>CM032623.1:19366648-19687885 GCA_019097785.1 Fraxinus excelsior | reverse complement strand
CCTTTTGACATTCTTAGCTTACATCACATTTAATGCTCTTACATCCTATTGATAAAACAAGACACAAATGTGCTTTTTACAGATGTCACATCAATAAGTCCATAATAATTTCAAAATATTTGCACGTGGGCCATCAATACTCGGGGTAGAGCCTCAGACTTGATCCGCTTCGGCATGCCAACCTCGGAATGAGTGGCGGGCCTCGAAATTTGCCTAGGGCCTCATCTTCCATGGCTAATGCTTCGATCAAGGTGGGTCCATAACTACGGTGGGTTGGCCACGTGGTAGTACCAGTGTCGAGTTGCAACAAAATGTCCATTCCTAACATCGTGTGCCAAGATAATAAGGTTGTGATACATGTGCAAAAAGTGACAAAGGTTTGGGATGACAGAAGTAATTTACTAAGAGCGTGTTCGGTAAAGATTAAAATCAGATTAAAATTGAAAAATTAACCGTTATTGTTGACTTTTATTAGACGAGTGATCCAATAACGACTACATTTTCAATTTTAATTGAATTTTGAATTGTACCAAACAAGCTCTAAGAGCAATGCTATGTGTACAAAATTGGATTACAAAATGGTTGACAAAATATGTGTTGGCAAGATATGGACCAATGATTTAAAAAATGGTTTGGCCCAAATTTTGCCAACACATATTTTGTCAAAACAATTTTTATAACCCAATTTTGTACAAGTAGATTAAGGGTGTGTTTGTCTCCCATTATAGGGGAAGAATGATATAATGAATAGTATTTTTTGGAGAATGTGTGGTTGAAATTTAAAGTAATTTTATTGGTTTGCGTGTAGAATATTTTATTGGGTGAATGTGTGATGAAGATTGTTTAATGTAAAAAAAATAATGTTTGATAAAATAGTAGAAAAATATAAGCTAACTCTTTTACTAAACATTCAAAAGTTGTGTGTGAAAATGATGGTCCATCACATGACAGTCGTCAGCGAGTCTTTTCAGTTTTCATCGAACGCACATACATCGGCTGATACAGTCTGCTGCACCAAAAAATTGCCCAAATCACATTAAACTATTCATTTTCCCGCCTAGCAGAACAGGTTCGCGTGAGAGAAATATCACAAGAGCGAATGCGCGGACGATTTCATTCCGATTCATCACGAGGTGACAATTTCTCTCCATTTTCATCTTCTCCGTTATGCTATATTTTCTGACTCTGAAGTAAAACTCAATTTTAGTGGCATTTTAACTTGGATCCTTCTATTTCTTACTATTTTCCTCTTTTCCCCTATTTTGGCGAGTCTGTGTTGCTACATTGTTCTCTCGTGTTTGTTGACAAAGGGCTAATTTTTGTTGTTTTCCCAGCTATTAATTTGTTAAATTGGGTTATTTTCTGTCCAACAATTTCCGTTGTTGGTGCCCTGCAGATTTTGAATTTTGGTTTATTTTTCTTATTGGAACTTTTCAGTTTGTATTTTGTATATAATGTGTTATTGGTGAGTCTGTGTTGTACATTGTTCTCTTGCGTTCGTGGACAATGGGCTCATTTTTATTGTTTTGCCCAGTTATTAACGTTGAATTCGGTTTTTGGTTTGTTCTTCTTAATCATGTTTACTTGTTACTGTTGATGCAATTTCCGGTTGCTGGTACCCTGGCTATGTTGAATTTTGGTTCATTTCTCTTATTGGAGCTATTCAGTTTGTGTTTTGTATAAATATGTATTTTTGGCGAGTCTATTTTGCTAAATTGTTCTCTTTCACTTTGTATTTTGTATAAATATGTATTTCTGGCAAGTCTGTGTTGCTAGTCTGTTATTCCTTAATTTAATGAACTATTCCTTGTGTTTTAAGGGATTCCTTGATAATGAAGAACTGATTTTAATTTATAAATAACTTGGGTTTGATAATATGAAAAATATATATGATTGTGACAAGTACGATAAATCATAAAAAATATGTGAATGTCTTACTATTATAAATATTATAAATTGACTTTTGAACCGAATTTTTTCTGGTTAAAGAATCTTTTTCTAGTTGCTCATTAGATTCTACCGCTAAAGTCAGCAAGACATTAAAACCAGCAATTTCTCAGCAAGCCATTAAAACTAAAACCAGCATATTCTCAGCTAATCTATAATTTTAAATTTTTGATTTTTTCCTTAATTTAGGATACACTAGCTGTAGGCCAATTATAGATATTTTTGTATATGGTAGTTTTTTTTTTTTTTATTATTTTATTTTAAAGGTTGTAAATTATGGTTTTTATGTTCTATATAAAGGGAATCTCTAACAGGAGAGAATACAATTTTCTCAAAATTGTTCTCTTGTTGTGTCGACAATGGGATCATTCTTGTTGATTTCCCGAGCAATGGGTTGTTTTCTATCTTCATCATTTCACGTTAATTTGCTGAATTGGTTTTTTATTTTGCTCTTCTTAAATCATTTTTTATTTGTTTCTGTTAATGCAATTTCCATTGCTAGTACCCAGCCGCTGTTGAATTTTCGTTTCTTCTTCTCATTGGAGCTATACTTGTGACTGTACCAATTTGTTGCACTATCTTTTACATAGAGTGACTAATAGACTAATTTTTTCTACATTGATTTTGATTAAATTGTTATGATTTAGAACCTAATCCCAATTATGAGAGCAATAACATGGCTAAACTCAGAATTATAGTGTTTCATACTCAATCTGAGAACTACATTTATTCTCTGGTGCAGATTTTTATCATGATGAAGATGTATTATAATGGTGATCTCACAACTGTTGGGTCTGTATTTATCTATAAATAACTGTCCCTTAATAATTTTGGAATATTAGGATGACCCGATAATGTATGAATGCATAATATACCATTACAACAAATATCAGGTCAATTTGGGGTCAAAAGGGAGAAATGTATAGTTAGGGTCCCTAAAATAAATGGACTTGTGAGTTTATGGTCTTCAGTTTTTATTTGCTTTTGTCGATGGCATAGTTGTGATTATACGATTGTTTTTGTTTTTAATTTATTAGTTTCTTATATTTTTAAATTTTTTCTTTACACATATATGTTCCTTTTTTATGTTGGAGCTGTTTTCCTTATTTTTTTTTTTGATAACCGTGGATGTTCGGGCCAACTTGCTAGCATCTCGACTAATTCCACGAGGCCCTGAAATTTACGGTCGTATACTCACCTTAGTGGCCATGAGGGGATTCGAACGGGTGATCATTAGAGAGCAAACTCAAAGCTAGACCAATTGAGCAACCCCTCAGGGTTGGAGCTGTTTTCCTTAACTGAACTTGTAGTTGTATTTACTAGTTACACATGATTTTTACTGTTTGACTAAAAATAGTATGTGAATACCATATTTACAACTTGAAGCTAACTGGGTGTTCGAGGAATAATATTCACAAAAAGGGGAAGGACTTTAAATTGAGTTGTTTTACTTGCAACCTAATATATCTAAACCAGGATAATCTAATCTTATTCTACCGATTAAATATGGTCCCATTGTGCCCTTGTATTGATTGCATTTGGATTCTAATTCATAGTTGGCTGCTATTTGCTCCAATAATTTCATAATTTCCTTTTGCTGATTTGTGGCTATGTTATTTGTTAAATTCTCAAAAGTTTTTATGTTAATAAACAATTTTGTTAATATATGTTAGCTATGTCTGTCATTGTTAGTTGTTTTGAGTAACTGATTCGTGAAGTTGTTTGTTATAGAGATGCCAAACATGTGTTTAATTCCATAGCATCCTTTGTAGAATTCCAAGTTAGTATCATTTTTCTAGACATTGACTGGAATATGATCCTATGTGCTATTGGGGATTTACTTATACATGTACAGCGGAATTTAAAAATAATTTAAATTCACTTCAAGGATCGTCTTTGTGTTTAAATAGAAATCATGATTAGAATTATACTTTTAGCTCCAGTTTGTCTACCATTCTCTAAAAAACTCTTTCATTTTCAACCACATATTCTCACAATAAAATATTTTGCATTTAAATTCGAAACATTTCCTTACTTTTACCCACACATTCTCCAAGAAATTATTATTCTAAAACTCATTTCCCCTCCAAAAAAATTCTTTTTAACGTGAATCAAATAGGGGCTCAGTAAATTCTTCAATCTCCTTTGAGAATCTTGGATTACGAACAATCGCGATCTTTGAGCACCTTTGTGAATCATGATCTTTCCACCCCACAGTTATCCAATTGTTTAACCTCAAATGGTAATCCACATAGGGGAACAAGAATGAGAAATTATGGTTGTTTTTTTTTTTTTTTTTTTTTTTTTTGGTGCTACCAAGATTATGATATTGTGATATGTGTTAAGTTGTAATTGCAATCTCAATTGCTATTGTGACAAATTTATGAAAAAATCAAATTCTAATTGTTTATTTATAGATGTTCAAGTGGGCTTGACCCACCGACTATCATAAGTCGGCCTAATATTTAATTAACCTAATTAATAAAACTTGGCCTTTAAGTTAATTAATCCAATGAATTAACTTAAATCCATTAATAAAAAATCCAATTAATTAATTATATGAATGTCCAACACTTATCAATTAATTAATTCACAATATCATTTTTCTAGTTCTCCCTTTTGTGTATGATTCATTCAGTTTTTTATCACTATGTCAAACGATGTGAATTATTATTTTGAACTAATCAAAATAAGAAATTAATCCTTTTAATTAATTATTAATTTACCTAAGTGAATTAATTCACATTCATCATTCCAGATTGACATCTATTAATGTGTTGGGGAAATGTGACATGATATGACAAAATCAGACTTGTTCATTGGACGTGAAACTACGATCCCTTCGTCAATATAATTTGATCAATTACGAGATATGGAATTGTGTCAGTTGCGACTGTCGATCATATCTTCCATTTCACTTTTAATTCAATAAACGTTGAAACTTTTTTAATTTATGAACTCACCTTGGTCAAGAATTTGGTTATCAACTTAACCAAATGAAACGTGGATAATATCTTTTATTATCTAAGAGTGATAAATCCTTTATCGATCATTTATAACCTTCATATAATTTCTGACATACTTGAACGATGTTGTATAAGTGACTCCTTGCAAAGTAACATCCGACATTACCAAAGTATGATTGTCCTCATATAAAGCACTATGATGAATTCCAATCGAATGACCAATTTCATTATGAACGTTAGAGATTAACCATTGACACTCAAATAGTTTTCCATGTAGAATTTGGGTTGCGGGTTTCTAACATTTTGTTCTCATAACAAAATATCCATGTGTCCATTTAAATATCACTATATTTTATCTTGTGAAATCAGCTACTCACTTCATAAATGAGAAATGCCAAGCTTGTTGGTCCGTAATAATGATATTCGTATCTCGTTGTTACTTATGACATGGATAATTTAGAATTCAGTCACAATCACAAGTTGTGATTGACAAGTTATCAATACTTGAATGCACATATTCTATTAATTTAATTTTTCGGAATAATCATTCAATTAAAAAATATATTTTCCATAATAATGCATTAATCATATTAAGAGTGTTTACGTCCAAAATCGATTAGATCTAGGGTATAACACTTACAAACTTCCACATGCATTAGATCTATTCACCTATGTGTATCATATATTATAAGAGTATACACGGCGATCGTGTTTATGCTGTAGCTTATGATGCTCGGACTTGGCATTTTGGCCAGCTAACCACGTTGATACGAAACGATATGGATATGGGTATGAAATATGAGGCGCATCCTTCAATTTTTGAGCGGTTATGGCAATTGTAATTAATTATGTCATTTCTAACTTTTATTTTAATTTCGCATTTTTGTTATGTAAATTTATGCCTTTTTGGTGCTATAGACTTTTGGCAAAATTTCTAGTTGGTTTTAAGTAAGATGCTCTATCTTTTAAGAATTTGTTACTTAATTATTATTTAACTTTTCATATGTGAATTTCTGGAAAAATATGAAGTGTGAAAGATTTATCCATATACCTGTGTCCAAAATTTGGACTATTTTTAGCTATGTCTCTGTATCTTACATTTTAAAAAATAAAATCCGACACTTAGATACGTACTCGTATCCGGTACCTGTACCCGAGTCTGAGGATCATAGGCTGCATCAACTCTTTGTCAGCGGATCTACAATATTATCACTTGGGAAAACTCGTTCTTCCTTTAAGTCATTTCTTTGTATAATCTTTTCGAAGAGATGATACTGCTTTAACATATGTTAAGATCATTGATAAAGACTTTAGTTTCTTTTGCACGATGGCTCCATTGTAATGACAATACAGAGGTATGTGATTAACAATATTAGGAAGAGTAATGCTATTTAGTTCCACTGGGTTACAACCTAGTCTCGATAGCGTTAATGTGGCATTAAATGATAGGTGAAATTTTATTTCACATTTCATTTAACCTATCTAGCTCCATCTAGAATGTGGTTATAACTTTAGTGAGGCTACATAGCATTACTAACTATTCCAGGTTCATAAATGAACTTCTTGATCTTGACCTCAACTTTTTGTTACTTCAATGATGTATTAGGCTTTTACTATTGAATCTACAGTTGTTTCTTGTTTGGAACTTTCCAACTTATCGCTTCCGTTTTACAGTAAACATATATCCTTATTGCAACTTGGTTTTTATGAACTCTCAGTTCATTTTCCCCACATAAGATTTTATCTATGTAGAGGGATAGATTAAGTAATCTTCTATATTTATCTCTATAGATCAAGTTGTTTCTTCCATATCTTTCATGAAAAAATTCTTTGATAACCACAATTTCATTGATTTAAGCATAGGGATGTTGTTTCCCATTAATAATGTTATCTATATGTAAGATTAAGAGTACGACAATGCTCCCACTTGTTCTTTTGTAAACATATTGTTCGTCTTCATTTTCGATAAAATCAAACCCTTTTGATTGTCTCATCAAAATGAAGATTTCAACTCTTAGAGGTTTGCTTTAATTCTTATATGAATCGGTCAAGCTTACTTACCTTGTTAGCATGTTTTTTGGATGCAAAAACTTTGGGCTGTCACGTACGCTTTCTCTTGCAAGTTTCCGCCAAGGAATGCAGTTTTTCTATTCATTTGCCATATCTCATTATCATGGTGTGCATTTATTGCAAACAAAATCCTAATGGACTTAAGCATGATACAAGTGAAAATGTTTCATCAAAGTCAACTCCTTGTCTTTGCTTGTAATCTTTTACTACTAGTCTTGCTTTGTATGTATGGATGTTTTCATTCATATCGACCTCTTTCTTGTAAGCCCATTTATAGCCTATTGGTTTTATACCATCAGGCGGGTCGATCAACGTCCAAACTTTGTTTAGATTTATCAAGTTCATCATGGAGTCTGGTTTCCTTCTATTTTTTAAGTTAATACTTGACTTTTCTTTTGCGTAATTAGTAGGTTCACCATCCTCGATTAGTAATTGTGAATTCGTACTTCTAAGAGGTGGAACAATTTTAAGCATGTTCAGCAACTCAAGAAGTGTGCACTTGAGCTCATTCATATTAAAATTCATAATAAATTGTGATTGGCTCTTTATCAATAATTGCAAAACCAAGTCAATACTTAGCCCTCGTTTGACACCTTTTTTTTCTTATTCTCATTCTCATTATCTTTCTTCCTTTCAACTACACATTTTCCAAATAAAACAATATTGCACACTGAAGATTTTAAGAGAGAATAGTTTTATTTTCCCTGTTCTGAATAGTGATTACAACCTGATTTATAGGAATAGGTCCATAACCTAAAGCCCATAAGATTAGGATCAAATCCCTACAATCAGGAAAATATCCACTAAAAAAGGAAAGTAAATAACTGATGGAGATTTGGTAATATATTACCAGAATTTCCTTATTCTAGAATATACTACATATCTTATCACAATCCCTAACTTTAAGTATGATTTCCACACTCCCCCTCAAGCTGGGTTGTAAATGTTGTACATACACAGCTTGTGACTCAAATCCTTAAAGTTAGTTCGTGGGAGAGCCTTAGTGAGGATATCGGCTATTGGTGACTTTGTTGGAGTATACACAAGTTGTATAGTGGCGTTCTCAATCTTCTCTGAAATGAAGTGTCGATCTATCTCAATGTGCTTTGTCCTGTCATGATGAACATGATTCCTTGCAATACTTATCGCAGCTTGGTTGTCACAATACATCTTGATTGGTGGTGCAACAGTCACTCTTAGTTCATTCAATAGCCTTTGTAACCACATCCCTTCACAGATGCCAAGAGCAAGTGCTCTATACTCTGCTTCTGCACTACTTCTTGAGACTACGGACTGTTTCTTGCTTCTCCAAGTCACAAGATTTCCCCATACATATGAACAGTACCCTGATGTTGATCGCCTGTCTGTTACATCTCCTGCCCAATCTGCATCTGAGTAAACTTCAATTTTCCTGTTGTCACTCTTTTTGAATAGGAGACCTTTCCCAGGAGTCAATTTGAGATATCTCAAAATTCTATAAACAGCTTCCAAATGCTCTTCTGTTGGACTATTCATGAATTGACTGACAACACTTACTGGAAATCCAATGTCTGGACGAGTGTGTGAGAGATAGATAAGTCGCCCCACTAGTCTTTGATATCTCACCTTGTTAACTGGTGCCCTATCTTTTCCTGTTCCTATCTTCTTGTTTGGATCCATTGGAGTGTCTGTAGGCTTGCATCCTAGCATACCTGTTTCCTTTAATAGATCAAGTACATACTTGCGTTGAGAAACAAATATGCCTTCTTTTGAACGAGCCACTTCCATGCCAAGGAAATATCTGAGATAACCAAGGTCTTTAATTTCAAATTCCTTGGCTAACTGTTTCTTCATTCTTGCGAGTTCTTCTTCATATTCTCCTGTCAGGATGATGTCATCGACGTATACAATCAACACTGCAAGTTTCTTTTCTGGAGAAAACTTCACAAACAACGTGTGGTCTGCCTGGCATTGAGAGTATCCATGTTTGACTACTGATTTTGCAAACCGATTGAACCACGCACGAGGAGATTGTTTAAGCCCATACAGAGACTTTTTAAGCTTACACACCTTCTTGCTGTTGTTAGACTTTTCCAGTCCTGGTGGGATTTCCATATATATCTCTTCTTCCAAATTTCCATTCAGGAAAGCGTTCTTGACATCAAGTTGATATAGGGGCCAATCTTGATTTGCAGCCAAGGAGAGAAGAACTCTAATAGTGTTGAGCTTGGCTACTGGAGCAAAAGTCTCTTGATAATCTATCCCATATGATTGGGTAAAGCCTTTTGCAACAAGTCGAGCTTTGAACCTCTCGATACTTCCATCCGCCTTGTGTTTGATTGTAAAGATCCACTTGCATCCAACAGGTTCCTTTCCCGGGGGAAGATCTGAGATTACCCAAGTTTCATTCTTCTCCAGAGCTCTAATCTCTTCATTTACCGCTTTCCTCCATTCTGGGTTCTTGAGAGCCTCCTGGATAGATTTAGGAACCTGCACACTATCAAGAGCGGACACAAAGGCTCGGTAGGATGGTGTTAATTTGTCATATGATACAAATCTGCATATGGGATGTTCAGTGCATTTTCTCACCCCTTTCCTTTCAGCAATAGGAATATTAGAGTCAATAATAATGGGAGCAAGCTTCTCAAGATTCGTAGTTCCCTTACCTGAGTGAATTTGGGTAGGCATTGGATCTGGTTCAGATTCATGGTCGAAAGTAAGAGGCAGTGGGTGCTCTATCTCCTTTCCGACCCTTTTCCTCCTAGCATAGACATGTAGTTTATTGTTTGCAAGTTGAGGCGATTCAAGATGACTCTGAACTGGTAATGGAGATTGAGGTGAAGGACTTTGAACAAGTGATTGGGATGGACTGTTGGTAGGATGTTGACTTTCGGCTTCACGATCTTGAGTTGGAATCTGATTATGGAATGGTGATGGAGAATTTAGTTGTACACTAGGCTGAGATAATGGTAAGGTGTTCTCATGCTCTGTGGACAAATCAGTAGTAGTGATATACGGAGTTGTGTTGTCCCAAAACTGGTATTCTCTCAAGTTCTCCCCCTGAATGCCGATTTTGGGATAGAATGGTTGATGTTCAAAGAAGGTTACATCCATCGAATTGTACATCCTTTTGGTGATAGGAGAGTAACATTTGTAGCCCTTTTGATTTGATGAGTACCCGAGGAAAATACACTTAATGGACTTGGGATCTAATTTGCTTCGGTGTTGTTGATGGATGTGGACAAAAACTGAGCAGCCAAAAATTTTGGGATCTAGGGTAGAGATGATTTTGGTGTGTGGGAATTTTTGGAGTAGTATTTGGCATGGGGTTTGAAATCTGAGAACTCTAGATGGCATTCTATTAATGAGGTATGCAGCAGTAAGGACTGCCTCTCCCCAAAAATGCTTAGGAACATTTGTGGAAAACATGAGTGCCCGAGCTACCTCTAGTAAGTGTCTATTTTTCCTCTCTGCAATTCCGTTCTGTTGAGGGGTGTCAACACAAGAACTTAGATGAACAATGCCCTGTTCTAAAAGATAACTACTGAGAATATTTTTGAAATATTCTTTGGCATTGTCAGTTTTCAAAACTTGAATCTTGGTCTGAAATTGAGTTTGTATCATGGTGTTAAAATTCTGAAAAATTTGACCTACTTCAGATTTTTCTTTCATAAGGAATATCCAAGTTAATCGTGTGTGGTCATCAACAAATGATACAAACCAGCGAGTTCCTGTTATATTTTTCACTCTTGAGGGACCCCAAACATCACTATGAATCATGGCAAATGGATGAGATGGTTTATAAGAAAGATGAGGGTAATTATTACGTGTATGTTTGGACAATTGACAAATTTCACAATTGAAAAACCTGGAATTTTTATTGATAAATAATTATGGGAACAATTTTTCAAGGTACATGAAATTTGGATGACCAAGACGATAGTGCCATAACATAATATCACTATCTTTATTGACACATGAATTTAAAACGGGCTGGTTTGAAACTGACTGACTTTTGAATGATGCACAACTTGCACTTTGAACTTGTCTATTTAGAGGTGAATTGTCTTTGAGGAGATAGAGTCCAGAGCGCATCTCAGCACTGCCAATCATCTTCCCCGAACCCAATTCCTGAAATTTACACAAGTTTGGGAAAAACTTAGTTACACAATTAAGATCATGGGTCAATTTGCTAATTGAAAGTAAATTGCAGTCCAAACTAGGAACAAGAAGAACAGAGTTTAGAGTCAGGGTTTTAGAAATCCTGATAGAGCCAGTTCCTTCAACTTTAGACAAAGATCCATCAGCTATCCGAACCATATGGTCCTCATTACAGGGGCTGTATTCATGAAAAATAGTGGCATCTCCTGTCATGTGATCGGAGGCTCCCGAGTCCATAATCCACATACTTGAGTGCTACTTATTGACAGTAAGCGCCTCTGAAAAATTACATTTTTGTGCTAATGTGGCAGTTCCAGAAACATGAGTGCTTGATTGTGATATAGTTCCTTGACTGATGAGTTTTTGTAGAACTTCAAGTTGTTCTCTTGTGAATGGACTAGTCTTGGTTGAGGAATGATTGTCCTTTGTGGTAGCAACAACATTGGCACGGCTTCTGTCAGGTGCTGGTCGTGATGGCTTCCAATTCGTTGGTTTGCCATGAAGTTTCCAACAATTCTCCCTGGGATGTCCAGGTGCTCGGCAATGGTCACACCAAGGCCGCCCATTTCTTTGTTGGTTATCACTATTGTTGTTGGATGAGGCTCCTCGAACAGCAAGAGCGGATCCTTCGAGTGTAGGATGGGGGTTTTGAGACCCTATCATCACTTTCCTCCTGCTTTCTTCACGACGCACTTCTGAAAATGCTTCCCTAATCTTCGGAATGGGCTTGGTTTCTAAAACTCTTCCTCTAATCTCATCTAGGTCTTTGTTCAGGCCGAGGAGAAATTTAAAGGTTCGTTTCTGCTCCACAATCTTCCTGTACAACGCTAAATCTTCCGGACACTTCCACGTGTGAACTTCGAACATATCCAGATGTTGCCAATGACGAGAGAGGGTGTTGAAGTATTGGGTGACTGTGAGATCTCCTTGATGCAGGTCATGGATTTTGGCTTCAATCTCGAACAATTCCGATGTGTTTTCAAAACTCAAATATGTGTCTCTTGCAGCGTCCCAGATTTCCTTTGATGTCTCGTACAACAAGAAATTCTCGCCTATATCATTTTCCATGGAATTAATCAGCCAGGACATTACCATATGATTCTCGATTTTCCAGACCTTGTATGTGGGATCATTCTTCTCTGGAATTGTGACGTCACCGGTGAGATACTCCTCCTTTCCTTTGCCATAGATAAACATTTTTACTGACTGTGACCATTGAAGAAAGTTATGGCCATTGAGTTTGTGGCCAGTAATGAGATTAGAAGTGCCTTCTGTCCCTCCAAGATTTCTAGCAACAGAACCTGATTCTGGATTGGAAGTGACTTCAGACGATGAGCTATGCCTTTCAGCAGCCATGCCGTATTTTGTCATGTGGGAAAATTATGATTTCAGAGAAGAACCTGCTCTGATACCATGAAGATTTTAAGAGAGAATAGTTTTATTTTCCCTGTTCTTAATAGTGATTACAACGTGATTTTTAGGAATAGGTCCATAACCTAAAGCCCATAAGATTAGGATCAAATCCCTACAATCAGGAAAATATCCACTAAAAAGGGAAAGTAAATAACTGATGGAGATTTGGTAATATATTACCAGAATTTCCTTATTCTAGAATATACTACATATCTTATCACAATCCCTAACTTTAAGTATGATTTCCACAGAAAATCAACAAAGGATAGTTCAAACAATCATCCATAAGAGTGAATAGTAAGTCTGGGAGAGATGTTTCATCAATATAGGTAGAAAATCGATAAAGGATTCTAGCAAATTGAAACAAACTATCAAAATGATGGATTGGTCAGAATGCTTTGTAACTTTGAACAGTGATCATTGCCTAGTAATACAAAGATTAATTCTAAGGAGCATATGATAGCAATAGTAGAAAACGATCTACCAAAGGGCAGCTATAAAAGTTCAAACATATGTACCTCCAATCTCATCTCCCCAAAGACTTCGAAAGAGTTCGGTGGAGGAAAATATCCATTTCTTAACTATAAGGTGTCGGGTACAATTATAAAAGATTCATGTGAAGAGACCAAACAAAAATAATGAACATGATTTGATTGATGAAGAAGGAATAACAGAAAATTTTGCACCTATAAAAGATGATCGGATTGAGTGTATAGAAATATCCGATTGAGGCTTATGTGTCCCCAATTTCTTTTCCTCGGAGGCTCTAGAAGAACAAGCAAGATACAAAACTTGAAAAATATATGTATATTCCAAAGAAGGTTCATATCAATATCCTTGGTCGTTGAAGTAATATTACAAATTTCGAGCTATTGAAGATTTTTGAAAGATATGCTAACCAAGTAAAGAAAACTTTCGGAGTTTGAAACTATGGCACTAATAGAGGAAAATAGTGCAAGACTGCAAAACAAATTATCTCCAAAACTGAAAGATCTAAGAAATTTTACTTTACCAATTTCAATTGAAAGTTCTTGTTCTTTTAATGTGATAAGGGCATTTTTTATACGTTTATTTTGGTTCACAAACATGAATAATTGTCGATAAACATTCGGAATAGAGCTTAATTTGTGTGAATTGTGTTTGTAGGGCAACAATGAAGATTATGGTGGAAATTAGAAGAAAAGTAGAGAAAATGGGCCAAAACGAAGGAAAACAAAAGTTCAGGGACCAAAATGTAAATAATCAAAAGATGACCCGATGCCAACTCAAGAGCGGACATAAGCTTAATCATACATTGAGGAATGCATGGGATGATTGGAGGACAAGAATGAACAAAAGAGGTCAAAACAAGAGAATAATGAAGTTGGAGGACCAAAATGAAGATATGTGATAGTTGTTTGTACCATGCGGCCGCAAGGTGTAATCTTCCATGCGGCCGCAAGCAAGGATGCAGGGAAAAATTTTGGAAAAAAAGTTACTCCTTGCGGGTGCAAGGAATTTGTCCTTGCGGCCACAAGGAAGAAATTCGGCGTGAATTTTCTGGTTTCCTTATTTGACTCCAACACGTATGGTAATGATTCTAGGGTAACTATAAAAGCTAAAATACGTCCAGAAACTAGGGTTATGCCTTCATAGAGAGAAAAACACCATTGAAGAGCAAGGAGAAGGGCAAGAACAAGGTTTTCACTTCAAGATTCGAGATTCAAGCCTAAATTCTAGTTTTCTTTTGGTGATGTCTTCTCTTGATACTTTTCTTTGTTATTTTAATTTATCCATGCTAGGCTAGGTTTTTAATTGTACTAGGTGAACGATGAACCTCGTATTGTGAACTTTTAATTTCTATTTTGCAATTTGATATTTAAACACGTTTGATGGATGTTGAATGATTTATATACACTTTCTTGCCTCTACAATTATATGCGCAATAGTTGTATGAGTTTGGGTGATTTATTTTATGCATTCGAAAGAAGGGAAATAGATTCTACAAGGTATAAATCATCATAAGGTCCGATAGGGGATAGAAATATACCGTTATGCTTTATGTGAATCTCTAAGTGTTTACAAAACGTCATGCATTCTTATATATTGCATTTGTCATAGAAATATAGTCAAATGGTATATTAGAATAGGTTCAATTCTACTCGAAAGAGATTATTGAATAAGTTAGAAACATTGATTTTTCAACCAATTCATCGTGTTGTCAAATTGTGAAATAGGAGTTACAAAGTGAACTTGCTTGGTGATTCAGGATCCTAGTACGCTTTTTCATACATTAATTTCTTCAACTTTTGCATTTAACCATCACTCTTGCATTTAGTCGTAATTTTAATTTAATTTACATGTTAGTCATAGTTTAAACATAAAATCTAGAACAATCATCCACACCTTAATAGATTCGGTTAAGGTCGAGATAATAATAATCACGTTAAATCAATCCTCGTGGGAACGATACTCGAAATTCTAGGATTTCCACTTTATTACTTGTCAACGAACCGTGCACTTGCGGTGATTTAAATCCGAAACATATTTTCGTGAACATAATGCTTTGTGTGACACGTGTTCTAATGTAAATCTAATGACATATTATGTTTACATGAAAATAGGATTGGGTGAAGTCAAATCAACGTGAATATCACTATAACTTGCTGATAGAACAACTAAATATCCACGAGGCAAGGTTGAAATGTATTTCATAGAGTAAGAATTTCATTATGTTAGACATAGAAGAAGATCTAGACATTATATTTATGTTGGGCCGACCATTCTTAGCAATGGGTCGAACTCTATTCAACATGGAGAAGCATGAGCTAATATTGAAGCTAAAGGACAAACAAGAAATATTCGACATGATTGCCCCATTTGAGCAACCATCCAACTTCAAAGATTATTGTAGAATTGATGAATAAGAACCACTTGATCAACGAAGATATCCGAATCAAAGAGTAATTGATGGAATAATAGTGCTCTCAAAGATGAAAACGAAAATTTGAAAAATTTGGTGAGTACTTTGACTTCTTTTCTCATTCAATTGACCCTAGCATTCTTGAATTTTCATCATGAGGTCCAACAAGACTTTTGAGTATTTTCACTTTAGTCTCCAAACTTTTGATCTTTTACAATTGAGCCTTTTTTTTTTATCTTTTTTTCCAATTCTACTATTTATGTCAATTTGTACCTACAAAAAACAATATGCATAGAATTAAGTTATAATTCATCAAACTAAACAATAAATATTCTAATTTAACGGCCCAAATAAGTCTATAAAATACACTTATCAAGAAGATTGCAATAAACTTGTATCTAATGTAATTTGTGTGCATTTCATTGAAACAACATTCAACATTTCGATAACATCGACATGCATATGCAGTTAAACGTGAATCCTTACACTTCAGTGCTAGGAAGACCAACGGTTTATCTAAATATTTAGGAGGTTAGGAAAATCAATGATTTTTTTCTATTTAATGGCAACATATTTAATTCAATTATATTAGCTATTAATAAATATGGGCTAATTGAGTAGATACCAATGTTGTTATAATTAGGGGATTATGGGAACTTTAATTAAGCAATATATAAAGACCTTTTTGGTTATGGTCCCCAATATACCAAATTATACATAATTTCTCTTATCCCCATCTAGAAAAGAGACGACGGTCTCATTAAGGAAATAAGGCGACTTGGTTGAAGAAGATCACAAACCACACTCCTTCATTCGTGTTCATCGATAAATGATTGGTTGTTGTAATAATTCCGCAACAGTAAACAATCGTTCATGATGGATCCAGGTATATAACCCGAATCCGTGAATCCTAATATTTTGACATGATGTAGATCCTAGGCTTTTGGTTATTTTAATCTAGGATGTTTGCATCTAAATTTGGTTTCGATTTAGATATGATTTATATATATAACAAGTGGTATTAGAGCGGTCGTCGTTGTTAGATTATTAGGATTTGTGCATATTCTATTCATATGGTATTTGGATGATCTTTTCTCTAATATAATGTTTGGATGTTGTGAAATTCCTTAAAGTTTAAGAATAATTGAGGTCATTTTTTTTCCTTATCAATTTAAGATTCAAGAATATCTAAATTGGATTTTTATTCATAATATAATGATTTTTGGTTGTTCTTGATGCCTTCAGCCATTGAATCAAGTTTCAATTTTGTGAAAGAAATTTTTTTTTTGAAAGAGAAGGAAATTATGGTATTTATTCGAAAGTGATGGCCACGTTTGCATGGATTTGAGTGGCCTACAATCATGTTTTGTGGGTAAGCCCATTTGGACTTGAAAGGTTTAAAGTTTAAAATAAATTCAAACTTTGGTTTTGATTATTTCTTTTGGATGTCTAGTATTTTTAATTGAAACAACATGTTGTCAAAGTAACCCATGTTGTGTAGATTAGTTTGACTGAAAATACATAGCTTCTTTGTGAAGAGTCATTTATGCGAACTATACTCGACCCAAAGGAAGACATAGTTTGGCCAAATAAAAATGCACCTACGATGATAAATGTGTGACAATTATAAAGACTTTTCATGTGAACAAAAGTCTGTCTAAAGAAAGGCTATTGTTTGACAGAACTGATTGTCAGTATTTGATCATTGCAATGAGAGTACCACATACAGTTAATTTCTCTGTCCAAAGACTAGGAATTAATGTTGTGCTAGGTATCTTGAGACGAATCCTCAATTTGGATTATTTGTGCATGTCTTATTTTTCTTTATTTTGTTCTCTATCTAGTTTCTATTGCTACTGCTACGAGCGTTTCTGCTCAAGTCAATAACATCCTGATGCTGAGCGAGATGAACTTTTAGGTCTGGAAAGAAATCGTGGAGATTATCCACGGTTGTATGGATTTGGATCTTGTACTTCATTCAGATCGACCCACTTCTATTCCGAAAAACCCCAATGAGGTTAAAATTCAGAGATGGAATCGCTCTAACCGAATGTGCTTGATGATCCTGAAACGTTCCACTTTGGAAGTATTTCGGGGCTCTATTACTGAGAACAAGAGCGCCAGAAGTTTCTTGAGGAAATTGAACAATATTTTGCTAAGAACGAAAAATCGGAGGCGAGTTACCTTTTGGCTAAACTCATCGCGTTGAAATATAAGGGCAAAGGGAACATAAGGGAATACATCATGAAGATGTCTCATCTCGTATCGAAACTCAAGTCGCTTAAGTTGGAGCTGTCAGGGGACTTGCTCGTACACTTGGTTTTGATATCTCTTCCTGCACACTTTGGGCAATTCAAAGTGAGTTATAACACTCAAAATGACAAATGGTCCCTCAATGAGCTTATGTCTCATTGTGTACAAGAAGAAAAGAGGCAGCATCGTGATAAGACTGAGAGTGCTCACTTGGCATCAACCTCTCAAAACAAGAAAAGGAAGAGAGATAAGGATACTGCGGAAAGACCTTCTAAGCAGAAGAAACAAAAGAAGCAAGATGAGAAATTATCTTGCTACTTCTGCAAGAAGGTGGCACACATGAAGAAGGAGTGTTCCAAGTACGCTATCTGGCATGTAAAGAAGTGTATGCTTCTAACTTAAGTTTATTTTGATGTTAATTTAGATTATGTACCTAAGGATACTTGGTGGGTAGATTATGGTGCTACTACTCACACAAGTATGTCTATGCAGGGTTGCCTGTGGAGCCCACCGCTAAGTGATATTGAAATATTCATCTTTGTGGGCGACGGCAATAAAGTTACAGTAAAGGCTATGGGGACTTTCAAATTACAATTAAAAACTGGGTTTTATTTGAATTTGTTTGAGACTTTTGATGCACCATCTTTTAGACGAAATTTAATTTCTACTTCTAGTTTGGATAAATCAAGATTTTCTTGTTCATTTGGAAACAATAAAGTTAGTCTCTATTAAAATTCAAATTTTGTTATTTAATTGATATTCTGTATATGCTTGATGTTGTTAGTTCTTGTAAAGAAATACTGCAAACCAGTTCACGTGGTACAAATCGAAAATTAAGTGAAAATTCTGTCACCTTAGGTCATATCTCTAAGCAGAGAATTTAGAGACTTGTGTTAGATGGAATTCTTACGCCCTAGATTTAACAAACTTCCAAGTTTGTGTTGAGTGCATCAAGGGGAAACGAACAAATATTGGAAAATTAGGTGTAGAGAGAGCTACAGACGTCTTAGAACTAATACATATTGATATTTGCGGTCCATTCCCTACGGCTTCTTGGAATGGACAACATTACTTCATTAACTTCAGCTTGGAAAGAAAAAAAAAGGCTGCCAAATCTGACCATCGTGGTGAATACTACGAAAAGTATGTGGATCGGAAGAACAACGTCCAGGACCCTTCTCTATTTTTCTCAATAAGTGTGGAATTGTTCCGTAATACACCATGGTGGGCAAACCTAGCATGAATAGTGTTACAGAGCGACGAAATCGAACTCTTAAGCATATGGTAAGGAGTATGATTAGTCATTCCTCCTTGCCAGAGTCATTTTAAGGAGAAGCTTTGAAGATCGTAGTGTACATCCTTAATAAGGTACCGAGCAAAGTAGTTGCCAGAACCTCCTATGAACATTGGACAGGCAAGAAGCCTAGCATTAGGCACTTGCACATTTGGGGTTGTCTAGCAGTGGCACAACCTTATAGGCCACATGAAATAAAATTGGACTCAAATACGATTAGCTACTATCTCGTTGGTTACGCTGAACGCTATCGAGGATTTAAGTTTTAAATTCCCACATTAAAATCCTTCTTTAAAATGGGAAATGCGAGATTCCTTGAGGATGTTGAGTTTGAGGGGAAGAAAACATAAGGAATGTTGTCTTTGAAGAAGAATCTGTTATTGACGGTGATCAGGTCTTTATACCTATTGTTGTTCAAGACACAGTTCTGGAACCAGTTGACAATTTTCAGGCTTCTATCCCTGACATTGTTCCAGACCAAGACAACAATGAGATTCTTCCTCAAGCACCACCTATAGAACAAACTCAACAACCTCAAGATGTGTCATTGAGGAGATTCACTAAGGAGAGAAGAGATGCAATTTCAGATGATTATATTGTCTTTTTCTAAGAACATGAGGATGGTGTTGGTTTAACGGAGGATGGCCCGATCAACTTCCATCAAGCCATGTGCAGTTTTAACTCTTAGAAGTAGATTGATGCCATGAAGGATAAGATGAAGTCTCTAGAAAATAATGACTTTTGGGATCTCGTCGAGTTGCCTAAAGGTGTGAAGTCCATTGGTTATAAATGGATATTTAAAACCAAGAGAGATTCAAAGGGCAATATTGAGAGATATAGGGCTTGTCTAATCGCTAAAGACTTTACTCAAAAGAAAGGCATAGACTGTAAAGAGACTTTCTCTCCGGTATCTTTGAAAGACTCTTTTGGAACTAATGGCACTGGTGGCTCATTTTGATCTAGTGCTAAATCAAATGGTTACGTTTCTCAATGGAGACATTGACGAGATGATTTGTATGGTACTGCCAGAAAACTTTGTATCGAGAGATCCAAAGTCTATAGTCTACAAGTTGAAAAAATCTATCTATGGTTTCAAATAGGCTTCTCGTCAATGGTATTACAAGTTCCATCAAGTCATCACCTCATACAGTTTTGAGGCGAATGTTGTTGATGAGTGTGTATATCACAAGTTCAGTGTTAGTAAATATATCTTCTTGTTATTATATGTCGATGATATTCTGCTCGCTAGTAGTGATATAGGCTTATTGCACGAAACCAATAAATTTCTGACGAAGAAACTCGAGATGAGAGATCTTGGGGAAGCTTCTTTTGTATTAGGTATTCAGATACTGAGAGATCATTCTCGAGGTATCCTTAAATTGCCACAAAATAGCTATATCGATAAGGTTTTAAGTAGATTCAACATGAAAGATTGTAAACCTGGAGACACGCCCATCGCTAAAGGAGATAAGTTTAGTCTCAAATAGTGCCCTAATAACTATCTTGAAAGAAAAGAGATGCAGAAGATTGCATATGAGTCAGTAGTAGGAAGTCTAATGTACGTTCTAGTTTGCACTCGTCCCAACATAGCATTTATAGTGGGAATTTTGGGCAGATACTTAAGTGATCCAGGCATGCAGCATTGGAAAGCAGCCAAACACGTGATGCGTTATTTGAGGAGAACAAAAGACTACATGCTCACTTACGGAGATCAGACGATTTAGAGGTCATCAAGTTCTCTGACTTCGATTTTACGAGATGCCAGATAGCAGACGCTCTACATTAGGCTATATCTTTATGTTGGCTAGATAAGCCATCTCATGGAAGTCTGCTAAGCATCCTCTCATAGCTTCTTCAACCATGGATGCGGAGTTCATTGCTTGTTATAAGGCATCCAACCATAAGATATGGCTGCGGAACTTTGTCATTGGGCTACGAGTGGTAAATGGCATTGACAAGCCATTAAAGATTTACTGTGACAATAACTTGGCAGTGCTTTACTCCAACAATAACATGAGCTCGACAAAGTCGAAGTTTATCGACATCAAGTTTCTAGTTGCTAAAGAGAGAGTTCAGGACACACAAATTTTCATTGAACATATAGGTACAGATTCCATGCTAGCGGACCCATTAACCAATGGATTAATGTCTAAGGTCTTTCATGAGCACACTATTCACATGAGCGTTATTTCTGAGGATGCCTTGATCTAGTGGGAGTCATTTTTTATGTACTATATGTTTGCTCTAGACATTGGATTGTTTGGTTTTTTGCAAAATAAAATTGATGGTTTATGATTCTGTTACTGAGCTTGCTTGTGTTTTCTATGAGCAATGTTCGCATTGTATTAAGGATTTTGGAATAATCTCACTAAAAAATAAAGAAGGACCAGTTGGAAATATGTATGTTTGAGATCACATTTCATGTAAATCTCATGCTACTCATCCATTTTGATCTTATCATTAAGTGTATTAATATAGTGATCATCGTGGTTTAATCACGACTATATTTTGATAAAAGTCACAGAGGTTCCATTATTAATATATAATATGGACAAGATTGTTTAAAGAGAAATTTAAGGATAAATAGCATACAAATGCTCACTTTAAAAATTTGTAATATAATTATTTTAGGAATAATATGTAGCCAAGTGGGAGATTGTTAGGAAAACCAACGGCTTTCCTAAGTAAAATCAATGCTTTTTCTATTTAATGGTAACATATTTAATTAAATTATATTAGCTATTAATAAATATAGGCTAATTGAGTATATACCAATATTGTTATAATTAGGGGATTATGGAAACTCTAATTAAGCAATATATAAAGACATTTTTTGTTATGGTCTCCAATATACCAAATTATATATAAATTCTCCTTCTCCCAATCTGGAAGAGAGACGACGGTCCCATTAAGGAAATAAAACAATGTGGTTGAGGAAGATCACAAACCACACCCCTTACTTCGTGTTCATCAGTACGTGATCAATTGTCGTAGTAATTTCGCAACAGTAAAAAATCATTCATGATGGATCCAGGTATATAACCTGAATTCATGAATCCTAATATTCTGGCATAGTGTAGATCCTAGGATTTTGGTTATTTTAATCTAGGATGTTTGCATCTAGATTTGTTTCGATTTTATATTTTTAACATTCAGCTCCATGTAGAATTTTAGAGAGTTTCATTATTTCTTTTGATCGGAGCCATTTCTACATCCACAACGTACTCAATCTTTGCACATATGTCTTTTGTCAAGCTTGAATTCATTTGTTATCATCTCAACAAAGTACACCTATATGCAGAATATGGAAGGAGAAGACCAATTGTGTTCTTTTTGTTCTTCACAAAAACATTCAACGAATCCATTTTTGTATGTATTATTTTTGGACTGTAGAAATGTCACATGGCTATACAATGAAATCAAATTAATGTAATATAATAATGATTTAAATATGATTGCATAATCATACATCACATAAACAAATGAAATAAAAATGAATTTTACAATATTCGAGCACATGCGAAAATAGATTCTTGCTACTGGAAACATAAATTTATGGAACATTCCTCATTATACGTGTAAAGCGATATCGTATTTCCAAAATATAACATGTTTGTTATACATATTTCATCAAATCCAACGAGTTCAAGGATGGAGGAATGTTGAGAGATTATGAAATTTGATTCCAAATGAACCAGAATTTTGCAAACAAATGATGTAATACACTAATGAATACACCAATTTCATTACATTCCAATTATATGATTTAGTAGGTCTACGCAATTTGAGTGAAACCACGGATAATTTCAAAATTAAATCAAAGTATTTCTTATCGTTGGATGATGAAATCTCTTCGACAGTTGTAGAGGTTGAAATATCTGGTTGTGAGCTTCCAATCCGATTAAATTTGGTTTGTTTCCAACCTTAAATGTGAGGTCCATCTTATTTGGAAAAAACATTAATGACAATTGTAATGTTTGCCCTTCTTTTACATTTTCAATTACAAAGAGGTGAATTTTGCCTTAATTTTAGAAGGGAGCATATATATGTGGAAAATTCTATTTGTACCTAACTTTTTACCTAATGTGCCACTTGTCAATTCGGTAAAACATTAGGTAAAAATTTATGTACGTATAGAATAACTCTATATATGTATGATTTACACAAAAATAAATATATATATATATATATATATATATATATATATATATATATATATATATATATATCACTACAATATATAAAAGATGAGGGTTTGTTACTATTCATAAAACATCGTCCTTATCTCATGTTGATATCATATATATGTATATGAATTATTAAGTGTTATAATTTTATTTATTTCTTGAAACATTTTGAGAGTTAAACTTATTTTAGTTTAGTTGAAACCCTTACCTTATGCACTGAAACCCTTCTTGAGAAAATGGCATCCAAACATGGCGAAAACTCTACTTTAAAATATCTTGGAATTTGACTGACATTAATGCTTCATTTCACATAAATTTCAACGTCATTTTCATGTACATTTCATCTCACATAAATTTGAAGATCATTTCCATTTGTATTTGCATTTCCTCATCTCTCTCTCTCTCTCCCTACAGCAAAAAAGAAATATTATTTTTTGCTTTCTCTCGATCTTTCTTCTCCTTTCTATACAGACATACGTCTATCTATATCTCTTGGCAATAGAACTTTTTCTTTCGCTCCTGTTTTATTATTATAATTGTTGCCTGTATGATGAAGGATTTTTTAGTAGCAATCGTTTGTTAAGAACTTTGGTTTTTATTTTTGTATTTCTCTCCTTTGTGATGCAAAACAAAAATTCTACGTTTGTGAATCAATGCAAGTTTATGTTTATGCATAGACGTCTTGCCTAGATCTGTAAGTTCTGTGAGGAAAATAGTGTTGTAAGGATTGTTATACTCTTTTCAAAAGTCAGCAATCTAGATAGGAGGCTACATAGAGAAATAAAATCATCCATTAGTGGAGGAGGAGATTGAAGAATATTAATCAATATTACATAGAAAGTGAATTCTTAATTAACAAACTTTTATGGATTTAAATTTTCAATAACCTTACAAATACTTGATTTTTTGTAAGAATTTGTGAGGATAGATGGATAATAGGTAAAGGAACCCAGAAAAATAAAATTTGGAAGCCTTCTAGATAATTAAAAAAAAAAAAAAAAAAAGAGCTTGAGAATGATTGTGTTTGGTCCCCTAAAAAACACTGAGGCTCATTTGTCTACAATTTTTGAAGGTCAAAGTTTCAATCCAACAAGCAGGAATGAAAGCTCAAGAAAAAAATTCAAAAATAAATAATATTACATAACATAAAGTTCAAAGAAAGTAACCTTTACACAAAACGAAGTTTTTGAAGCTTTCTCAATATGTCAAGGGATTGGGCCATTTTGGTTGGTGGGCTTTTAAAAGAAGTTGTCTAATGAATTCTTGATAAACAAAGGAACGAAAAGCAAAAAGGGGGGAAATAGTGATTTATTGATAGTATGTGAAAATATTTTGATGTCTCAATATGTTTATAACTCTGTATAAATAATATAGTGACTCTAAGGGAAAAATCAGAAAGTGCCGACCCAAGGTTGTCCAGCATTCTAGGCCAATACAAATAAATAAGTGTTCTTCATCATTTCAATTATTACCAACTTATTATAGATACGTTTATTGGAAGATTATTCTATGATCCTAATATCTGATCCTGCTTCGTTGATTTTTTCATCACCGTTGATGAATTTCTTAACTTCTGGATTTTAGAACATTTCATTATGTTAATTGTTTTCTTTTTTTGGCTACATGTCTACTTTGCATTGTAGGGCTTTTCAAAGATAACTCATTCTAAATAATTTTATTATTTAATACCACCTTATATTAAGTTATTTATAATTGCTTTACAAGAAATCAACAACAAAACATCAGTTATCTGCTTCAATACTAAAGTTTTGTTTGCATTACATCAGTGCTTTTTCATACTTTATGGATGAGTTGACCTTCTAACTAGAGCGAAATATTTATGCTACTTTTTCTATGTATGAACTAACTACTAGATAGAAACTAAAATCATGGAATCTATTTAAACACATCTAGTTGTGAGGTAAGTAATATCATGTAAACGATATATTTTTTAAGGTGATTTTTAACTTTTTATTTGGCCCAATTTTCATGCCTTTAAGTAAGTTCAATTATTTAAATGTTTTTTTTACCCATAATAGAAATTTGAAATTAATTACATTATCTTTTGTACTGAACTGCTGTATGTTCATCTCAGATTCCAGAAAAAGTGAACAACCTCAATCGAAGTTATTCTAATTCATGTTTACCATTTCACGAAAGAGAATACTCACAATGATGAGTATTTGTGTTGATTACGGTGGTCAATACTTGAAACCACTACTACGGTTTGAATATTCCAAACTCGGAATTCATAGTGTGACTACATTTTTAAAGCTATTTTGCTTTCATTCTAAGATCTTGCATGCTTCATTGCATATCATCTTTTGCATCCATCCTCTTAATGTTGTATTATCATTTGACATTTTTAAGCTTGTCATTTAAGACGTGGTCATGTTATATGATTTATTTCCACATAGATTGATTTCACACACTGTATTTATAATTTGACACGTCCAAATTTTAAGTTATGACTATGCCTGTAAAACAATAAATTTGTTGCATGCATATAATGTACTTCCACTTGCAATATTTCAAACAATTTAATATTGTAGATTAAGTGTTTGTTAGAATCATCTTCATAAGATTTTGAAGTTACCTCTTAAAACAGTTGAAAGATAGAAAATGAAATAGAAAAACCAAAGATATTTTTTTTATCCATCTCACACGTGTAACTTCATATGCTACTAAGATATGTTAATGTTCATAATACTTTCATCTATTTTTTTCTACAAAATTACAGGCATTCTGATTATGTATTGTAAAAGTAAATATATAAATGATCATAATATACTTTATTTACGGTTAAAAAATAGGACAGTATGGTCTTATGTGTGCAGTCAATCTGAATTCCATATTCACCATACCACTCCCATGTACATCTACCTACTCTGAAACCTTTTCTCTGCACATACATGCATGTCCTATATCTATATATATACACATATATATTATTGCCCACAATATATATACTAGAAAAGCCAACAAAAGGTTTAACTACATGCTAAGGAATACAAGAAAAGGTAGATGTTTCTTCTCTTACTTTACAACTTATTCATTTATTTGTTTAATGAACATGAATATACTTATAACTATTAGAGTTCTTTCTGGAAAAAAAAAAAAGAAGTATTTTCATTAGCTTGTTAATGTTTGATGTTTCTTTATGATATAGTTGTCCTGCCATAAAAATGGCATCGAAACTGAAACCAATTTCAGATATTGCACAAAGAGAAATCGGATGGACATGTATAGTGGTTGTTATAGAAAAAACTTCACAAACATCACAGAAGGGAAATGGAACATATCAACACCATTGGGTGATACTAATATTCAATGTCCTATTAAAGACATACTTGATTTTGAATGCATACGTCAAGAACACAGATGAACACTTCACATCAACTTGTGGACATACACAATGGAAAATCAGCGGTTAAACTCGAATTGAAGAATCAAATGAAGACCATATCCCTCTTCTAGAGTCATACTTTACACCATTTGATGAACTTCAAAGCTACATAGATGCTCATGTCGAAATATGTAATATTTACTATGAGTTTAGTCATCTTTCAAAATTATGCCATACATTATATTTTCAAACTACTACATTTAGCACAAAGCTTTTTCAAATTTCCATGCACCATTCATTGGCATTGTTGTTGACGTTTGGCCAAAATGAAAGATTCCAAGCAAAAAGAATGCGGATACAAATGTCCAAGACATTGTACGTGTGAACGAAATTTATGTATAGATAAGAATAAATCTTCACACACAAAATAATATTTTATCTATTATATTGAAATGTGACATCTTCACGTGCAGATTGCAAGCAATTATTCTAACTATATGGGACAACTTTATCTACCATGAAGGCATTGAAATCAGTGTCTGCCTTATGAAAAAAGCAATGACCGTTGGCAACCATTTGAAAGTCACATCATTCAAAGATAAACAAAGTCATAATTTAATCATCATTTTTATAAGCTTATGTTGTTAAGAAAGTCTAACTTCATTACATGCATGCATCCTTCTTAACAGGGATGTCATTATCGACTAAAGTAAACAGTTCAATCCTCATTAATCCAAAGTTTGAAAAACTTGCTCTCTTCATATATTTTCCGTACATTGCTTTCCACTGAAAAACTAACTTCATCCTCGTATTATTTTGCTTTTTTTTGTTTATTTTTTAACTTCATTTTGATACTATACAAAGACTGAAAGAAACAAAGACATATTGATAGAAATGATCGCTCAAAAGACGTATGATTTGCCAAATATGTGCAGTATTTCACCTCCTCCAAATAACAAAATCATCAACATCAAAAACATTTTAAAATACTCATTGACGATATATTAACTACTACAAGTAAAAGTAACTACTTGTTTTCTTTAAAATTTCTTCCATTATCTACCACATAGCTATTTACTTTCGAAAACAAATCTAACGTTCATTCTACGTATTGCAATGCAAACCATTCTGGATAAAAGATCAATTAGAATTGAAGGAACGAGCTTAATCACTTTGGTATATAGCTTGTGACACTTGTGGTTGGATGTCATTTGCTCAGTTCAATGAAATGTATTTTTGCAATTATTGCAAATACATGCATGCAAGAGCAGTTCCAAGGTAATAACTCCTACTGCAATATCATCTACCCAAAATAATAATTATGTATATAATGTAACTAATAGTAAATTTAAAATGTCTATGATAATTATTTTGTTTTTTTTTTCTTCTGAGACCAAGATGCAATGTTCATATTGCAGATAATACTGGATCTATTTTTGCATTATTATTTGGTAAATTGGCTAAAAAATTCCTTCAACTACCAGTTGAAACTTTGATGAAGGATTGTATAACGGTAATGTCTTCCTTGTGATCTATTACATTTGCTAATTTTTCCTACTTAAATATATTGATAGTATTTTTGTTAATTTTAATACAGTCAGAACATGTCATCAATGCTCATTATTTGAATTATGTAAGTGAAGATCATTTCATTTATATAAATTATGAAACCCTAGATCCCAAAATGAGCCAACCAAGGTTCGATGTCATATGCATTCTCGATAACAACTGTGGGCATACAAAGGGATCCAATGAGGTCTCCTTGTGAACCGAAGAAGAAAAAGTTTCACTTCACACCAATGTACCTAATGCTCGAAGAAACTTGGTGTTTGAAAAAGAAAATATTAAGCAACTAAAGAAACAAAAGATGATAGCATCCAACAAACCTACTATTGAAGAAATTATTGGAGATCCCCAGGGCATCATTGTGGATCAAACCCAAAAGTAAATGTGCCAGACTTCCACCATTTCAAAATAGAAATCAAGTTGGTGTTTTTTTTTTTTTTTTGAAGACAACTGCTGAAATCATTTGTTAATCAAAGTAGTAGCAAACTTTTTAAAGAAGAGAATATTTCTTCTTGGAACTCAATTTGGCTAATGGACTTTGATATATGGTGCCATATAGAAGTGTTGGTACACACAATGAATTTCAACTCAGTTTTTGAAGCTAGATTTTTGTCATGAACTGGGATGATTATCTTCATAATTTGTAAATAAAGTGAAGTAATGGATGACTTTTAATTCTCCATAATTTCTGTATATTCCATGCTTTCAAAGTAATATAGTATATACATAATCTATTTGAAACATTATTTCGTATCATTAATAAAGTGAAATAATGTATGACTGAATTCTCTCTTAAATCTTTACCTTTCCAAGTTACTATTGCATCTATCATTCATTCTCCATATCAAAGCAGCCCTATTTTCGTTTCCTTCGATCTTTATCTATTTATGTTGAATAGAAAATTATAATTAAGAGCTGGACTTGTTGAATTCTACCGTTGATTCAAAGGAATTTTATCAAGGAACGATTAATAGTTGTTTCGATTTTCGTCTACTCAGTTCCAAGTTTCATTCCATTTTATGTTACTCTGTTGGAATAATTAGTGATTCTGGATTTTTAGGCAATAATGCTTGTTGGGTTTTTGAGTCTTGATTAATCTTTAGCTCTGATCGATCTTCTTATTTTTGGTTTTTTTTCCCCTTAAGCAAGCAAAAGTTATTATAGTTGTATTTTTATCATTTATCATTTATTTGTTTAGGACACTTTAAGGATAATCTTTAGTTGAAGGTTAAATTCATTTTTAGGTTTAGAAGCTTGTTCTTGTTTCTATTCTGTCCGAAAGGATGGAATTCGTCAATAAAAGGGGATCAATTTTTGTAAATGAAGTGGAGATTTAAATGGTGTATTTTAAAGGGTGTCTGAATATTCATTACTTGAAACAATTTAAATACATTGTGAAATATTTTATTATAAGGCAAATACGAATTGTTCCGAAGTTAGTTCTGTTCGTCCTTCTCCACAATACTGGCCCAATTATCAGCCCATGCCACACTAGATGGACTGATACGGCCCAAGTTCATTGGATCTGATTCAATAATGGTAGGGAAAAATGCATGGGTCAGGCATTTACTTTCACGAAATCAAAAATCAGACCCCAATGTTTAAATTTGCAAAAATCAGGTTTTTTCATTAATTAATTAATTATATTTTACAATTAATCTATTAAATTAAATATTTAACTTTAATATAATATGATTAACCCACCCACCCCTCCGGCGACCGTTCTCCACCACTACTCCGGCGACTACTCCGGTCGGCGACCGTTCTCCACCACTACTCCGGCGACGGTTAATTCCGACGATTATTTTCCGGCGATTATTTTCCGGTGACCGTTGCTCCGATTGCAACGTCACACATATCTTATTAAGTAGTTAAAAATTTAATTTCGGTCACAACTTATCAAATTATTCGGTCACAGATTATTTTGAAATCACAGATGAAAAAATATATAGGTCACAACTTTTTAATCAGTCAAGTATTTTCAAATACGTAGGTCACAGATTCCTTTTCAGTTACAAATTATCAATTTTAAAGTCACAGTTCAATAGTTAGGTCACAGACACCAAAAGAAACCCACAACAACAGTTTAATAGTTAGGTCACAGACCGCCATAGTTCAATAGCAAGGTCACATACATCAAAAAACTCACTACAGTTCAATAACGAGGTCACAGACACAAAAAAATCACTACAGTTCGATAGCTTAATCACAGTCCCAGTACACCAACAACACTTGGTCACAGGTCACGGAACGACTAAATAATTGGTCACAGCCCCCATCCATCGCCGACCCTAATCCCTAAACCACCCACCAACAATAACGCTACCACCATCGCGGCCTGAACAACACCATCAACGTCACCCCGTCACAACACCACCACAACTACCGCAATAATAATAACAAAACAATGTCTTCAGCATTAAATTAATTTTTGGCCCTAAACATTAAATCAAAACCTGCCTGAAACCGCAAGGCGTGCAGGCTTGAGTCATGCCGGAGAAATACCACATCGCCGGATCTGAAGCGACGCTGAACATCGCCGGATCTGGAGCGATGTTGCTTGCTGCTAGCAGGCCCGGCTGCGAGCCGGATCTGAAGCGACGCTGCTTGCTGCGGGCATACGCGGCTGCGAGCAACGACGCTGAACATCGCCAGATCTGGAGCGATGTTCCTTGCTGCCAGCAGGCCCGGCTGTGAGCAGCGTCGCAGGCAGTAGCGACGCTACTACCGTTCAGCGCCGTCGCTGGCTGCGATGTTGCTGACCGGCAGCAGCGTCGCACAGCGACGCTGCAGTTGCAGTTCACGGCAGGGAATGGGGAGGTGTGTGACGCTGCAGTTCACGGCGGGCGGTGAAGGCGGCGGGTGAGGCGGCCGGTGAGATGGTGATAGAGAAATGAAATGAATAGGGTTTGAAATGGGTTTTATATTTAAAATAAGTATGGTGGGGTAGATAGTAGGGTGGGTATATAGATTAATTTAATTTTATAATATCATTATTAATTAAAATTATAAAAACCTGATAATTGAATAAAAAACTTAAAAACCTGAAATTTTAAAATGTAAAAGAAAAGACATGGTTTGGTGTAATTTCCTCATAATGGTATCTGCCCATCAAGACGGTCCGCTGCAAGTCATGTGCTTGGCTATGTCGCCTCTGTAAGTTTTGTGCTAATGTAGGCAAAGCAATTATTAACACGCGAACATAGTATTCCTTCATTTTAAATTTCTAAAATTATTAATATTAGGGTGATATCGCACTAACCACCTCAAAATTGGATAATTTGAGTGTGAAGTCGTCAAATCTACTTGTCCATCTCGTGAATTCTTAGCTAAAGATTCTATTAAAATGTGCCAAATAGTCCAAAATCGAGGTGATTTGATGTGTTGAAGCATGACATAAACACGACTTGGTCTATCACATTCGTGTCGTAAGTCCATTTCTATAGCAGAGTCATGTCAGGGCCGATTCTAAAGATCTACAACCCAAAGAAACTAAAAATAAATCCGTCATTTTACATTAAAAATTTATAAATAGTGGGGTTCAAAAGGGTTGACCTAAACAAGCTAAAACGATTATTTAATATGATCTACCTCAAAATCAAATTACGTCGAGCTAACAAGATTTGATGCACACTTTTACCCAACCCCGTAATCGACCCTTGCCCATAAGTTTCGATTAAAACAATATTGTCGGCCAACTAATAATATTATACCATTCGACATCAAATAGCATATGTTGCCGCAACCAAGGGGGAAGAAGATAGTCTTTGTCGGGCTACATGTTAGCCATATTCGTGCAATCCTTATCTTGAAGCCGTTTGAGGTTTATTCATTTCTTCTTGTCTACATGTTGAACGAGTCTTTAGGTAAATTTCTTCTGCGGTCGCTAAATTTTCAGCGAAAATTCAATTGAATTACTAAAGTTTACTTTAGTTCAATTGGATTACTCAACTTCAGCTTTAATTTTCACGACTCTACCGCGTGTCATCTCCTAAATTAATGAAACTTGCTTAATTGATAATCATAACAATTGCATTGAAGATTAGTTATAATTGAATTGCCAACTAAGCAATTTCGTCAATTTGGAGACGATAGATGACAAAGTGTGATAGAGTGGTGAAATTTAAAACTAAATTGAATTTCAGTGACCCGATTAAAATAAATTAATTTAATAACCCAATGAAGAGGTCACTAAAAGTTTAGTGAGGGCATGTAAATCTACCCCGTCTTTATTATTATATGAAGAATGGGCCTTCTTTTAACGTCGTATTGTATATATTCAGTGACGTTTTAGGCACGACATTTATTCGTCTGTCACTTTTTGGAGGCAATCAATTGTCAACATTTATGGATCGTTTATTAATTTTCCATTTAATTAATCACTATCCAACTACCATTATGTATTTTAATGTTTTTGTCATTTCAAGGATTTTTTTTTTTTATCTATTTTGTTTCTTCCTTTGTTAAGTTCTTGAATTATACATTGAGGTACAGATTTAAAGAGGGAAAAAAAAAAAAAAAAAAGAATATATAATTGTGTAACACTATGTACAATCACTCTAAATAGTTAAATCAAACAAAACTAGTTGTGACTTATGCGACTTTACTACACCTTCATTTGAAAAATTAAGATTATCATTAACTTTTTTTTTCATTTTTATCTCAAAAATACTCACATACGCCGCACATCAATGATGATGATGATATTCGTCGCTGATATTTTTTCCATATCATCATGTTTTTGTAGTAGTGATCTAGTAGGGTAAATTAACAATGTCACCCCAACCATTTTACATAACTATCATGTCAATTGTTATCAATTAAAAATCACAAAGGATCGGTAGCAAACTTATATTCTTGTCAAGAGAACCTTATCGAAGTTAATCGAACCACGTGTGTATTCGTGATAAAATAAGCGAGCATTTGTAAATCGAGGCTTTATAATCACGACGCAAACATTGAGCAAATGTACTTAACTAGCGATTGGTTTATTCCACATCAACGGAAATCGTTATCCAGACACATGTGAATATGAGTGTAAAGCATGACTATATAACCAAGTAAATGGATACAAGGCAACTCACATTGGCACAACAAACGAATGGCCAACAATATCGTGTCCTTCTGGTATATAGTTCCTTTGAAGACAATAATTCAAAAGCATCTCCGCAGGCCGTGGTGTTTATTGCATACCGACATTCTGTAAAGTTGTACGTACATGAATTGACTATTAAAGAAAGATTCTTGCTTTCTAATCGATAAGAATAATATTATGAATTTTGCTATAGGGATTACACCTCCCTCACAAAAGATGGGGCTCACATCCAATAAAAAATTCGTGAACCGTCAACTCCGATGTACATATATCAAAACTTTAATACTATATAACACTAGTTTCATGTTTGCAATCAACTACACTCTTAATGTCACAAAGACTGGACATTAAATTGTGCTAAATAACATTACTAAATCAATAATGAGTCGATAATTGTCACATGTCGGCATGGGGTAAGCATCAAATAAAATCGAAAGGACAACACATCTCTCTTTGGAAATATCAAATTGCACTTACATTCCACAACGTTTATTGCATTTCAGTTTTGAACTCACTGATTGAGGAAGTAAGATTTTAACAACTTTCAATGATTTTTCTTTTATTGTTTCCTTTTACAAATAATAATTTATCAAAAAAAATGGAAAAACTCAAATGTTCAAGGCAAGACTTCCCATCTACAGTTTTTCTCTTTCTCTTTTCCTTTTCCTTTTTTTTTTTTTTTTTCTTTTTACTGAAATGATTAGTATTCGGTAGAGATAAATATTATTTCGTTAAAAATAAGATGTATTATAAACTAGAAAGAAAAATAGAGAACAAAAATCAATAAATATGTGCGTTTTATTGAAAACTAAAGTTTCATATTTATAGGGAAGAATTATGGATATGGTGATAATAATTTCTAGGATTGTAGGATACAATTGTCATTTACTAATAAATTTATCATTTACAACATTCTTCCTTAAATGATACATTACAAAATATGTCTCGCTAAAACCTTGTCAAAAAAATCTAGTATGAAATATTGTCATCGGAAGAAAAAGAGTACAATTACTCCCCTAATTGCAATTCTTGTATCAATTTATCATTGTCATGTTCGTCAATATCTTCAAATAACACAATCTTCATACGAAATATTTATCAACATTTGATGATTGTAATAACATGACAATTCGAAAATATCTCATGTTGATCTCTTTGGAAGTCTCGTACATATCAGAGTATTATTTTGAGGTCAAATGTCTTTTAGGTTATAGACATTCAATGCACGAAGAATTACTTTGTTAAAACCTTATTAGGAAAAACCCTATGAGAAAATCTTAATAAAGAAAAAAAGTACATTATTCTTTTCAATACGTTATAAAAGTTGTCTCGTTAAAAACATTGTCAGGAAAAACTAATGGGACAAAACATTGGCTAAGGGAAAAAGAGTACGACGCATATTCACTCCCCCTCATGATAATATCACTTAAATTATGTTTAAAGCATATTAAATTATTCAAGGATAATATTAAATTTATATAAGATAAGTTTACTATAATCACATTTATTATATGCATATCAAATTTCATGCATTGTCACGATAACAAAGTAGAGACTTGTGATTATTTCCACCACATAATAACTTATATAAGTATTTGCGAAATTCATAATGTAAAGAGTCGTATATTTCATATTACGACTTTACTTTTTCCATTTTCATTTTGCATAAGTATACACCTTTAGGTGTTTAGACTGTAGATCTAGAAATTTCAGGTTTCTCTAATAAATTCAATTTTACTAAGATTGCGTCTAGAATTTTCAGATTTCTCTAATAAATAGTTTAACATTATTGTTTGTTAAACCATTTATCGACTTCTCGGCTAAACTTATTAAAATGTTGAGATTTAGTCTCATTAGTATTAACAAGACACATTGTCTTGATTATATAATCTAAAAATTATGTTCATAATTTGAGCATTAATTTCACAAATTTCAGGTTGTGAACACTATGCAATCATTTAGTATTTATATCAAATCTATTAAATACAAATAATATGTAGATGGTTAACATGGAGGATGATAGAGTCTCATTTATCACCTTGATTAATTTTAAAAAATATAGGGAATTCAATTCACATTTTAGCTAGTAATGTTTAATGATCAATTGTCAATAAAGAGAACAAATAACATATATGAATTCATTGGATTGAAGAATCTTCTGGTTCTTAGTTGAATGTTCATTTGAATTTTTAATTTCGTATCATTATTGATCTAATGAGGTCCATCTGGTCATGCCAAACAAACTGAACTTCTTATTCAATATAAGATTAATTCAATTATTAAATTTCAAAAAATATGATTAAACATTATGGCATTGTTTGATTCCTATTTTTTTTTTTTTTCCAAAATACATTATTTTCTCTCTTCTTTTTCGCCACACATTCTCTATCAATCTACTATTCCAAAATACATTTTTTTAAAAAGAATGTGATTCAAATACCTCCTATATAATCATATAATAATCAGTGTTCACATGACATATATCGTATGTTTTCATTCAGTGATAAACACAAATTTATAAACTGCACACTACATATATCTTCGAAACATGTGCTATTTCGAAAGTATGTTGTATTTTATTATTGGTTTTTCAGGAACAATATATCAATATTTTTCTATAATATTGAAATTATAATTTGTGCTATTCAATAGCAAGTAATATAATTTGTGTTACATTTTATTTAATTATGCCCTTTGGGAGCATGTAAAATCTAACTAGAATATCAATATATAAATACGTAGAAGAAGAATGGACAAATAAAGAAATAGAGTAATTTAATTCGTGATAACGAGAAATCGATCAACGTTCTTCTAAAATATTGAAATTGTAATATCATGCTCTTCTGGAGCAATAAATATATTCTTTTAGAATGCTACTAATGTTGTGTAACTTTAGGAGTGACTATAAATTATTTATAATAGACAGATTTATCATTAATATTCTTCTGAAATATTAATAATTATATTGTGTTTCTTCAAGAGCAACAAAATATACAAATATAATATTCATTATTATGCAATACTACAATATTCTTCTAAAATGTTGATTTAAATTCTTTCATTTCAAGAATAATATACAATATTCTATTGGAATATTGTATTGTATTGTAATATTAATAAAAAAATTACATTAAAATAAATATTTATTTATCATAAATTGGTATGGTCAAATCAATATAATAGATCGAATAACTATACTGCTTTGTTATATTTTGGTAGAGATTACAATCGGATTAAAATAGAAAAAATAGCCGTTATTGTTGACTTTTATTGACGAGTGAGGCCCAAAAATGACTATATTTTCAATTTTAATTGGATTTCAATTTCTACCGAATACGCCCACAATTTAAAGTTAAAAGAATACTTAGATTTTCATTGAGCAAATTAAAAAAGTTTATTTGTAAACTCAACTAGTTACAACTTGTCTTTCTTTAATTGAAGAAAAAAATTATATTTCATCTAGCTAAAAATTTGAAAGCAGAAAGAGATAAATTTTGGTAACTCAATTGGTTTGAACTTCGTGCTGATAACATATTATAAACTAGAAAGAAAAATAGAGAACAAGAGAGAAAAGCCAATAAACTTGTGTGTTTTATTGAAAATTAAAGTCTTATATTTATAAGGAAGAATTAAGGATACAATGGTAATAATTTTTATGGCTGCAGAGGTACAATCATCATTCACTAATAAGCTTACCATTTACAACAATATGTAATATCTAAGCCTCCGTTTAGTAAATTTATAAATAAGGAATATAGAATTTTACGTTATTGCTTGATAAGTTTGGTAATAAGTAAAGAAAAATAATTTCAAAAGGAATGAAAAAACGACTTATCGTATTATTGTTCTCTAATTTTCTACTATCTGTGTCTACTAAAGATTTTGGGGCTTTCATTTAAAAAGCCTAGTCAAACAAACTATTAGTTTAAATAGTCCAACAACAATGTTTTTTACTTAGAAGGCCTAAAGATGCCAAAAAATGAAAAATGAATTTTTAAATGACTAATATCCTTGTATACAAAAAGATATTATTGCCATAATTTCTCTTTCATATTTCTATTTAGCCCTAAATCAATTTGGGTTCCATTTCTTCTTGCAGACCGGAATGATTTTAGAGAAAAAAAAAAATCAAGAAGAATCATATGAATGAGTAATTGATTTCAGCTGAAGAAATGAGGAGAAATTGGAGATTTGGAATCACTCAAAGCACGAGAACCTTAAGCAAAAGAAAGAAATGTATACTAAGAAGAAGGTAAAGAATGGGAACTGAGAAAAGAGCATAAAAGTGGGAAAAGATGATTACCATAGACTACAAGAAAAAAGAAGTAAAGAAGAAAAAGGAAAGAAATCAAACCTCCCTTTCTTCTTCTGTTTTTTCCAGCTTTTCTTTTTACCCTTTTTTTTTTCCCTTCCCTCTCCACAATTCTTTGTGGTTTTTCTCTGTTCATATATTTTGTTTTTTGGATAGTTTGCAGGAAAATAATAAAGAAATTTACATTGTGGTCTCCAATAAATTGCCATAATAAATTTGCTATATGCATGTAATGGAAGTACTTTTTATATTCATTTATTGTTTGTGGGTGTCCATGGAGGTTATAGCATGGCTGGAAATGCCACTGCTCTTTTTGGTCCAAGGATGGTGAACGTTGGAGTTTTGTTTACATTAATCTCGCCCAAGCCTACAATTATTGCTGTAGTTGATGATATATACCTGTTTTTCAAACAACTCGCAGTGATCCGACATTGAAATCGTTCCTGAAACACAAAACGACGTAGATATCATTTCAGTATTAAATACACGCTGTTTCACTGCTTTTCATAACGACATTGATATTGTTCTTGGGTTACAAAACGATATAGATGTCGTTTCAATACGAAAATTGCACTGACTAACTTACCGAATTTTCCCTTCACTTACCGAATATTGAAATTACCGGATTTCAACTTACCCGATTTGGCTGAACTTATTGGATTTAAACTTACGCTAAAAAGACATCTATGTCGGGTAGTTGTGACCGGTCGAATCGTCGTTTTTTACAGAAATGATATAAATATCGTTATATACAAATTCAAACGAGATATATGTCGTTTTAGTTATAATTTGTCCTGAAACGATATCAATATCGTCGAATTTGTAATGAAACGATAATGATATCGTTATGTACCAAACCTACTAAATAACATAACGACATGCATGTCGTTTCAGTATAAATTTAGTAAGGTCGAACTCGTTTCGGTTGAAACATACGCTAAAACGACATCTATGTCGTTTCGGTTCACAGAGAACGACATGGATGTCTTATGCGTAAAATCGACGATTCAACCATCCTTGGCCACTCGACATGCCTTCAACGTACGTAGGACGATCGAAAAATGACATCGAGTGGGTTGATACCACTCGAATGGCTTAGAAAAAGCGAACAAATAACTAAATTGAAATCGTTCCTGAAAAAAGAAAACGATTTCCGTATCATTTCAGTATTAAACTTGACGATTTCGAGATCATTACACTTCAAATAATAACTAAAACGACTTTGATATCATTTCCTTTCATTAAAAATGATATCTATATCGTTATAACGTTCCACTTCAAATAACAACTCAAACGAATTTGATATCGTTTCCTTTTAATAACAACAATATCCATATCATTTCATCTAAAATCATAACTAAAACGACACTTAGTTATTTCTAGCCAAAATGATATAATTATCGTTTTTCATGAAAAGAAATGATATCCATGTCGTTGTAGTTATTATTTGAATTGGAACGATTTTAAACTCGTCAAATTTGTACTGAAACGATATGAACGTCGTTATGTTATTTTGTGGATTTGATACATAACGATGTCTATATCGTTTCAATACAATTTTGACGACATTGATATCGTTTCAATTTAAATCATAACTAAAACGATACATATATCGTTTTAGTTTATATAAAACGATAATTATATCGTTTTGGCTAAATACGACGATTCAATGTACACGACAACCCAACATGCATTCAACATATGTAAGATGATCGAAATTGATCATCCAGTGGGTTCGATCTCACTCAAAAGAAACTATGGCGATATTTGTGTTCTCATGATTATATACAACCTTCGAACTATTTCAATAGAAAGAAAGTATCCCCGTTCGATCTTTCTAAGTCATTCGAGTGACATCAACCCACTTGATAACATTTTTCGATCGTTGTACGTATGTTGAAGGCATGTTGGGTGGTTGTGGACGACGAATCGTTATTTTTAGCCAAAACGATATAATTATCGTTTTGCATGAAAAGAAACGATATCTATGTCGTTGTAGTTATTATTTGAACTGGAATGATTTCAAACTCGTCAAATTTGTACTGAAACGATATGGACGTCGTTATGTTATTTTGTGGATTTGATACAAAATGATGTTCATATCGTTTCAGTATAATTTTGACGACATTGATATTGTTTGAGTATAAATTATAACTAAAACGATACATATATCGTTTTAATTTATATAAAACGATATCGTTTTGGCTAAAAACGACGATTCGATGTACACGACAACCCGATATGCATTCGACATACGTAGGATAATCGAAATTGATCATCAAGTGGGTTCGATCTTACTCAAAAGAAACTATGGCGATATTTGTGTTCTCATGATTATATACAACCTTCGAACTATTCTAATAGAAAGAAAGTATCCTCGTTCGATCTTTCTAAGTCATTCGAGTGACATCAACCCACTTGATAACCTTTTTCGATCGTTGTACGTATGTTGAAGGCATGTTGGGTGGTTGTCGACGATTGAATCGTTATTTTTAACCAAAACGATATAATTATCGTTTTGCATGAAAAGAAACGATATTTATGTCGTTGTAGTTATTATTTGAACTGGAACGATTTCAAACTCGTCAAATTTGTACTGAAACGATATGGACGTCGTTATGTTATTTTGTGGATTTGATACATAATGATATCCAGATCATTTCAGTACAATTTTGACGACATTGATATTGTTTCAGTTTAAATCATAACTAAAACGATACATATATCGTTTTAGTTTATATAAAACGATAATTATATCGTTTTAGCTAAATACGACGATTCGATGTACACGACAACCCGACATGCATTCGACATACGTAGGATGATCGAAATTGATCATCAAGTAGGTTCGATCTCACTCAAAATAAACTATGGCGATATTTGTGTTCTCATGACTATATACAATTTTCAAACTATTCCAATAGAAAGAAAGTATCCTCGTTCGATCTTTCTAAGTCATTCGAGTGACATCAACCCACTTGATGACCTTTTTCGATCGTCGTACGTATGTTGAAGGCATGTTGGGTGGTTCTGGACGATCGAATCGTTATTTTTAGCCAAAATAATATACTTATCGTTTTCATGAAAAGAAACGATATCTATGTCGTTGTAGTTATTATTTGAACTGGAACGATTTCAAACTCGTCAAATTTATACTGAAACAATATGGACGTCGTTATGTTATTTTATGGATTTGATACATAACGATGTCCATATCGTTTCAGTACAATTTTGACGACATTGATATCGTTTCAGTTTAAATCATAACTAAAACGATACATATATCGTTTTAGTTTATATAAAACGATAATTATATTGTTTTTGCTAAAAATGACGATTCAATTGTACACGACAACCCGACATGCATTCGACATATGTATGATGATCGAAATTGATCATCAAGTGAGTTCGATCTCACTCAAAAGAAACTATGACAATATTTGTGTTTTCATGATTATATAGAACTTTCGAACTTTCGACATGCATTCGACATATGTACGTATGTTGAAGGCATGTTGGGTGGTTGTGGACGATCGAATCGTCATTTTTGGCCAAAACGATGTCATTATCGTTTTAGTACAATTTTTGCAACATTGATATCGTTTCAATTTTAATCTTAATTAAAATGACATACATATTGTTTTAGGGTATGTAAAACGGCAAATATATTTTTTAAGGTATATAAAAAAGTATATCTTGCACGCCGTAAAAAGTTTACGTGAGGGATGAAAGGGAAAAAAAATAAAAAATTTAATAGTTGGACCGGTGGATGATTACTTAAAAATATAAAAACAATTATTTGAAACAAAATTAAAGATTTTAAGTTAATTGTCACTAATTATTTATATATTTCGAAATCATAAATTTTGTAGACATTCAATTCATCTTTATTAAAATTAATCTTTCAATACATAATACATATATAAAATAAAGTGAAATATTTGACTATAATTTTTCAAGATATTCAGAACTATATGATTATATTTATGTTATTGCATTAAAATAAATAATATTGTTCAATGTCTTGGTGAAACATCATTTTTTCTTAAAGGTTGAAGGTTCAAATACTTGGACATTAAAAATTTGACTATAATTGTTCAAGATATATATATGTTATTCAACAAATTAAACAACATTGTTCAATGTCCTAGTGATGTGGATAACATTCTAGTAAACTTTTTCTTAAAAGTTAAAGGTTCAAATCCTTAAGACCTTGTAAATTTGAATATAATTTGTTAAGATATATATAGGTTATTGTAATAAAATAATCAATATTATTCAATGTCCTAGTGATGTGGGAATCATCTTAGTTTTATAGACGTTGAAGGTTCGAATCTTCAAAAATTTTTAGATACCCAAAATTCTTCTTTTATTTAGTTATACAAGGGAGGGTAAATGGGTATTTTGATAGTTTTAAATAATTAAAATTACTTTTCTTTTATTCATTTTAGTCAAAGGCCATTTGAAGAAAATGTTTGTGAGTTTTGGCAATTTCAACTCATTCCCCCAAAGATTTTTACAAGGGATGTCTGAGAAAATTTATAAAACAAAGAGTTGTTAGTATATTAACAATTGCATTGGCTACGGTAGAAGAAAACGAAAGAAATAGCTTAATTTCTTATACCAAAAATATACTTACATGGGTCAACACTGATACTAAAAGACAAAAATCAAGAGACAAATGAGATTAGATATTCCAGTATTCCTAGTTGTATATGATAAGTGTTGAAGTTGCAAGTCGAAGAGGGTGAAAATACCCGAGGGACATTGTGCCCAAAATTAGGGACTGTATATTAGACATATTATCTAGCGAAAGGCTATATCTAGTACCGATCAATTATTTGGATTATACCACCTTTGTCAAAACTACAAAATTAACTTTTATTTGGCAAATTTATAAATGATCTCTAAAAATGAGTAATAGTGAATCTCACAAAAATATACGAATAATAATGAATTATAATTGAGTATTTTATTAAAATTAATGCTTGACTTTGAATAAATTTATATCTATGCATAGGCTTACTATGGCATGAACAAGCATAACAATGCAAGACAAATTTGCACAAATAAAGGGCCATTTGGTCAAACTGTTCCCAGCTTTGGTATTTGTCTTTTGACTTGTAAACAAATCCCTTGTGCCTGTAGCATTTCCCTTCTTTTTATCTATTACAATTCTTTGATAATATTTTATTCAAATATAAAAAAATTAGTTACATTCAAGTAAAATTAAAAAGAGAGAGAGAGAGAGAGAAAAAAATAAAAAAAATGAATGGTCAGTCGCATTCAGTAAACATAAACATGGAGAGGAAAAAAGAACAAAGAGAGAGTTGAAAATGGCCTTTCACCGGCCTACCATTTTGTTCCATACCCAAATAAAATAAGAAAGCCAAAATTGTACTATTGGTCCTCAAATATTACATTGGTAGCAAGGTAGTCACTAATCCAAAAAAGTAAATTTGTCCTCAACATTTATTATAATTGCACATATGTCCTTAGAGCATGATCCTACTAAATCATCGTTAAATTGTCACTTCGTCCTCGTGAAAACATGCCCCTATTCAAATTTCTAAAAATAGTTGTAAGTTGAAAAATATAACCCACTTCATAAAATAGGACACGAGAAGTTAGCATGACAATTTGATGGAAATGTAGATAGTTTCCAAGTGGGACATGCACTATCAGCAAGTTATGGAAAAATAAAAAATAAAAAAATTGCATCTTTTTCCTAATTTTGAAACAGCTTAGGCAAAATATGTTACCACTACTAAAATCATGAATTTTTAGTTTTTGCCATCAGTTACTAGTTGAGCTACAAGAATCAAGAATAATGTTATGTAGTATCAGACGTGAATAGTACCACTCTAGGTAACAGTGAATCCACTTATATTTGTTCAATGTCATTCCAAGATGCTTGTCAATGTGATCTTTATTTCAAACGGTTGCCTATGTCATAAATAGGATTCTCAAATAAACATCCTTTTCAGACCTTATATAAGAAAGATGTGGATTACAAGTCATTAAAGGTGTTTGGATGTGCATTTTATCCATGCCTCACACCTTACCAAAAACATAGTTTAGCTTTCACTCTTATCAACTGTCCATTCCTAGGTTATAGTGATTCTCACAAAGGGTTCAAGTGTCTCAATCATACTAGAAAAGTGTACATTTCTAGTTTGGAATTCCCTTTCGAGTGTGATTTTCTAAACACACTCCCCATTCCTTAGATTCCGAATCTATCATATATCGCATCAAGATTAATTTTTAGGAGATATTGTAGGTAAACTTTGAACAGTTAACTGAATTAGAAGAATTAACAAATAAATTGTAGTGGATAGAAAAGAAAATATTGCAGTTGACAGAAGATAAAATTGGCGTCTTTGAAGCCAGGGCCTGTGTCCAACACAGTGTCCTTAAAGCAATATTCGCCCCCTCACCGAAGTAATGCGAGTGCTTGCTTCCCAGGATACAGCGGCGTGAACTGCAGTTTGTACAGTCGAACTGAACGAGTGTGCCGGAACGGAATCACCAAGTGACTGTAAGACGACAGGAATTTGAACAGGAAGCAGAAAGATTTCGTGCTGTTGTGGTGTGTCTAAAAAGTATATATAGGCAAGGAGGAGCCTTTGCCTCTTAATGCAGTCATAACTCCAGCCATAACTCTGCCATTTGAATTCTTACGTTTTGGAGTTACAAAATAAATGAAAACAGTTTTCAAGTTATGTTTTAAATGGAAAAACGTAAAAGAAAATTTTCAAAACGTGGCTTGCACTTGGTGGCCAATTTTTGACTCATTCGGTCCGACATTCGTGTACGCAGGTCGCGCCCGCATACAAGTTCAAGGCTCGAAGGCCAAGTCGGTCCAAGATTTGCACCACCCCTGCGGGAGCGTAGGCCACGGATGAGTCTCTATGCAACAAATGGTTACACCTTACAAATTGTTAACCATATATAAATTGGTCCAAAAACTTATTTTTATTCTATGTGGGATAACTATTTAAGTTTTTTCACTTGCCACTTTCTTTTTTCTTTTTCCAATGTGGGATGGTACTATTTATAGTCCCCATATATTCCCACATTTTCATTTCTAACCAATGTGGGATTGTTAATTCCTTTTAAGGCTCCTTTTCAAATCCCAACTTTCAATCAATGTGGGATTAATTTCACATACACAAGTGAAAATTCATTTGCCAAATAATATATTTTCCAACAGATATCTTGTCCACCGGTGAGATTGCAAGATGTGGTCTACTTCCTCATTGGTAATTTAAACAGGGTATCGGTGAGGTGGACTGGTAGACAATATATCTCCTGCCCACTATGAGTATGAGATCAGTCTTGTATATCACATACCTCACTATGTAGAAACCACCATTCACCCAACTGATAATATCTGTCTTGATGCAACTCAAACCAGCAATTTCTTCTCAGCTCACAGAACAAAGTGAAAATCTATTTTCAACTAAGCAAGCTACAGATACCTATGTAGGAACTGAATCACAGAGTAAAGAAGTATAGTCAAATCATGAAATTGGAATGGAATCACAGTTTTATGATTAGCTTCAGGTTGATTTGCCAGAACAGAACAAATTGCTATGCATCCAATGTTTACCAGAAGCAAGGCTAGTGTTCGAGCCTAAGGTCTAGCAAGGTCAATGAGAAGCTTGATGAAGTTGAACGTGTTATTAAAGCCTTGTCAAGAAAGAAATGGATTATGGCAATGACAGATGAGTTTGAGACACCGATTAGGAAGCTTCTTCTGACATCTCCTAACTACAAAGTCATTGGTAACAAATGGTTATATAGAGCCAAGTGCAACGCGAAAGAAAAAGTGGAGAGACTCAAAGCCAAACTGGTGGATAAGGGTTTTCTTCAAACCCAAGGAGTTGACTTATACGCGACTTTTAACCCAGTTGGTAAAAACTGGGGATTTAATTGACTAGATATACATTACACTTACTGAAGAGATTTAATTTTCAACATCTAAAGCCTTCTGCTACACCCATTGCAGTTGGTAAAAACTTATCTAATTATGAAGGAACACAGTTGGAAAATGCACATCTATAGCAGTACAATGGGAGGACTCGAATACTTATTGCATACAAGGTCTGACATTACATTTGCTATGAATAAAATGAGTCAGTTCCTAGAAGAACCTACAAATTCTCATTGGCAGGCTTTAAAGAGAATCTTCAGGTATCTGAAATGTACAATTGATCAAGGGTTATGGATTCAAAAAAATAAAAATAACACAATAGATATCACTGATTTTGCTGATGCAGTCTGGGCTTTATGTCCAAATGACAAAAGGTCTACAACATGTTACTTCATTTATCTAGGGGATAGCTTAGTTGTCTGGTCATCAAAGCAGCAGCATGTTCTTGCTAGGTCCAGCCCTGAATCTGAATACATGAAATTGGTACAAGCCACTTCAGAAATTGCCTAGCTTTAGTCAATTTTTAAAGAATTTGGGCTGCATTAGAAATTAACATCTATTCTTGTGGTGTGATAACCTTAGTGTGAGTGCCCTTTCATCTAACCTCGTTTATCATGCTCGTACAAAATATATTGAGCTGGATATACACTTCATTAGAGACATCTCTTAAAATCAAGTATTTTGTCATATGTGATACTAGGTCTCAATTGAGTATTTGTGTATATGAGTTGATCTAGCCGCACAACTAGTTTGTTAACTAATAAATTTTCAAGATCCGTGTCATCGATTTAAAAAATAGTTTTTAAAATGGATGGTTGTGATGATTGGCGAGTGTAAAGTTATAAAGAAAAAGTTGTACAAGTAGCACGACTCTTCTATATATATATTCCCTCAATTATGTTTATGCAAGTATATGTAAGTATCTTGTAAAGATTATAAATTATGGAATGAAAATGCACAAGGTGTACTGAAAAATTATCCATAGTAGAGCTCCTTAAGCCCACGTTTGGTATAAATAAAAACGATAATTCATACCGAATGAAGGTTATTGAAAATGTGTCACTCTCTCACATGCAAGCGGCGCCCGCGCGAATAAAAAACTCTCAAATGTGTGGTCCCCACACCCTATTGTGAGTGTAGGTAAAAAAATTATGTACATGTAGCATTGTCCAGATAAAAATCAGATTTTAAAATTTTGACGAATTATGCCACTTTGACATAAAGAATTGACAATTTTAATATTTTGACGAATTATGTAACTTTGACAGAAAGAATGGACCAATGCAGTGATAGGTATAGTGGTGGCTGAAGATGATTGTATGAAAAATTTGACTAATTTTAAACAATTCAATGATAAAATGTCGTGTGGTGTGGTGTTATGCCAACTTTTTTGTCAAACTTTTCTGACAATGTAGCATGATTGTATTTTGATAAAGGATAGTGAAATATGAGATTAAATAATTGATAAAAGTTGTGAATTCCATGAAATATATAGTAATAAATGAATTTTAGAAAATGAAAGTCAAATTTTACTGAAAGGCTGGAGATGGACTTGGTCCTTTTCAAAAAATGAGTACCAGTGGTGCAATATTCCCAAGTAAAAAACTACCCTCCAAACACCCTTCCCCCTCCAACCCCAACCCCAACCCCAAATCCCAATACAAAAACTTACTTTAGACATTTCCTCTCAAACACTCTGCTCCAAATCCCAATCTCTCTCTCTCTCTCTCTAAAATTCCCAGAAAGAGAAAGAAGAAAGGAGACTACGTTTTTTTAGCATTGTGTTGTGGGAAAACGGAAAAGTGATTTTCATTCTAGAAACATCAACTGAAAGGTGTAAAATGGCTGTTTTTGAGTCTGAAACCACCGCTACTACCACCACCGGCGGCGGTGGCAGCAGCAAGGTCATGCTGTGCGATGACGAAGTTACCCTTGTCAACAAAGAGGTACCATCTCAACTAGTCTCTCTAAATCCAAGGTGGGTTTGGGGTTTTCACGGATGGAGTACAATGTAATACTTGGAAAACTCCTTTGCGTTGATATTCTGCGTGGAATATGGCAGACAGAATGGAGCCAGGCATGATTTTACAATTTTATTTGGGAAAATAAAAATCTCTATATATAATCCTTTTAATTTTTTTCTAACCCATGGAAGAAAAGAATTATTACACGTTTTTTGGTTTATATTTTCAATATTTTTAATGATTTAGAGGATGTGAAGAAGCAAATGCTATGTCGTCAAATAACCCTAATGCAGAGTGAATATCGTGAAATGAATGGGGAAATAGATACATTTTACGTATTTAAGCAAGGAAATTCTATGGTGTATTTGATGATGTACTGCTTTTTCCCAATTTTCAATTGATAATATAAGTTCATAGTTGATTTATATTTCATTTTACCATTTTTGGGCTCTTTTTTCCTCTGTGTTTTGTTTATAGCATTAATAGTTATAATGCCTGCTCTGTATGTAAAACTTGATATGGTATGGTATGGATCATTTTTGCACATAAGCGAAGAAGCCGTGTTAAACTAAGAAAAGTAGGCCTCCTCTGTGTTCGAGTCAAGAATGGCTTTTTTATACTCTTGGAGAAGACTAATTTTGAGTGGAAAAGACGAGGAAATATTCTCTTTTGGTTAGTGTAAAAAAAAAGGAGCCTTCTTGCCAGATTAGCAATTTAATGACCTCAAATGACCTTGCAGATAAAGGCATTTACTAGAAATGCTTTACATTTAATTTTTTCCTCAAGAGTAGAACTGTCGTTCCTCTGTGAGCGTTGTTAACACTGCCTTGCTATCTCCAACAGGAAGGTAATTAGATTCTCCATGAAGATGCAGAAGTATCAACGGCTAGATGGTAAGAACCCATGGCCTAAAGTTTTTGAACCTATAGCGAAAGTAGGTTTATGTAGGGGCTAATATCAAGAAAGATAGTCCATTGGAGCGTGAAACGATAGAGAGGGAAAGAGGAGACCACTTAATCCTAATGTGATTAACCTATTTCTTGTTTCATTGTTTGAGTACATTGTTTTCAATCGTATTTGTAGTTGATATGCATTTATATCAGATTTTCTGAAATAATTGTGGATAAGTACTTGCAGACTGTATGATTTTGAGTATAAACTCGAGGACGGTACTAAATAGGAAAAACGAGTCTAAAATCTTGTTTATAGTACTCAGTAGTCACGTCTTGCTTATTTCTAACTCTCTTTTTTCCTCTATTTCATGTACTATGTGGAAGCTAATGAAAACAAAACTTTACTCAAGATTTTCAATAACTGCTCATTGAATTTTCTCTGCAATGTCAAACCCTGCCGATATTCTGTAGCTTCATTCATTTCTACGTGTCTTCGAATGTTTAAGAAATTCGGGTCAATTTTTTATTATTTATTATTTTCTACTCATCTCATGTGGAACAGCACCTAGTTGTTATGTCTTTTAAATAATGTATTGATCCCTTGAACGAATATTTACCTTTTTGCAGTCAACAAACCTTTTTAGGTAGAATACACTCTGTATTCATCCATTTTTTCCGTCCTTTTTTGTGTGTGTTTGCCTTCAATAATTGTTACATTTATGGTATGAAAATAGTGTTTATTCAGAGCTCTACAGCTCCTGTTTATAGGCTTCTATCACCTTGAGTAATGTATTTCCATTTATACTGTTTTGTGACCTGATTACTGTTATTCGTTTGCATTGCATCTTCGATAGTAACAGTAATATTCATACCCGTGAAATGGCATCGTCTATCTTGCTATCTGTTTACATTTCACTCGTGTAGTTTCATTAGTTCGGCATACAGTTTGTCAAGATCTAGCTAGCACTAGAACTACATAAATTGCTGTTCGAGTTGGATATATTTTTATTGAGGAACTTTGAAGTTCTGTTCTCTACATGAATGGACGATAAGAACGATCTGTGCATATCTTTCGACTTGTCATCGTTTGTTCGTAGGATCTTGAGATGAGTTTAACTAGGCATTCCTGAGCTAACTGTATGATGAGACAACTCTTTTGGGACTGCTGGTGATTTTTTTAATTTTTTTTTTTAGGGTGAATAATGTAGTGGATTGACCAATTCAAACAAGTATCCAGGTTGATTTTAACCTCGTCTGGGGCATATTATGTCGATGAGACAAACATGACCAAACTACGCTCACCCAATCACAATCATCCTACACTCACCGTCCCCTGAGTTGAGATTTGTTGTCCAATTTTACTATCCAATAAATTAGTTATTAACATTTCATCAATATGGTGGGTTAGTTGTGAAGTCAATGAAGGTAAATTTGAGATGATATGTTAATTATTGCTCATAGATTTAACTCCCACCCACACCCACGACACGACATCCAACTAAAAATACAAAAATAAAATGAAAAACACGATCAGTTTTCCATCATTCAAGCCACTAAAACGTTTAAGAAATTTAATTTATTATTTTTATTTTTTAAGAAGGGAATTAAGCAATTTAACCGATGTTACACCAAAAGGGGTCCATATCCATGGGATTAGAGGGTAAGCGATTTCACATATAGGGTATGTTTGGTAGAGATTAAAATCCAATTAAAATTGAAATTATAATCATTATTGGGTTTCATTCGTTTAATAAAAGTCAACAATAACGGTTAATTTTTCGATTTTCATTCGATTTTAATTTCTACCAACCACACTATATTTGAACTAGACTATGACTGAAAAAATAGCAAGTACTTTAAGTAAATTCCCAAACTCTTATAAATAAGCAATTTTCACTTTCCTTTCTATTATTTCTCTATCTTTCTTTTTGTATGTATATGGTTATATAACTAAATCGGTAATCAATTTTTATTTTTATTTTTATTTTTTAATATGTTAGCCGATTATTTTTCGACAATTAATATTGACTTCTCTTGCTTTTCCAAAGTACTTGGTGCTTTCCATTATGGATTGGTTTATTTAACCCATGTTTGGTAGAGATTAAAATCAAAACTTTAATAGATTTTGATAAAAATTGATGGAATGTATGATTGAAAAATTTTGGTCCTTAAAATGTGATTAAAATTAATTGTAGACTTGATTTGGATTAAAATTTCTACCAAACAATGACTTATTCATGAGGCCTCGTTTGTGTTGTGTGCGTAACTTATGGACTTTAAATATGGCAAAAGATTGCCCATAGGAGCAGCCATTTATTAGAAAAATTAAAACCATCATGCAAAAGTTTTCTCAGTAATATGCAGTAAACAAAAAATTGAAAAATCCATCTAATATTTGTGAGTTTTGGTTCCATTTTTTCATTTCCTTTCTAAATTGGCAAATTTTTTTTTTATAAGGAGCTCTTTAAATTAACAAAAAAATTTAAAAGCACATATATTTATTTTGAGTTCCCATGTACTTGTGTGACCTTGCAAAATCGCACCACCATACAGACATGGATGATAAAATTTAAATGAAGCTATATAATTGGAGGTTCTATTTCATAGAAAATGAAATAGTGATTATAGATCCATATATGCTTTAAACTAGGAGCGGGCGTGGGTTGGATTGTGTCGGTTTTTGTCCCAACTCAAATCCAACCCAACCCAACTAAATGTCGGTCGGGTTGGGTTGAGTTGGTCGATTTCAAAATTAATTTCAGTTACGCTTTCAGTCTTGGTTCTGGTTCCATGTCAACGGGATTTGGCTGTTGAAAAAACAGTGATATTTGCTAATTGAACCTCTGAGGCAACCAAGAGAATATTTGAGGCAAGGAACAACTAAACTAAGCGTGCTATAGACATATCAGAGAATCATGAAGCACTTTAAGTCGTAAGCAATAACTTTCCAATAAAGGCTAAAATAACTACTTGGAATTGGAAAGACTAACATTGGATGATTAGGAACTAGCAAATGAGAGTAAATAATCAATTAACAAATATACACATTTTTCGCCAATCTAATGCACCACACAAAAATCTAAAAGATGCTAACTTGTAAGAGCTGCAAAGCCAGCATCCATAATTTGATGCGCATCCAAGTTGAGGGATTTTAGAGACGATAACCCAGATAACTTTCTCAAACCACCATTAGTGACAATAGTGAAGGAAAGATTCAAACTCTCCAAATTATATAGACCTACAAAAAATGGACAGAGACTGATCAAATTTTGATTCCATGCCAACGGGACGATTGGTGAGAGACAACAAGATAGAGAGTTGGAAGAATAAAGTTAAGGTTGGGTTTTGTGTTATATAGGCTGGGGTTGCGTTTTTTGTTCTATTGGGTTGGGTTCTATTTTTTTTTTTTTAAATAAAAAAAAACAAAGTGGGCTGGGTTGGGTTGGGTTAACTCGGTTTTCAAGAGTCAACCCATGAACCAACCTAACCCGACCCGCTTCTTAATCCAAAACTCGAACCCAGCTGAAAGAAAAGCCAACCCAAATTGGTCGGTTTGGGTCAAGTTAAGCGGTTTAGGTGGGTTAGTTTGGGTTTTGCTCGCCCTAGCTTAAACAATTCATTTTCTCATTGACCCGTTTGGGCGGTTTAGGTGGGTTGGTTTGGGTTTTGCCCACCCTATCTTTAAACAATTCATTTTCTCATATAATAAACCATAGATTCATCTCCATGTTGAAATTCGAGAAAATAACAAAATATAAAACATACTTATATCCATAATAATCTGATTCTTTGCCTGGATGGGTTAGGATCTTCCAATCAATTGGTGGCCTTCACTTTTGATTTTGATCTCTATTGATGAGGATGTAGAGAATCTCAAGAACACACCAACAATTCGGGACCATGACCCATATAAACAATAAGATAATGAATGGTCATTATCTTTCATTTGTTTCAAATCGGTCTCTCATCAATTTAAAACAAACTTTCGGTCTCTACACTTTAATTTCATGAAATCTAATACATATTTGTCAAAATTCATATTTATTGGATTACTTGAATTGACATTATTCTTTAAATAATAGAACCATACATTTTAATATGTTATGTGTGGCCACAAATATGTTAAAAAAATTTCAACAATCTTTCACAGGGTCATACGTGTAATCTTTCAAATGTGCACATGAGCTCAAAAATTGCTATTATTATTATGAGTATTTCAAACAATCTCGTCCATCAGTCATATTAATATAAGATCAAAGCGATTTTCGTTTCATTTAACGTGACTAAATTCATCAATGGTTACGTACACCCATACAACCAAATGACATAGATCAATCATGAGAGTGTAGTATGGAAATCGCATGTTATATGATCCAAACATGTCTATTTCTAACTGGTTCAACCTTATTTCTTAAGTGAGATCAATACTGAACATAACCACAGAGTGAAATGAACTGAATACTTTATTTCTGTACAGAATAATATCCAAATACACAAATGTGTCCAAAACATAAAGCAATGAAAATACAAACTCTCACTAAAACTTGATATCATTATGATATACAATACTCATACGAGCAGTGTGCTCATGAAAGAACTTGTGTATCAACCCCTTAGTAAGCGGATCAGCAATCATGGTGTTTGTCTCAATATGCTCTATGAAAATCTGTCTATTCTGTACTCTTTCCTTCACAACCAGGAATTTGATGTCAATGTGTATTGACTTAGATGAGCTCATATTGTTATTAGAATATAGAACTACTGAGTTATTGTCATAATATAACTTTAGTGGTCTTTCTACGCCATTCAAATTGCGCAGCTGAGTAACAAAATTTTGTATCCATATTCCATTATTAGATGCCTCATAGCATGCTACAAATTTTGCTGTCATGGTAAAAGAAACTATGATGTCTGCTCGACCCACTTCTAGGAAATAACTTCTCCAACTGACAGATAGATATAGCCTAATGTGGATCTCCTACTATCTTGGCATCTAGCAAAATTGGAATCGGAGTACCCTATGATCTCTTAACCGATTCGATCTGATATAGGTGAGCATGTAATTATTTGTTCTCTTCAAATACCTCATAACCCTTTTGGATGCTATCCAATGATCCATTCCAGAGTTGCTCAAATATCTGTCTAGCATTCAAACAATGAATGCTATGCCTAGACATGTACAAACTTGAGCACACATAAAACTCCCAACAATTGATGCATAGAGAATCTTCTGCATTTCTTTAACTTTAAGCTTATTTTGCGGGTATTGTTTGAGACTAAATTTATCTCCCTTAGCGACAGAGGTGTCACCTGATTTACAGTCCTACATGTCAAACATCTTAAGTACTTTGTCGATATAACCCTTTTGTGACAATCCAAGAATACCTCGAGAGCGATCCCGATATATCTGAATCCATAATATAAAAGAGGCGTCACCAAGATCTTTCATCTCAAAATTCCTTGATAGAAATCTCTTAGTTTCGTGCAACATGCTTATATCATTAGTGGCAAGCAGTATGTTATCAACATAAAAAATCAAGAAAATATGTTTACTCCTACTGAACTTGTGATACACATAATCATCAACAGCATTCATCTCGAAACCAAATGAGATAATTACTTGATGAAATTTATGGTACCATTGATGGGAAGCTTGCTTAAATTCATAGATGAATTTCTTTAATTTACAAACCATATTCTTCGGGTCTCTCGACACAAATTTTTCTGGTTGCACAATATAGATCGTCTCATCAATGTCACCATTGAGAAATACCGTCTTAACATTCATTTGATGTAGTTCAAGGTCAAAGTGCGCAACAAATACGATAATTGTCTTGAAAGAGTCTTTTGTTGAAACTGGAGAGAAAGTCTTTTTGTAATCAATGCCTTCCTTTTGGATAAAACATTTAGCTACAAGACGAGCATTATATCTTTCCAAATTACCATTCGAATCCCTCTTGATTTTAAATATCCATTTGCAACCAATAAGTTTCGCACCTTTTGGTAATGGGACAAGATCTCAAACTTTATTGCCTTGCATAGACTTATACTCCCCATTCATGATATCAATCCACTTTTGAGAATTAGAACCCTACATAACCTGATGGAAGTTGATTGGATCATCTTCCATTAATCCATTATTTTTCTCATGTTCTTGGAGAAATACTATAACATTATCCGAAATACCATTTTTCTTTTCTCTTGGGATCTCCTTAAATGTATTGGTTCTTGAGATTGTTGAGTTTGTACATCTGGAATAATTACTTTATTTTGGATGTGATGTTCTTCAACATTGTCTTGTTGAGGTTCTAGATATACTTCTTGATCAATGACAGGTATATGTACTTGTACATTGTTAAAAGTAATAGTAGGAATCGAAATCAATCATTCCTCAACTTCTTCTTCAAAAACAATGTCTATAACCTTATTTCTCCTCCCAAACTCAACATCCTAAAAAAATGTTACAGTTCCTGTTTCAATTGTGAGATCATAAAACTTATAGTCCTTTGATCGCTCAGAATAACCAATAAAGTAGCTGCTTACTATTTTGAAGTCTAATTTCTTTTCATGTGGCCTATAAGACCTAACCTCAACTGGACATCCCCAAATATGAAAATACTTTAGAATAGACTTTTTGCCCGTTCAAAGCTCATAAGGTGTTTTGGCAGCAGTTTCAGTTGGTACTCTGTTTAGAATATAAGCTACAGTCTTTAATGTTTCTCCCTATAGTGATTTTGGTAAGGTAGAATGTCTAATCATACTCCTTATCATATCTTTAAAAGTTCTGTTTAGTCTTTCAGCTACACCATTCATGTTAGGCGACCCAACATGGTGTATTGTGGGACAATTTGACATTCCTCTAGGTATTTAGCAAATGGTCCTGGACATTGTTCATCTGAACCGTCATTTTTGCCGTAGTACTCAGCACTACGGTCAAATCTAACGCTTTTTATCATTTTGTTGAGTTGATTCTCAACCTCGATTTTAAACACTTTGAACATGTCCAATGACTCAGACTTTTAATGAATAAGATATAGGTACCCATAGCGTAAGTAATCGTCTATGAATTATATAAAATATTGTTGACCATTCCAAGAAGTTGTAAGGAATAGTCCACAAATATCTGTGTGTATCAATTCTAAGACATCCGAAGTTCTGTTAGCACCTAATCATTTTGTTTTGGTCTGTTTCCCCTTGATACATTCAATATATACATCAAAATCTGTGAAGTTAAGGGAATCCAAAATACCATCTGATACAAGCCATTCAACTCTAGCTTTAGAGATGTGACCTAAGTGCTTGTGTCATAATTTTGCTGAATTTTCATTATTTAATTTGTGTTTAGTATCACGTGATTCTACATGCAGGTTTTCATTATATGATGCAACGGTATCAAGCAAATACAGGTTATCATAGGCAGATAATAAATCGGTATCAATAATATTGGAATTTAAAGAAAGACTAAACTGATTGTTTCCAAATAAACAATAATAACCAAATTTGTCTAACAAAAAAATAGAAACCAAATTTCGTCTAAAAGACAGTACAACTTTAGTGTCTTTCAAATTCAAATAATGACCAGTTCCCAACAATAACCTAAAAGTGCCTATTACATCAACTTCCACCAACTTGCCATCACCAACATAGATGTATCTTTCACCATCATTTGGCTTTCAGTAGCTCAGGCATCCTTGCATAGAAATACTTATGTGAGCAGTAGCACCAGAATCTAACCACCAAGTATTTCTTGGTACTGAGCTAAATTAACCTCAGAACAGACCAAAGTAAGATTTGTACATTTCTTTGCACGCCGGGCAAGATATTTGGTACAATTATTTATATGTCCAGTCTTGTTGCAAAAGAAACATGACTCTTTGTTGTCTCGTTGCTGTTTCTTTTGTGCTAGACCCTTAGGAGCAACTTCATATTTATTCTTTCTTTTCTTGCCCTTATCTTTAGAAATGCTTGCCAAGTGAACATTATCAGTTCTATCTTGCTTCAACATTTCTTCCTCTTATGCAAAATATGAAATGAGCTCATTTAGAGACCATTTCTCCTTCTGGCAGTTATAACTGACCTTAAATTGACTGACTGTGTAGGAACCGATATTAATACCAGATGTACGAGCAAGTCATCAGACAGCTCGAGCTTTAGTGCCTTAAGCTTAGAAGCAATGTGAGACATCTCCATGATGTACTACGTTATGTTTCCTTTGCCTTTATACTTAATTGAAATCAAGCTTTGCAAAAGCGTGCTTGTTTCAGCTTTATCGTTTTTCGTAAAACATTTCTCAATTTCGACAAAAAAATCCTTGGCATTAGTCATTTCTTCAGATATTATGCATCTAAAGGCTTTCGAAAGGCCGCGCTTAATGATTATCAGACTCATGCGATTTGAACGTTCCCACTTCTCAAAATTCATCTTTTCATCAAATGAACTTTCTTCCGTAAGAGGAGTGAGTTGTTCGATCCGGAGCGCAATGTCTAGATCCATGTAGCTGATAACAATTAATACATTCTCTTTCCGATCCTTGAAGTTTGTCCCATTGAGTTTGAGAATAGAGTTAATATTAGTAAATATTGTAGTAGTAGATGAACTAACTGTAGATAGAAAATGAAAGAATTATGCTCATATTAATATTCAGATTCAATTATCAATAGATTCAAATTATGGCAAGTCTCATCTCAAGAAACCTAGCACATCATTAATATCAAGTCTTTGGACATTAATATTAATGGTAAGTGATATTCTTGGTGTAGTGATCAAATATTGACAATAATTCCTGTCAAATAATAAACTCATCTTTGGATTGATTTATTATTCACATAGAAACCTTATAATTGTCATATGTTTACCACCACAAGTGTGTATCAAATTTGGTCAAATATTAACCTTCATTTGGGCCGGCTAATATCCACATTAACAAGCATACACACAAAATCCTTCTAATATTCTATGTTAATTAATTTCCACAAGAGAGGTTAATTTGGCAACATATTGCTTCAATCAATTCACTTTTAAATATTATATTCTCAATTGAGTCATTTATACCATAACTTGATAAACACAATACTTAATCTTATTTATTCTGAAACTTTAAGGGCCTAAGGGTTAATAATTCATTACTTTAGGGATCAAAATTAATTAATACAAAACTTTTAGGGGTTAATTGTTAATAATTGGAAAGTTTAGGAATCAAAAATCAATTATACGAAAATTTAGGGGCTAAACTAAACCAATTATGAACATTTAGGAGCTTAATTATTAAATTCAAAACTTAAATGACCCTAATTAATTAATTTCGGAACTTCAGGGGCTGAATTATTAAAATCAGTAACATTAAGGCCCAATTAGGATTAACTTTAAACCTTAGTAGCTGATTTATAAAATTTAACCATAATTTTAAATTGCAAACAGGGGCCTAAGAATCTTTAATTTGCAACCCAAGCTCCCAAAACCTCAAATCCCAAAATCTGAAAAAACTTTAATGAGATGCCCCTTCATCTCCTCTTCATTTTCTCTACCCTGGAGGCACCAGGGCCAAGGCCGGAGGCTGCATCAAATTTTTTGTCCCCTTATTTTCAATAGATCTGAAAATCTGAACTTCGAAAAATCCGAATTTATGAAGAAAAAGTCTAAATATTCCGAAATCCATATTTTAACATGCTAATTTCATATAATAACATTCCAAATTCTAGATCCATAACATAATATGCTAGAATTTCAAAATATAGCATGATGATCAAATAACCCATAAATATTCAAAATTTAAAACTTTAATTTCTCAAGAATTTCAACTATAGAGAGGTTTTGATACCACTTGATAGAAAACGAAATAGTGATTATAGATCCAGATATGTTTTAAACAATTCATTTTCTCATATAATAAACACTAGATTCATCTTCATGTTTAAATTCGAGAAAATAACAAAACATAAAACATACATATATTCATAGGAATCTGATTCTTTGCTTGGATGTATTAAGATCTTTCAATTGATTGCTGGCCTTCACTTTTGATTTTGATATTTATTGATGAGGATGTAGAAAATCTCAAGAACAAACCAATAATTGGGGACCATGACCCCATATAAACAATAAGATAATGAATGGTCACCATCTTTCATCAATCTAAAACAAATTTTCGGTCTCTACACTTTAATTTCATCAAACCTAATACTCATTAGTCAAAATTCATCTTTATTGGATCACTTTAATTGAATAATATTTTTTAAATAATAGCACTACACATTTTAATATGTTACGTGTGGCCCCAAATATGTTAGAATTTTTCTAACACTATTACAAACATCTTACAATAAATATTTTTCATAATTCATGTAAGTAATTTTTAATTATTGATCGCCCTACGGGTAAGCCAGCTTGATTTGATCCAAAAGCGAGTCGTGGAGTGAGCAGAGCTAGCATTTTCCCTGCGAGTCGGCATTGGTTGGATCGCATCTCGCAAGCTATGTGAAAAATTAAACTTTCAATGGAATTTTAAAATTTAAAATAAAAATGATGTGGTGAGGAAAGTGGCTTGCATCACCTTAAAGCGAGATGTTTGGGTGGGGGGCGAGCCACAAAATTTGAAACAAGCTTGCTCGTGGTCGACTCATCCCAAAGCAATTTGGACTGGTAGTTATTGAGTTTTCAGAATTGGTAGTCGATATGCTTTGGGTTGGGAGTCCAATCGGAACGATGATGGTGCAAGGCAATTTTTGGAGAAAAATAGTTTGCGGATAGTGATGGATGGTGCAAGAGCGACAATGATAGTGGTAAGCAATATTAGGTAGTGCTACTGATTGTCAATAGGTGGTGGTGTTTTATAGACGATGTTGATAGTTGAACAAAAGTAAGAATAACAAACGTTACATAAAATATGTTGTCCGTGTAACATGTACTTTTTTAAAATGAAACATAGTGTAACACAATATGTTACCAATGTAAGACAGTTATTTTTAAATTAAAAAGCAACATAAGGTAACACGTGTTACTCGTTTAAAACATTAATTTTATAATATAGCGATCGGTTAGAGAGTGCCTACTTGACTTATGACAGATAATGAGAAAGGGTTATTCAAAAAGGAAATGCGCTACTTAGTTTTGATGAATATTCAATGATTTGATATCCACAAATTTTTAGTGGTATTACTTATATCAGTATTGCTTATAAGTAATGTGATATTTATAATTCATCGGCGGCATGATTTCCATTTGGTTATCTTTGGGTTAATAAATGACCCACTTAACTCATCATCTCTAATTTTATAGCCTTCGCGGTAGTATTATCTATCAAATAAAAGGCTCAGAAGACTATCTAATTCTCTTGAAAGGATTAATTGAAACCCTCCAATGGTTGGATTGGTTAATACGAGTTGATTTTCTATCACGAAAAATTGATGAAACAATCTATTTGAGGAGGAAATCAAAGATATTTTATTTCACCACGGAAAATTATGCCTTGTTGATGAAATCATAAACATGCGAGACTCAAAATCTTGTGCTAAAGAGCATGGAGGTTCGAGTCCTCTTCAATGCATAATATCGAGAATGCTCATTGAATGAACAAGTTAATAAGAGAGCTCAAATTGAATCGGTCTATTTCAAACATCATATCTATCGTTAGCGCATTTATCATAGTTAGCAATTCTAATTCTATATCAAGGTCACGGTTGATATCGTCACTAGCATCAACATTATCACTTAGTACCCAACTGGTTTGGCTAATAGTGGGCCAAAAAATATTGAAAGGTGATGTGGCCGAGGGGTTTCAAGAAATACAAATACCCTCTTGGGTTTTTTTCAAAATTTGCGAGCATTTGAAATAATTACTTTTATCTATTTCACACGTTTAACTAAGATTTCAAAATTTTGAAAAAATAAACAAATAAATCAAGTCATCAACAGAATCAGAAAAAGAGGGATTCGAACCTTCGGTAAGAATAACTCGTACAATGGATTAATAATCAAACGCTTTAGTCCACTCAGTGATCTCGAATTTGAAGTGACATGATATTATTACCTAATATTCATATAGCGAAGGCATATTCTTCTTTTTTCATTCAAATTTTAAAAGTAAATAAATAAAAATCATCTCTCAATTGGATTATACAATGTTAGATCTAGGAATGAGGTATTATCGAAATGTTTTTTTTTTTTCATTTGATTACTCATGCGTATTCCAATAATTTTATTCACGAATAAAATTTTAAAAAGAGTTTTATTTTTGAATGATGTTACATTATCCAATTCGTATTATTAGTTATGTTCAATGAATCGATTGATAGGAATCGTGAGATGAATGTTATATATATATATATATATATATATATTCTAAATGAATCCAAAAGAAAAAACCTAGTTTGGATAACTCAAAATTGATGTATTATTTATAGTCTCTCCTCACTAAGTGTTACGTGTGTAAAACATTGATTTTTAATAAAAAGCAACATATGGCAACATGTAAATATTATGATTATTAGTGAAAGACAATTATACTACTGCTGCCATAATTTTTATTGCCATTGTATCCCTAGTTCTTTTTTATAAATATGAGACTTTAGTTATTAATAATACACATAAATTTATTGATTTCTTTAGTTTTCTATATTTTTTTCTCTAATTTATAACATGTTATCAATACGAACGCTTTTATGTAAATATTTTCTTATAAAAAATTATTGAGTACAGTGTTATTACGGTTTCTCTTCTTGTGAGTTCCATACTCAAATCTCTGATTTGAGGCTGCAATCTTGAATGATTGTACTCTCTGTTTGTGATATTCTGTGTGAATATCTCTTGGAACTAAGGTTTCCTTGTGAGTTGTGGGTTAGAGAAGTTCAGTGAAGTTTCTTGGTGATTCTTTGTAGATCTGTCTATGTATTTGAGAGATAAGTGTTTTGATTCTTACTCTTTGTACTGATTGAAAGATTTGTAACATTCGTAGCCAATTTGGGGCTGTATAGTGCAACCGAGCATGATCCAACTTGTTGGATGCTCAACGGGGGATGTAGGCGTTGGATGTGGTCACCGAACCTTCGGGGCTTAGGTCGAAAACAATTCTTGTGTTGATTCCTTAATTTTCTGCACTATTTACTTTTTGCAAATTCGTTTATTTCTATATATGACAAGTAATATTGTGTGATCCTGGCCTTACAGTGGTATCAGAGCCTTCTGCTAAAGAACGTGATACCTGGATCTTGGAAGGAGTTGAAAGCAGATTTGAAATTTTTGGGACTGCTAAAAGCAAATTGGATAATACTCGAGTCCTTTTTGGCTCGCCTGGTGAGATCTTTTTAGTTTCTGTAAATTTACCTTTTCAGAAATTAGGGTTTCTTGTTTTTCCGTTGATTTACCTTATACTCAAGTCCCCTTGAGACTAATCTTTGTCCAAAGGCTCCTGTGAGGCCTTGGGAATCTGAGATAAATCAAGAACGAGTGTGTACTTGGAGGATCTTGCAGGAAAAACTATTGAAACATATTTGTTCGATCTCTGTTATTATGTTTCACTGTGTTCTTTGATCTCTGTGATTTGTGAGTCCACAATATTTACAAAATCTTGATTGTCACTTCGTGAAATACTGTGATTTTGTGCAAATTTTTGTGCTCTAAATTTGTTTTTGTGAACCTGTGAAACTTATTTACCCTATCTGAAAAGAAAACTCGTTCTGCTAAAACATGGCTACTGCTAAATTTGAAGTGAGTCAATTTGATGGAAAGATTAATTTCAATATGTGGAGTCAAAAAATGAAGGCTATTTTGATGCAAATGAAAGTTGCTAAGGCTATAACTGATAGTTGGCCTGCTGAACTACCTCTTGCTAAACGAACTGAACTTGATGAAATTGCTTGGAGTACTATCTTCTTATACTTGTCTGAAAATGTGATAAGAAGTATTGGTGAGACTAAGACTGCCTCTGAACTATGGACCAAACTGCAAGCCACCTATGTGACTAAGATCACTCCAAATAAATGCTTCTTGCTAAAACAATTTTTCTCTTTCAAAATGGATCCCTCAGTTGATTTGGATGAAAACTTAAATAGATTTACAAAACTTACCCAAGACTTGGCCAACTGTGATGAAAAACTTTCAAAAGATCAGTTGGCTGTAGTTCTGTTAAACTCCATTAGTGATAAATATAAGGACATCAAGGTTACTCTAGAGTATGGGAGGGAAGACCTCACTACAGACATTATAATAAATGCCTTGAAGAATAAGGCTCTAGAGATGAAATCTGAATCTAGAAATAGTCACATTGGAGATGGTTTATGGGTAAAAGGAAAAAGTTTTGGAAAATCAAATTATCATCCTAAACCTTTTACTGAAAATAAAAACATATTTAGTGATAAGCATAAGTCTAAGACTAATGCTAAAAGTAAAAGGTGTTATTACTGTGGGAAAATGGCATATTTTGCAAAAGATTGTTTCAAAAAGAAAAATGATTTGAAAGGTAAGAAGCCTAAGGATGGGAGCAATGCTTTAGTATATAATAAGCCAAAATTTGAAAATGAAAGTGGCTTAGTCCTTGTTAATGTTGAAAGAAAACTGAGTGATGAATGGATCTTAGACTCAGGGTGTTCCTTTCACATGTGCCTCAACAAAAACTGTTTTCTGGATTTTAAAAAGACCACTGGGGGCAGGTCATTATGGGAAATGACATAACCTGTGAAGTTAAGGGAACTGGTACTATAAAATTGTTGCCAGAAATGGCAATGTACTATTTCTTAAGAGAACTCGATATGTGCCTGACTTGAAGAGGAATCTTGTGTCCTTAGGAATGTTAGATGATATGGAGTTTAACATAAATATGGGTCAAAGAAAAATTAACATTCTTAGGGGCAGTGAGTTAATCATCAGTTCCCCTAAAAGACATGGTCTCTATTTCTTAAAAGCAAAATCACTACTTGGCTTGACTACTTCTGCCTTATCTGAAAACTTTACACTTGCAAAACTGTGGCATGACAGACTTGGTCATATTGGTAATAAAAGTCTGAATTATTTGAAATTAAAGGGAGTTTTTGGAAAACTGAATCTTTGTGATTTTGGTTCTTGTGAACAATGTGTTATAGGTAAACAAGTTAAATTACCTTTCCCCACTGGCATCCACAAATCTAAACAAATTTTAGAATACCTTCATGCTGATTTGTGGGGACCTGCACCTGTGAGTACATTGTCTAGCTACAGATATTTTCTGTTGATTGTTGATGATTTTTCAAGAAAAATTTGGATTTTCTTGCTTAAAATCAAAGATGAAACATTCTCTGTCTTTAAGGTTTGGAAAACTCAAGTTGAAAATCAAACTGATCTTAAAATTAAAACCTTAAGGACAGATAATGGTTTGGAATTCTGCAATAGTGAATTCAATGATTTCTACAAAGAACATGGTATTTTGAGACATAGAACTATTTTGCATACCCCCCAACAAAATGTGATTGCTGAAAAAATGAATAGGACCCTATTAAATAAAGTAAGATGCATGTTACTTAGTTCTGGCCTGCCTAAACTGTTTTGGGGTGAGGCTGTTAAAACTGCTGCATTTCTTATTGATAGATGTCCTACAAAATCCTTGAATTATGATATACCTGAAGTTGTGTGGTCTAAACATCCTATGAATTATTCTTATATGAAAATATTTGGTTGTGTTGCTTATGCCCATCAAAATGTTGGTAAACTTGAACCAAGAGCACTTAAATGTATTTTCTTGGGATATGATGAAAATGTAAAAGGGTACAGACTTTGGATTCACACTCAGAAAGGGTATAAAGTCATTATCAGAAAGGATGTAGTCTTTAATGAAACTATAATGCCATGCTTAGAGGGAAAGGATAATTCATTGTCTGATAAGGACACCTTTTTTTAGGCGGAGTCTTCTCACAGTGAGAAAGAAACTCCTGTTCATACTGTGGATGAGACTAGTACTAGTGATAACAATCCCATTCTGGAAACTAAAGGTGATCAAGTTGTTGATCAATCTGATTTACCTGAGACTTCCACTTTACCCCTTGATGAGTACCAACTCACTAGAGATAGAGAGAGGAGACATGTTAGACCATCCACTAGGTTTGACAATGATGACTTTGTGTCTTTGTTCACTTACCAAGAACAGTTTGATAATGAACCAAACTCTTATGAAGATGCCATTAAATGTAAAGATAAGCATAACTGGATAGAAGCTATGGAAGATGAGATGTCTTCACTTCTTAAGAATAATACTTGGGATCTTGTTGATAGACCCAAGGGCCATAAATTGATAGATTGTAAGTGGATCTATAAAGTAAAGCAAGGAGAAGGGGATAGTAAAAAGGTTAGATACAAAGCTAGGTTAGTTGCTAAAGACTTTACCCAAATGGAGGGTATTGATTACACTGAAATTTTCTCACCTGTTGCTAAATATATTACTATCAGATGCTTACTTGCTCTTGTTGCTCAATTTAAATGGGAACTTGACCAGTTAGATGTCAAAACTGCTTTCTTGTATGGTGAATTAGATGAAATAATCTATATGAAACAACCTATTGGTTTTGAGAAGGGAGATCCTGAAAAAACTGCTTGCTTGTTGAAAAAATCTCTGTATGGGCTAAAGCAAGCCCCTAAACAGTGGTACAAACGTTTTGACACTTTTATCCTGAAACTTGGCTTCAAAAGAAGCCAATATGACACATGTCTGTACTGCAAAGGTAATGGAAGTAAAAATTATTTATATTTAGTGCTTTATGTGGATGATATATTACTTGCATGTTGTGACAAATCTGAGATTGATAATATTAAATCAAAATTGAAATCTGAGTTTGACATGAAAGATCTTGGTTCTGCTAAAAGAATTCTGGGAATGCAGATTTGGAGAGATAAAGATAAGAACTTGTTGTTTGTGAACCAACATGATTATGTGATTAAAATCTTGAAAAAAATTCAACATGTATGATTGTAAACCTACCACATTACCTCATCTTATTTTTATACTCTATATGGTGCTGTGATTAGTTGAAAATCTCAACTTCAAAAGGTGGTTGCTTCATCATCTACTGAAGCTGAATACATTGCTGCTACTGATGCTATAAAAGAGGGTATATGGTTGAATGGTTTACTGTCTGAACTGAGTTTTATTGATAATCAAGCTATCTTATTTTCTGATAATCAAAGTGCTATACACCTTAGCAAAAACCCTATGTTTCATGATCGTACTAAACATATTGATGTCAAATATCATTTTCAAAAGGAATTTTCAAAATTGGAAAGATTCCAACTCGGTTTAATCCTTCTAATATGGGCACTAAAGTTGTACCTCTACATAAATTTGTTACCTGTTTGAAAATATTATATATTGACTCTTTATAATATGTTACAGGTTACTTAGAGCATATGAAAAAAAAATGGGAAATGCTCCTGACTGCACTTATAGTCCTAAAATTCTGGCAGCAAGGTAGAGATTGTGGGATTCGAACCCTGGTTCAAGTCAGTGTGCTACCAGAATTATTACTAAAGGCGTGTTTTCTCTGATTGCGTTTTATCTAATTGCCATTCATTGTGATGTTGACACGTGGGGACATCCTTAACGTTGGCTGAGTTTCTGGAGACTTCTTATTTTGATTTGGACGATTCATTTGGATGGCTCCTCTCACTTCTCTATCTTCGATGTTTGAGAGAAAATATTAGGGTTTCTCTTCTTTGTGAGTTCCATACTCAAATCTCTGATTTGAGGCTGTAATCTTGAATGATTGTACTCTCTGTTTGTGATATTCAGTGTGAATATCTATGGAATTAAGGTTTCCTTGTGAGTTGTGGGTTAGAGAAGTTCAGTGAAGTTTCTCGGTGATTCTTCGTAGATCTGTCAATGTATTTGAGAGATAAGTGTTCTGATTCTTACTCTTTGTACTGATTGAACAATTTGTAACCTTCGTAGCCAATTTGGGGCTGTATAGTGCAATCGAGCACGATCCAACTTGTTGGATTCTCAACGGGGGATGTAGGCGTTGGATGTGGTCGCCGAACCTCCGGGGCTTAGGCCGAAAACAATTCTTGTGTTGATTCCTTAATTTTCTGCACTATTTACTTTCTGCAGATTCGTTTATTTCTATATACGACAAGTAATATTTTGTGGTCCTAGCCTTACAAGTGTGTTTTCAAATGATTTGCTTCTTTTAAGTTATTCAAACACATCAATTTGCTTATGAGACAAGTGCACAGATTATTCAAAAACTTTGCACGGATTATTGGTAATTGATTTATTTTTTGTTTATGAGTTAACTACACAGATTTTGAGAAGCGTGCACTAACTTGTATAAAACTTTTCCTAGCAGCCATGGGAGATCAGAGTAACGAATCTTACCACATAATACAATTATTGATTCAACGAAAGATAGGTGGGAGAGAAGCTACGAGATTCGAGTCAGTCGATTGACGTTTCCTTGCTTAATACTACAGTAGTCGCTTTCTATGGCACCAGATCTAAAGAAGATATTTAGAAAAAAGGAAAATACGAAAAGGGCATGTCCTTGGAATTGATTGGGGACGAAACTGCTCAGGCATGTCTAGTATATTTGTTTATTTACTGCTATTAAATATTTTTTATTTATCATTCGATTAATTATCGTATTTTTATTCTTTTTAATATGAGCGTAGTTATGAATTTAGTAATCGCATATTTGCCTATTATAAAATATTGTTGTTCCTGAAGCAGTACAATATTATTGATATTCTAGTTAGATTTATTTGCTTCCGAAGAGTATAATTATGCTTTTACCTCTGAAGACTTTACATAATTCATATTTTGAATAATAATACTTTATTGTTCCTGTAGAGCATGATATTAAAATTTTCAATATTTTAGAAAAACTATTGTTTTTGAAGAAGGAATAGCAAAATATAATGTGATCTCAAAGTAGCACATTATAATTTTTATTAATATTCTAGTCAGATTCTACTTACTCTCGAAGAGCATAATTACATACGATCTAACATAAATTATATTTTTACCCCTAAAGAGTAAATTATTATACTATTTATTATAATAATATTTGATTGCTCTTGAAGAGTATTAATTATAATTTTTAATATTTTAGAAGAATATTGAATTATTACTCTTGAAGAAACATAATAAAATATAAAGTACTCTCGAAGTGGTACATATTTCGAACAATATATCATTTGAATATTTGTTTATTCTTGAAGGAAAACATATAACCATATCATATTGATATTTGATTAGATTGACCCACTACAAAAAAAAAATGGGCTCCACCGATCAAAGGTGTAGTGACCAATAAAACATGGTTGCTATAAGACACGATCAACGACCAACTAATGGTTGGTATAGGTTTTGGTCTAGTAAGATTGGACAAATTTTGTTATGTTCTATTGCGGCCAATGTTTGCTCGCCAATTCAGAGAATTAGGGACCATACATTTGATTGGTTGGTAAGGTTAGTGCGGAAGAAGAGCAAAAACTTTCACACATATGAAAACCGCTCTAGCGACCACTGAATTGTCCTTGAACCTAATCTTCTGTAACCACCGATGTTGTTGTAGCCAAAACATTTGGCGCAATAAATTCCTGCTTTTTAAAAATGATTTTGGCATTTTCTAGTGACCAATAGTGATGGTTGTAGTGTTCTAGTCCACTCTAGTGACAACTGAATGGTCTCTAAACCTAATCTTCTGCAGCCACCGATGTTGTGGTCGCCAAAACATTTGGCGCAATAAATTATCGATTTTTAAAATTATTTTGGCATTTTCTAGCGATCAATAGTGATGGTTACAGTATACCACTCCGCTCCAACAATCACTGAATGGTCCCCGAACCTAATCTTCTATCGCCGAAACATTTGGCGCAATAAATTCCTAATTTTCTAGATTGATTTTGGCATTTTCTAGCGACCAATAGTGATGGTTGCAGTATACCACTCCACACCAGCGACCACTGAATGGTCCCTAAACATAATCTTCTGCAACCACCGATGCAATGGTCGCTAAAACATTTGGCGCAATAAATTTCTGCTTTTTTAAATGATTTTGGAATTTTCTAGCAAAATAAACAGACCGAGACCATGTTTATGTATTTTTAAAGTATTCTACCATGTAATAAACACATACAAATTGAATTGGGTTAGCTACAATCCAAACCGAACAACAAAATTTCGAAACTACACAAATTGACACCCTATTTTGTTATCGGTTTTTTTGATTCAAATTAGTAGTTCGGGCTTGGCCCAAAATCAATTAACCATCAAAAGATTCTAGATGAATCAATTCTCAAGAGCAATACATCATATTAGTTAAAAACGAAAAAGAAAACTAGCAATACAACATAGAGAATCTCATCTTCTTCCCATTTTAGTACACTGTGAATGATGAAAGATTTGAAACTTGAGATGAGTTGAGGTGAGAGACTTGAGAAACAAATAGAGTGATGACGACGATGAATAGAGACAAGAGGGGACTCTGATTTGAGGGCTAAGATCTTCATCTTCCTTCTCAAGAGAGTAAGCGAGTCAGAGACTTTATTTTCAATTTTCTTGATTGTGTAATCATGTTTATTTAATAAATGAAATATCAAAGTTTAAAACTAAAAAATAATTAAATAAATGAGAAATCTATTGAGTCAATTTAAAACTAATAAAATATTCCCTAATATTTATAATTAATCCTAAATAAATAGAATTCAAACTTGAATACATCTAGATGTATTTTACTATGCATTAATTCAATTATTCAGAACATGGAAAAACACATTTTTGGAGTCAAACAATGGAATTTAGTCCAAGCTGGTCGAACATCATGGCAAAGCATTGAATTTTACTTATTGGGCTGTTCTCACTTAAAAACTTAGCCCAATTAGAATTGATTTACAAAATAAATAAAATTGCCAATACTCATAAAAAGAACACTAACGCCAACCCCCCAAAATTCAACCCTTCTCTACCTTTCTTCTTCAAGCCGCTGCTATAAAATCTTAACGAACTCACTACCACTACCGCTACCGCTGCATCTGAACATACCACAATTACTTATTGCAGTATTTAACACACACCGTCGGCCAATCTCTCTCCTTTTCCGGTATCACCGTTTCTCTCTATACATAAAATCGACTTCTTTTACTTGTTATTTTTCAATCATTTGTATTGGTTTTTGAAAGAATTTCTAATGGTATTTTCTTAGCCCTGTTTATATGATTGTGTATTTATATTACATTGATTGTAATTTTGAATGACGCTGAAAGGTTCATAATTTTTTTATTTGAATTCAGCTTTAGGAGAGTTTTACTTCGGTTTGATACATTATCTTCTTTTATTTTGAGTATTGGTGTCAACATAGAGAAAATAAACCATTTCTTTTCATAAAACTATTGTTTAGGAACAATTCTTTCTATGCAAGTCTTGTCTTAATTCTTCCTCTTTCCCCCCCGGAAGTCATCAATTTTTAAAAACACTTATAGTTGTGCTTATTATATTTAATTTTTCCCTACGTAATATATATTTGAAGTTAAAAGATAATTAAAAAGAATAAGAGAAAAGACAATTTATTTATTTAACAAAAATCAAAAATAAAAAACCATCCATAACCCACGTAAATCTTTTCTTTGCCTCCAAAATGTTTTCACCCAAATTAATTCACCATCGCTTTGCCTCTTCATCTTAATCACACCCAAACTTAACTCAGATTCTTCAATTGACACGGTGATAAGTGTATTTTATACACTTATTCGGGTTCTAAAATATTGACATTTCATAATTCTTTTAATGGAGTTATAGCTTAATTTATTATATAATATGTTATTAGGTGAAACTCGATGAATGGAAGTGAAATTGAAAGAAAAATGATGAAAAATGGCAAGATCCAAAGTTTGAGGGCTAAAGTACAACTACTCAAAAGTTCTGTCGGAGCTCACGATGAAGATTCGAGAATGTTAAGTGTCAATTAGATACAATTAAAAGTCAAAATGAGTGAAAATATGATCAAAATATTTTAACAAATCAATTTTCAACCGTACAAGGATGTCCAGATTTTTAGTTGGAGATTGCGACCCATTTTTGGCCAAGTAAATGTTCTAATTGAAAAAGATCTATTGCTAGAAAAGTTGTAGCCCTTTGAGTTATCTTTCTAATGCATCTTGAATCGTCTTAATTGGACATCAGGAGAAAAGGTTATGATAGAAATATTGAAAAAGACGCGGAGTTTAGAACAGCGAATCAGTGTTCAGGCGCTCACAACCTAGCACCCAGGCGTTATGTTTACCTGGAAAATGCCATTTTTTTCAGAGATGTAGCGCTTAGGTACCGTACTCATAGCACTTAGGTGCTATACAAAAAGGGAATGGGGCGCCTAGGCGCTGCGCCGCGCCGCAAATTTTAGGGTTATGTTGTTTTAGGTCTCGAAAAGTCCAGAAATACTCCAATTTTTGGAAAACCGTATAGGGGAGTATAAATAGAAGAAATGAGGAAATTTTAGGGGGTTCCATACATTGATAAAACAAAGACACAACTAGAGATTAATAGCACAATTCAAATGAGGAAAATATCAAGGAATTCAAGCTTTAAAATAGTGATTGGAAGAAGAAGAAGATCTTGGTGCAAACTTTATTTCTTTTTTTACATCTATATTCAAAATCCGGTGATGTATTCAATAACAACTTTTAGTTTTTTTCTTCATTTAGTATGAATAGCTAAATTTTATATTAGGGCGAATGATGTAACCTACTTGAGAACGTTTGTCTTTTATTCAAGATTCTTGGTATTTTATTGTTCAAGTGTTGATTTTATTATAGTTTAATGCATTAAATTACTTGATCACTAATTTGATGACTTTATGAATTTTTTATGAATCGATATGTGAGTTTGAAATTTAGACCATGTAGTAAAATCCGGTAATTTAGTATAACATGTGTGTGTATGTGTGTACACACACACACACACTAAATATTGTGATCATACATGAATTCTTAGAACTAATATTTCATTTAAGTAAGCTAGATTTGCATAGAGATATGGGATTAAAATAGTTAAATAGGCTGAATGAGAACTCGAGATGGGTAAATTGAATACCATAGAATAATTTGATTGAACACTACATTAAGCTATTGAATCTTCAATTAGGATTTAAAGGTGATCAGTAGGTGAAATTGTTCGTCCCTAATTTCTATCCATTATTTAATTAAGTTAAATTGTTTAAATAAAAAAATTCACATTAACACATAAATCTTTGTTTACTATCATCAAATATGAGTTAGAAAAATTTAATTAAGATATAAAGTATAGTTCTCGTGGGAATGATAACCCGGACTCAAAGGTCCGCTGTATTACTTGTTACGATATCGTATACTCGTGATATAAAAAACGCAACACGGTGGCATCGATTTTTCATCAACAAATTTTGGCTTCATCTATAGCAGATTTTGTGTTCTTCAATCAGTGTACAAGGTTTGCAAATCAATCCTATTTTATTTTTTTTCTTGTTTAAACAAATGATTTTGATTTCATTCTATATGAGCACATCGCAATTATATTCGGCTAATTTGGGATATGCTAAGAGTCTCCTTAGGCTAGATCCCAACCCACATATATTTTCGTTCACATAGGTAGGATCGTGTCTCAAATTTTAGAAATTGGCTCCCCACATTGAAATATGCTTTAAAAAAATAGTTTTTAAATTGGGTAAACGGATTTGATTTAGTTTTAACTTGGGTTGATTCAATTTTGGTTGCTGATTTTCGAATTCCCTATTCTTGAAATGAGTTAATGTCGAATTACAGATCTTGTTTTATCATTACATTAATTTGATGTTGAATTTCCGGAGAGAGTTGGAGTATTAGATATAGAATTTAGTAAAAGGAATTTGAAAAATTATGAGCTGAACCTCGTCTATAGTTCAATATACACATTATTGGCCTTTGATTTATTATGATTTTAACTGTATTGTTTTATCATTAGATTAATTTGATTTATGTTATATATGTAAGCTGAATTGAAATGGAAACTAGGCTTTCAAATAATTGAGAGCACTATTTTCCTTTTAGGTGCTTCTCGTTCTTTCTCAAATATTTGGAGAACCATTGATAGTGAATGTTGATGATGATTCAGAGGGCGTCCAAAATCATGTGGCAGATGAGGAAGATGATGATATGATGACAGCATTGCAAGATGCTACAGGGGAATGCATTTTGATGTATTGGAGATGGTTTTCCCGATGAATAAAATACATTTAAAGAAGACTTTTCAGACCTATTTCGGCAAGCTAAGAAAGAGTTATATCCAGGTTGTACCAAATGTTCTGTATTGACATTTATAGTGAAGTTAATGCATATTAAGGTGTTAAATCGTTGGAGTAACAAGCCATTTGATATGTTACTTCAATTATTAAATTGAGAAAATTAGTTGTACAAGCCAAAGAAGGAGATATGCGTACCTTTGGTGAGACATCCTCACTATTTGCCAATGAAATTGGTATCATCATGCAAAACATTGTTTCGCAATGCTTGACAGGTTGGAGTGTAGCAACTCCTCATGATAGAGAATCAGCCTATAATCATCTTCTTGTAAGTAAATTTTATCATTCATTTGGATTATGTTTAATACTATAATCACTAAAATCGCTCAAGAAAAATTTGATGTTGATTTAAATAATCATCATATGGTTGAAATTGTTGAAAGACATTGTCGTGAGAGATACAAAGAATATAGAAGCGCATGTAATAAAAAATATAAATAATTAAAATTGGATGGAAAAGATCCACTACAATGTAAGCCATCAATTGTTAAATCACAAGAGGACTAGAAATGGATTTGTGCACATTTTGAAAGTGACAAGTTTCTGGTACGTCAAGTTATTATACTACTTTGCAATATTGTTAATTAAAGCGGAATGATTGCGATGCCAAATTACTCACTTTACGATATTGTTGTTGGTTTTAAGAAACGATCTGCAGTCGGGAAACACAATCGTTCAAAGATTCATTATAATCACCATGGATGGACTAGATCATTTCCCACTACTAGGGAAGCACCGGTAATTCAATAGACATAATATCTTGCACTTTTAATAATTAGTTTTTGTTAAACATGTTGGCTTCTAGAGTGAGTATTGGTCTGGCTTATTAAACAATTAAAGTTGGTTGGTTGAATAGCATTCAATTTTCTTAAGCTAAAAAGGGTTTTATTGATTGTTGTTAATATATCAAAAGTCCATTTATCGTTGCTCACTATGCTAGAATCATAACCCTTTAGACTTAGATGATGAAATAGGTTTTTTTCCCAGTTTAGGCTTCAGTATGAGGCTTCCTTTAATTTTTTAAATTTGCTTCCTTTAGTTGAAATTGGAATAATTAACTGTCTTTTGGTTGATCCAACTTAATTATTTCGTGTTCAATTTTACTTTACTATTTTAACTTCTAAGTGCCCTTCATAGAATACATATTCAGAAAGTGGACTTGATTTTTGAAAATATTGAATTTAGTAAGAATACTTCTTGTGCTTAATCATGTTTAATATAATAGATCTGTTCATAGATAATTGTTTGAAATAACCTGGTTTAGTTAAAAAAAATTGCCATTAGAAAGTTGGTTGACTTCTAGAAGGAGTATTAACACATTTTCCATCCCTTGACTGTTATTAGAGTGTTTTTGAAATGCTATTGGATATGTTTTTCAGTCCCTGAGGTCAACAAACAATATAGTAAGGGGTATCATAATAACATTATATTCCGCGATACATTCTAAAGTGTGATGATGTTAGATGTTGGTTGAGATGACTTCTTGTTGATCTTCAACTATAGAAGTTGGGACTCTGACTATATAATACTAAAATTGTTAGAACGGCTTGGTGGTCTCGTAATCCTTAAAAGTAAATTGTTTTATATTTGGTTGAATTTTAACTTAGACAGGTTTTATACTCTTAACTATTTGTCTAATTATGTTGAGGTTATCAACAATATGCTACTAATTTGGCTGTATTATGACCTTTTCTCCACCTTTTTAGTGTACGAAGGAAGAATCAATTTGACATATTGAATTGTTTAGGAGGATGCATTCCACAACAAAAGAATGGGATAACCAACTAGTTGAGTCCCGATATGTAAGATATATCACTTATTACACAAAGATCTTAACATTAATATTATTTACTTTAACAACCTTTTGATATTGTATGATAGAAAGAAATGGTGGAGTTACAACAATCATAAGCATAGCTAGAAGATGAAACAGCTGTCATGGATGAAGCAAAAATATGTGCTCAAGTCCTTGATAAGAGTGCTGGGACTATTTCTGGGATTGGACCTACTTCGCCCAAATCATAAAGAAATGCAGTCATAGCCTCCCCTAAATTGATGCAAAAGTTGGAAATTCTTACCTAACGAGATAAAGAAAAGGATGAAGCTTTACACAAAGTCTCAAACAATAGACGTTACTTATCTAGAGCCTTGTTGCACGAATGGATATGAGTCAACGTCCTCCTATAGGACCGACCAATGATCTGTTTCCATTGCCTCTCCCGCTGCCATCAGTTGGTGCTGCAGTACCATGATTACATTGTTGAAGTTACAATTTATATTTTTGTGGTTAAATATTAGACATTTATGATTATACTTTGACTATTAGCACTTGCTATTCGTGCAGTACAATTTTCTTTTGCAGCAACATTTTTTTGTTAAATTTAGTAATTGCGCATGTTCAAAATTGAAAAATTGGACAAATTATTAGCATGAACAAAAAAATTAATTATAAAAGCATTGATACATACGTAAAGCAACCACATATTGGTTGATAATATTTATTCTACAACCAAATTATGGTCACTAGAAAATAAGGAAAAAAAATTATTGTCATTTACCGACCAAGATTTTAGTTGATGTTGCTTACATTGTCCTTCAGCAACTAATGATTGGTCACTAAAGTTATCAATGTTTACTGACCAATTATTGGTCCAAGAAAGGTAGCACTATTCACCGACCATAGTTTGGTCGCTATTTCATTATCTTCACCAACCAGTTATTGGTTGTTGCTAGTGTGAAAATATTTTGTCCTAATATATTTACCGACCACCCATATTGGTCGCTAAAAACATTTGACGATAGTAAATCAACCAAATTTTCCCTTTATCAACCACCAAAAATCAAACCCTATAGCGACCAATACATGGTCATTGGAGGTTACATGTGTAGCGACCACCTATAGTGGTCGCTGAAGAGATTTACCAACGGTGATTTTATGACCATTAATCGACCACAAATATTTGGTGGCAAACGACATCCAGGGACCAAGAAATAACATTTAGAGACCAACAAATTTGGTCACTAGATGCAAAATAAATTTTGTAGTGACTACTTGATTGACTATTATATGATTATATAATATTTGACTATATTCTTCGAAATTAAATAATTAGATTATATCTTATATTGAATCTAAAGTTTAATTTAATTTTATTGTTTGACATGACCAGCTAGAACACCACTAGATCTACACTGATGCGAATTTAAAAATTCAAATGGACATTCAACGAAGAACCAAAAGATTCTTCAATCCAATGAATCCCAATATATTATTTGTTCTACTTTATTGACAATTGATCATTAAACATCACTAGCTAAAATATGGACTAAATTCCCTATATGTCTAGAAATTAATCGGGGTGATAAATGGGGCCTCATGTTCCTCAATGTTGACCATCTAAGTATTATTTGTATCTAATATATTTGATACATATACTAGATGATTGCATGGTATTTGTAAACTAAAGTTTGTAAAATTAATGCTCAAAATTTAAATTATGAGTATAATTTTCAAATTATATAATCAAGACGATGTGTCTTGTTAATGCTAGTGAGCCTAAATGTCAACCATTTATTAAGTGTTAGTTGAAATGTCAATGAATGGTTTAACACTATTGTTGGTTAAACGGCTCCAATTAATTTAATTAAGAACATAATACTTCCAATTTTCTGTTTAGAAAATGCTATTAGGCATCATGCCAACATTAAGTTTTCCCTATTATAATTGACTTATGGTCAGAGTTTCTTCATATAATTATTTGATATTGCAATATATGTACAATAAATCCACTACATTGCACTGAGACGAAAAGTAAAGAAGGTTGAAAATAATGCGTAGTTTGAACCATTATCCTAAACGGGTGATATTTTATAACGCGTATTGTTGATTATCAATTTGATCGGACAATTTTCTTAGCATTAGGGAGAAATTAAGAAGTTGAAAAATAATGTACAAGTGTATCATTATTTAAATCCTCGCAAAAGATAATTTGAATCATAAGTTCAAAAGATAATTTATTTAGATGCATTTACTGACCAAAGATATCAACAATATCTCACACACAAGCTTTAAATGCTCCAACTCAAATTAATGTTTTGGAGAAAAAATTGTTAGTATTATATTTGATAAATTTATGGCACGTATGAAGCATGATAATATTCGATTCTAATCTCCAAACGAAAATGTAGCAATTAGCAAAGATGATCTCATTAAGGATGCATATACTACTGATGAGTATTTAGACAACAAATTATAAAATTTCAGAAGAGGTTTAGGTACTTAATATGTTGAAAATTAAGATATCTCTATAAGTTATGTCGTGATAAGAAAAAAAATAGAATCGAAAAAGAAAAAGTTGTCGACAACACTTTTATATATGATGTACTGCATTATATAGCGAGAAATCGAAATAAAATGCATTAAAATATATCAATTGAAGTTATAATTGGCCAAACTAAAAGGGATGCAATCTTAAATTAATTTACTAGAAAAATCTAAAATCTCTAGACCCGTAGTCTGAAAATCTAAAGGTCAGATACGAAAGAAAATGAGAAAAATGAAGTCGTAATATGAAATGCACGACTCTCAACATGGTGAATTTTGCAAAGATTGTGGTGGATGAAATCACGAGTTCATATCACGTTATTTTGATGACACAAGAAATTTGAAATACGTTATAATCGACTGATCTGGCATAACTATTAATGTTATTCGTGGCGAATTTAATATGTCCAAAACATAATTCAAATAATATTATCATGAGGGCGAGTAAATAAGCATTGTACTATTTTTCTTTTGACCAATATTTTGCCCCATTGAATTTTCCTAGCAAGATTTCTAATAATACAATTTTTGTAGCGTACTTAATAGAATAATATACTATTTTCCCTTCATTAGGATTTTCTACATAGGATTTTTCCTAATAAAGTTTTAACGATGCATATTCTTTGTGTGATGAATGTGCATAACTTAAAAAACATTTAACCTCAAAATAATACTTTTATATGTATGAGATCATGTTGCTACAGTCATCAAAGGCTAATAAATATTTCGTATGAAGACGGTGTTATTTGAAGATATTGATGTATAACACAAGGATAAATTGATACAAGAATTAAAATTAGAGTAACAGTTGTACTCTTTTTCCTTAAAATTTGTCCCATTAAATTTTCTTGATAAGGTTTTAACTAGACAAATATTTTGTAATGTGTCATTCAAGGGGAGTATTTTAAATAATATGATTATTAGTGAATGTCAATCATACTCTTGCTGCCTTATTTTTTATTACCATCGTATCCCTAATTCTTTCATATAAATATGAGACTTTAGTTCTCAATAATACACACAAGTCTATTGATTCTCTAATTCTTCTCTATAAATATGGGGCTTTAGTTCTTCCCTAGTTTTCTTTCTTTTTTCTTTAATACACACAAGTCTATAACACAACACAATATGTTATCCAAAAAAAAAAAAAAATTTAAAAAAATTAAAAATGAAGTATTTTTCTAAAATGGAAAAAGAGGGTATTTTTTTTAACTTATTTTTATAGAATTCGGGTGGTTGTCAATTTTACCCAATTGTTCCCGAGGGAAGTTGACCCTACTTGTTACCCCATGAAATGATTACATATTGAAATATTTGAAATAAATATTTACTTAGCAAGTTATATTTTTGTAGTTTGTAATGGTATGGCTAGTAGAATTTTTTTTTCTTTATAATATGGGCTACATTTTTGTAAACTGCGGTTGCAGTGTAAGTTATTTAAGTATGTTGTTTGCTTTGATTTTCTAAATTATATACATTGCATGGAAATGTATTTTTGTAATTATTTGTGAGATTTCCAAATGGGTTCTTCATTTTCTTCTTCTTGTTTGTCATTTTGTCATATTTATTTCAGTATATTGATGTTTGTTCTACCCTCTCCAGAAAATTATAAAATTCAGTCTAAACTTAAAGACTGGGTAACCATGATTGATTGCTACAGAGAATGGTCGAGTGATTGTGCGGCACTTGCAAAGAGAGTTCACTTGTTGAATGTGCTCGGGATAAACATCTCCAAGTGATTGCAAGTTGATGTTGTCATTCTTCCGTTGATGGAAAACTATGCGCATTGGATTCACGTAATTGTAGATCAACGGCAATAAAATATTCGATTGGACATCTTTCGGAACCGTCCAACTTGCACTATCTCAAAGCGGGAAAAAAGTCCCGTTGAATGCTGCAAATGCTTGTGGGCACCGTATTTGACAAACACATTAATTGAATCCACAACTATACGATTACATGGCACATAAGAATTCAATTTACAACTTAAAAATGTAGGCAAATAGATCAATAGTATGTAACAATTTAATACGTTAGTTGACAAAATTTAATACGCTACTCGATAAATAGCACACATGAAACACAATCTGCAGATCCAATAATACACTCTTTGTCATATGAATGAACCTTTTGAAGTTAGGTTATACAGACTTTTTAAAAAATTGCCACGCTTCTGACCCGGTCTCTTCTTTTTCTTCATCCCTCAGATTTCTTGAGTGGTTGCATAGGTGGATAGCCTTTATTTCTAGTGTGTGCTTTAGTTTTCAAAATACATGAATGGGCAAGCAGTTGCCTGATTAGGATAACGAAGAATACATTCTTCCAAAATAATGTGGATCAAACACACCCTTAGACTTACATGTATCACTATATTACATTATGTAACAAACATTTTCAATGATCACATAGGATAAAAAAAATTACATAGTATGTTATGGAAGTCTCATATCTATGACCATAATTCCAATATTAAAGAAAAAAGATCATTATTATCTCAATTCACATGTTGACCAATGAATATAAAATAATTTTTATAATTCATAGGACATTTATCCCAGAGAATTGGCGACCCTGGCCCTTGACTGGGCTAAACATGATCATATTATAGAATTGCAATTAATCCAATCTAAAATTAGGTCAACTCGCGATTTTTGGTAAAAATCGTCGCCCTAGTCCGATTCGATCAATCGAATTTCAAAAATTTTGGATTGAAACTTTAGAGTTCAGGGAATTGAACGTTGCTCTAGGTAATGAGTAATACCTTACCATTGAAACAAGTAAAACTTTATTATCCTTTTTGTGTAATTAGTTATATACCTAATTCATGAATTATTTCGCGTTTCCTAGAAAGATTTGAAAGAGATAAGTATAATATTTCATTTTGTAATATCAAATAATTATTTTATAGAATTATTATGTAAGAAGAATTAATTTCAATTAAGATGAATTGAATATATAATAACATAAATTCTGGTCTATAACTAATAAATGGTATTGTACAAAAATATGAATATTATGAATTTTTATTATAATATACAAAATTATAAAATTAAAGCGTAACCATTATCACTAATACACGAGTTTACAAAATCTCAAATTTAAAGATATAAAACTAATTAGTGACAAACAATTTAAAAAATTTAATTGTCTAAAAAAAAAAAAAAAAAAAAAATTATTCCTTCAAAAAAAAAATTCCTTAAAAAAAAAATAATATATATATATATATATATAATTCTTAAACAATGATCCACCGATTCATTGATCCAACCAATAACCCACTACGTTGACTGAGTCGATGCCCAAGTTGGACATAATAACTATGGTTTTGATGTCTCACGTATTTCCCACATAGTATGTGTTTCACGCTTCATCCTTTTTTTCAATTCAAGGCCCAACTTATGACCTAGTTGTTTAATTTTGGGGATTTCATTTAAAAGGTTTGGTAAAATCAAATATTTGTTTAAAAAGTCCAACATCCATATTTTTAGTTAGAAGGCCTAAATATATAAAAAATGGAAAATACAATTTTTAATGAACTAAAATGTCCTTGTATACTAAAAAACATTATTGTCCTAAATCCCATTTCATTTTTCATGTAACCCTAATTGAATTTTACTTCCATTTCTTCTACAAAAATCAGCTCTACAAGTATGCAACCACTTTTCATTTTCTTATTATCATTTTCTCTACATAATGAAAAAATAAGCTCTACATTCTCATTTCTATGAACACTCATTTGGTCGAAGTGAGTAATAAAATATTGCAATATTCTTGTTGGGCATTTGAAGAAGAAGAGATGATATTATAAATTTTCAATTTTTTTGTTCTTTTTTTGTTCTCCATTTTTTCTTAAATCATTTCTTCATATTGTTGTATATATGTTTATGATGTTCATTTGTCAACAATGATTTTGAATTCATTTTATCAGTGGATTATATATTTGATATGGGTTATTCCAAACCTTTTTCTCACTACTCTGTATTTATATTAATCAGAGTGAAATATAAGTTAGTAAATGCATGTTTGACTATTATTTTCATTGTTTTACTGTAAACATACATTTGATTTTCTTCTGTACATAACAATTTAAATATCATTTTCTGCAATCTATAATGATATACATATGATTATCAGTACTGTAAAATGTTTGGAATTTGATATATTTTTTATGTTGAATTACAGTTATGGACACCACGGATATGGTATGAATATCCTTTTGTTATCCAGTTGAATACGAGCAGCCAATTGAAGGTGCTTAAAAATGGAAATATGTAGGGAATGACAAAGTGAAAACAAAGCCTATTCTTATTGCGAAAACAATTTCTTATGTGGAATTGAATGATAAAGTCAAAGAGGTGTTCAATGTCGATACAAGGCTGTACAAAATAGAGACTTCAGCTCTCATCCCTATAATGTCTACAGCTCCAGCTGCTCTGACCATCATTGATTGTGACAACAATGTGAATTGATTTGTATCTGTTTATATAGAAACTTTTCTTTGTGTAACCTTTCAAACGAAGTTGTTGAAAATCAAGAAGAATTTGGTGATGAATGACGTTTATTACTAATAGAGGGTGGAGAACAGATTGCAAATATGAATAGTGAAGAAGAACATATTCAAATAGACAACAATGGTAGCCATGACAATGGTGATGAAATATTTGTAGATTGTAATTGTTTTAATGTAAATGAAGATAATCCCCAAAGAGTAGACGGCGAATATAATTCTCATGTATCAGACGACAATGATGCTGAGTTATACATGGATGAACCCTATAGTCAGATTGTATCTACCAGTGTAAGTTCGCTCTGTTGTGGAACATCAGTAAGAATTCTGAAAAATGAAGATGTGCAAGTCAACCAGTTGTTTCTAATAAAATATGATCTGATATTCAAATTGCAGTTGCTGACTGTGAAGTGTCACTTTGAATACAAAGTTAAGAAGTCAAATAAGAGCACTTATACAATTATTTGTATTGATAAAATTGCAAGTGGCGCTTGCGAGCAACCAATATCGTAGAAAGTCCTATTTTCGAAGTTCGTAAGTACAATGGTTATCACTCTTGCTCCATGAGCATTCGTCGTAGAGACCATAGGTATGCTTCATATGTGATTATTGGAAACCACATCACCCCTAAGTATCAAGATGCCAACCGAGTTTACAGACCAATGGACATCATTAAAGACATTTGTCAGGAGTTCGACATAACCATAAGCTATACTAAAGCGTATATGGCTAAATATTTTGCTTGCAGACTGATCTGTGGAAAACCCGTGAGAGTTATGCGAAATTAGCAGCATATTGTCATGTTTTGGAGATGCAAAATCCTGGTACGTTGACATTCATTCATACTATAGATGATCAGCGCCATTATAATCTTTTTGTAGTCATTGTGCCATTAAGACCTTTTTGTACTATTGGAATGGAATTAAAGTCATTTTACAATTCCGTGTTTATTTTTTTCTGATTAAAGGTAAACGACTTGTGCATCGTCAAATCGATCGAAAAGCTATAGTAAAATTGTTCTTGAGACACAAAACGATAAAGAAGTCATTTCAGTATGAAAATTACACTACCTAACATAACGATATTGATATCGCTCCTCAAACATAAAACGATTTACATATCGTTTCAGTATCAAATACACATTACTTCACTGATTTCATAACGACATTGATATTGTTCCTGGGTCACAAAATGATATAGATGTCGTTTCAATACAAAAATTACACTGATTAACATAATGATATTGAAATTGTTCATGAAACACAAAACGATTTACATATCATTTCAATATCAAATACATACTGCTTCACTAAAATTTTCTTTATACTGTTAAACCTACGAAATAATGTATCGACATCCATATCGTTTCAGATCAAATTTGACAAGTTTGAACTCATTTCATTTTAAATCGTGACTAAAATGACTTAAATGTCATTTATTTTCACATCAAATGACAATTATATCGTTGTAGTGTCAAACACACAAAATAACATACCGACATCCATATAGTTTCAGTGCAAATTTAACGAGTTCGAAATTATTACAGTTCAAATAATAACAACAATGACATTGATATTGTTTCCTTTTATTGAAAACGACATCTATATCGTTTCATTTAAAATAATAACTTAAACAACACTTATGTCATTTCTTTTCATTTCAAATGATAATAATATTGTTGTAGTGTTAAACCCATGAAATAATGTAATGACATCCATATCGTTTCAAAACAAATTTGACGAGTTTGAACTCGTTTAAGCTTAAATCATAACTAAAACGACTTAGACGTTGTTTCTTTTCGCATGAAACGACAAGTATATCGTTGTAGTGTCAAACATACAAAATAACATAACGACATCCATATTGTTTCAGTGCAAATTTTATGAGTTCAAAATCGTTACAGTCCAAATAATAATAACAACGACATTGATATCGTTCCTTTCATTTAAAACGAGATCGATACCGTTTCAGTTAAAATCTTAACTAAAACGACACCTATGTATTTCTTTTCATATGAAATAATAATGATATCGTTGTAGTGTCAAACTTATGAAATAACGTAATGACATCCATATCGTTTCAGAACAAATTAGATGAGTTTGAACTCGTTTCAGTTGAAATTGTAACTAAAACGACTTAGATGTCATTTCTTTTCACATGAAATTACAATTATATCGTTGTAGTGTCAAACACACGAAATAACATAACGACATCCATATTGTTTCAGTGCAAATTTTATGAGTTCAAAATCGTTATAGTCCAAATAATAATAACGACATTGATTTCGTTCCTTTCATTTAAAACGAGATCGATACCGTTTCAGTTAAAATCTTAACTAAAACGACACTTATGTATTTCTTTTCATATGAAATAACAATGATATCGTTGTAGTGTCAAACTTATGAAATAACGTAATGACATCCATATCGTTTCAGAACAAATTTGACAAGTTTGTACCCGTTTTAGTTTAAATCGTAACTAAAATGATTTAGATGTCGTTTCTTTTCATATGAATTGACAATTATATCGTTGTAGTGTCAAATACATGAAATAACACAACAACATCCAAATTTTAAGAGTTAGACATTGTTGCAGTTCAAATAATAATTACGACAGCATTGATGTCGTTTCTTTTCATTTAAAATGACAATTATATTGTTATGCTTAAAACGGGGATTCAACCATCCACGGCTACTCGACATACATCCATCATACATAAGACGATAAAAATAGGTCATCAAACGATTTCGATCTCACTTAACAGAAACAATGGGAACATTTGTGTTCCATAGTTGTCTACCACCTTTGAGTTATTTCAATAAAAAGAAAGTATCTTCGTTCGCTATTTCTAAGCTATTCGAGTGCTACCAACCCACTCGATGCCCTTTTTCAATCATCATACATATGTGGGAGGTATGTCGAATGATCGTGGATGGTCGAATCGTTCGGTATGAAAAGAAATGACATTAGTGTTGTTTTAATTACGATTTTAACTGAAACGAATACAATGTCTTGTTTAATGAAATGAAATGCTATCGATGTTGTTCTTAACTTATTTGAACTGTAACTATTTCAAACTCGTCAAATTTGCACTGAAACAATATGGATGTCGCAATTATTTCATGAGTTTGACACTACAATGATATAATTATTGTTTTATGTGAAATGAGAGACATATTAGTCATTTTAGTTACGATTTAAATTGAAACGAGTTCAAACTCGGCAATTTTGTTATGAAACGATAAGAACGTCGTTACATCATTTCGTGGGTTTAGCACTACAACGATATTATTATCGTTTGATATGAAAAAAATGATATCATTGTTGTTTTAGTTATGATTTCAACTGAAACAAGTTCAAACTCGTCAAATTTGTACTAAAACGATATGGATGTTATTATGTTATTTCGTGGGTTTGAAAGTACAACGATATAATTGTCATTTGATATGAGAAGAAATGACATATATACAATGGAAGGACCTAGGATGCAATTACTTGGAGGACTCAATTAAATAGAAAGTGAGAGTCATCCTAGCGCGCACCTTAGCATATGCTGGGCGCACACCCTATATGAAAAATGGCTTAGATGTCATTATGTATAGTCATAACGACTTCTATGTCGTTACAAAAATTAGTGAAGCAGTGTGTTTTTTATACTGAAACGATATTTAAATCGTTTTGTGTTTCAAGAACGATTTCAATGTCGTTATGTTAATTAATGCAATTTTCGCATTGAAACAACATCTATATCGTTTTGTGACCCAGGAATGATATCAAGTCGTTATTAGGATAAGTGAGTTTTGCATTAGAACGACATTAAATACTCTGTGTCACATGAACAAAGTTCATATCATTACTTGAATATGTATTATATCAACATCCCAGACATGTACAATATGTAATTTTGGAAGATATAAAAGAGCACGAAAATATGTAAATTTCAATTATATTCAATAACCATAATCATTATAATTTCAAATGCACTAATTAGTAGCTAGGCAACATCCTATAAATATCGACATTTATAAGAATAAAAACTACTCCAGCAAAAAGAACAAAGTCTAGCCACAAAATGTTATCAAAATATCAATAAATATAGCAAAACACAATCTAAGGCTCAGAGTCCCTTGCCAACAACTTTGCAACCAATTTCATCCGCCATATTGGTACATAATCCAATTGAATTGCATGTACGTCCATATTCGCTTGCAGAAATTCTATATATTTCAGTGTGAATATCCTGTTGTCAAATCTACAAAATAGTTGTGCAGTTATTGTATCAATTTTAAACAGTTAAAATAATATAGTACTACCAATTATAAAATTAGTCAATTTTACCCATTCAATTGTTGGGGAACATTTGTCACGTTCACAAATTTGAACTTTTATGTGCTGTATTTGTCTTTACTTGTGACATGAAATTTTATCGGCAACAGAATAACCTCCTGTAGAGGCAAAAGTAAGTTTCCAACGCTGCCCTTTGAATGTGACCCTTCAAACTATCGAACATAAAAATTGTTCGTTTCTCCAAGTCGATTTGAACTGTGAACCAATGGTTGCCAGTACAGTAAGGAATATACAAATATATTTGCAATCTTTCTAAGGTTTACCGAGCTCTGAAGTAGCCCCTCTCACATAATTGATCAGACTCTTACTAAAATTGAGCTCTTTATTCGGTTGCAACTGTCCATACACTAGCAAGTTACTACACAACATCTTCAAAATATCAATAGTTATATTTTGTCATAAGGACATAAATGTCATTTTATTATTTTGGAACGATATTAGTATCCTGAACATGTATGATATTTAAATTTGAAAGTTTCAAAAACTTGAAAATATGTAAACTTCAATTCAATCTACCCTAGACAAATAAAACAAAGTAATTACAAAACATCATCAAACATTAAACAAGTTAACAAAAAATATTATAAAGCTTGAAATCTCATGCCAACAACTCTGCAACCAAATTTTTCTGCCACATTGGTACACAATCCAAGCGAATTGCATTTACATCCATCTTCGCTTCCATAAATTCCATGTACTTCAAAGTGAATATCTCGTAGTCAGATCTACAAAATCATTGTACAATTTCGTTAATTCCCAACACTAAAATAATACAATACCTATCAAATATAATATTAGTCAACCTTATCAATTTCTTTATCGATGAACATCTTTCACCTACACAAATTTGAACTTCTCCGTGATATATTTTTCATCACTAGTGACATACAATTTTATTAGCAAATAAATAAGTTCCTGTAGGGGCAGAATCTTTGGCAGTATATAGTGTAAAATTAAGAATGATGTTCCATGCATTACTTTAACAAGTAGTTTTGTTATTGCGACACACGAGCACTAGATTTCATCTTATGGTAATTAATACAGAGATGGAGTAGGATTATACCATACAATGCACTTGTGAAAACCATTCTCTTACAGTATAGATGAAATAATTTCAGAAATTCTCTAAATTTATAAAGTGCCAAATAGGTTACATGAATTCGTTTTTACCATCACACTCTATTCATTGCTATGTTTCAAAGAGATTTAAAACATTTAAATACTTTACAACTACTTCATTTTGAGTTGTTTGCATGAAAATTATTTAAAGGAAATATGAAGCAACTATATCTTTGACAATTACTACATTTGGATTCAGTTACAAAATTTTATTTTGTCACCCCGTTTGATTATCAAAGGTAAAATTCACAATGATTTACCTTGACGCAATTTTGTTGAGTGCTTTTCAAAGTCTTATATTTGAACTCGTAGTTACCATTACCTGTATGAACAAGGAGTTAAAAACTTGCTTATCTTCCAGAAAGAAACAACCATTTGAGCTTAGAAATTTCTTGAGGAGACTAACCTAAAGAATAAAATTCTTATAGATTGTTTTAGAATCCTTTTCTTTCTCGTGTTGTTGGTCTCATCTTAAAAGACAACCAATATAGGAAAATACAGGTCTTAGAAAATTGCTCTAAACATCATCGTGTATGATACATATAGTGCAAATAAAACCTTAATAGTGTTGTTCGACTCTCTTTAATACTGCTTATTGAACATGCTTTGAGACCCTAAAAAAATACTCACCATACAAAAATGTAAGGTTTAAAGTCATCTGCTAAATGAATCATTCTCCAGTTTTCAATTTTGTTCATAGCTAATTATTGAAAGATCTAAACAAAACACGAAGCATCCAAATGACCATCATGTTTGATGACGTTAAAGTCACCCCAACAAGCCAATGATCATCCATAGAGAGGGAAATGTGGTGAAAACCGTCCACAAGTCCCTCCTAACATAGTTCTGACAAGCAGCATAAACAGAAGTCAAGTAATTCACAACTCTAACATGTAGGAACTGGATATGATCATCAATAACAGTAACGGTAGTACCCACATTCTAGAATACCCAAATCTTAGTCAACTCATTCTGAACCCCACTGTCAAAATGTAATCGACGGGTATTTGGTGATGTGCTCCAGAGAGTTAGGGACACTGAGGAGAGGGTTGACCAGACATAGATTGATTTTGAGGTTAATCCTACACCGGAGCACCGTGACTCACTTCATTATACACATGCTGATTTGAACCGGACCTTAAGTATTGATGAGGGTTTTTGGAAGCAAAAGGTCGGCTCTCGTTGGGTATGTGAAGGAGATCACAACACCAGATATTTTCATTACTGGTACAGGGACGACATATCAAATCTTGTATCAGGACCATCACGACTCAGGCGGGGGAATTTCTTACCACTCTAGCGGATATTCAAAGCTCGACAATCTATTTTTCCAGGAATTATTATCAGCTCCTTCATAGCCTCTGAAGTATATTCGTTCTGATGTCATACCTAGGATACTGACGGATGCATACAATATGACGCTGAACCGTCTCTCTTTAATTGATGAGGTACGAGAGGCTATTTTCAGTATTGATGCTGATTTTGCTGCGGGCCCTGGTGGATTTTCATCATTGTTCTACCAACATTGTTGGGATATTATATAGGATGATGAATATAGTGCAATAATTAGTTTCTTTGACGGTGGTCATTTGTCGAGAAGATTTGCTGCTACATCTATTATTTTGCTTCCGAAGAGGGAGAATGCTTGTAAATGGACGGATTATCGACCTATCAACCTGTGTACGGTGTTCAATAAGCTTATCACAAAGCTGTTGAACAATAGATTGAGTTCATTTCTACCTTATATTATTTTCCATCAGCAGAGTGGATTTGTCCCCGGTCGACTTATTGAGGACAATGTTGTGTTGACCCAGGAGCTTCTACACACGTTGGATAATAGAATGCGTGGAAGGAATGTTATGCTGAAACTTAACATGGCTAAAACATATGATTGCATGGATTGGGGATTCATTTATTCTATACTTGAGGCATTTGGTTTTGACCAGTTGTAGATTGATCGGATCATACATTGTATATTGGAGTGTCGATTCTCAATACTTCTGAATGGGTGACCATGTGGTTTCTTTTCTTCATCACGGGGACTCAGACAAGGAGATCCTATCTCTCCATCCTTATTTATTATTGATGTGGATTACTTTTCTCGATTACTTACTCAGAGGTTTCAGACATATCCTAGTATGCAGTATCGACAGGGAGGTAGTATTCTTGTCTCTCATCTTGCTTTTGCTAATGACATGATTAAATTTACCAATGGACAGAAGAAGTCTATCAGAAGGGTCATTGATTGTTTAGAGCACTACGAGGGGGTCTCTGGCCAATTGGTGAATAGAGATAAGAGTGGTCTTATATTACATATGTGGGCATCTAATATTTAGATATGGAGATTAGTTAATTTGACTTGATTTTCACATCAGAGACAACCGTTCACATATCTGGGAGTCCCTATGTTTAAAGGGGCTAAGAGGAGTATTATGTATGATGATCTCATTATGAAGGTCAAGAGTAGGATTTTTGGATGGGCTTCACGTCTTCTCTCTCCTGGTGGTAAGATTACTCTATTGAGGTCTGTTCTTTCCTCTATACACTGTATCTATTCCAGATTATGTGACCTCCTAAGGTCATTCTGAAAAGGCTAGAGAGTATATTTGCACGATTCTTATGGGATTCTAAGGATCATGCGCATCGTCTACATTGGCATAGTTAGAATGCGATTTGCCTTTCTACTGACGAGGGAGGTCTGGGCTTTAGACGATTATAAGATACGATGGATACGTTTTCATTGAAGCTATGATGGTTATTCAGGTCTCAGAGTTCTCTTTGGGCTCAAGTTCTACTGGGCAAATATTGTAGAGGGACACATACTTCGCTTGCAGCAGTTCCTCACTCAGCATCTCCTATTTGGAAGTGACTGAAGAAATTGGGACCATGTGCCGAGACACACATTGCGTGGCGCCTTGGGATATGATAGATCTTCTTTGGCATGATTGTTGGATGGGTAATTCTACATTGTCATCCATTTTTCCACACAGACAACATACATCTGTGAGGATGTAGGACTTTTTCGAGGTGACTTGATGGGATTTTGGTCGATTACTTCAGGCTCTTCCATCAGCTATGGCAAAGCAGATCGCGACCATTCCACTATGTCTTGATGTCTCAAATCGTATTTTCTAGAAGTCCACATCAGATGGTAGATTTAACACTAAATCAGCATAGCAGCTGATCCGCTCTAGCAGGCCAGTTTAGGATTCATTTCGTGTACTGTGGAGCCCTATCATACCCACTACCATTTCATTATTCTATTGGAGACTATGGCAGGATTTAATACCAGTTGATGTCATTATCCAGAGGAGGATCGACAATCATTTGGCTTCTCGATGTCAGTATTGTTCTGAGATTGAGACCATCACTCATATTTTTACTGGTAACAGTATTTTAGATCATGTTTGGAAACATTTTGGGGGCTTTATTCCAGATTACCATAAGTACATGAGAGAGTATTAGACAGAGATTTCTAAAATGGAGGTATTCTAGACAATTTACAAGGATTGAACACATTCACATCATTATTCCTCTATTGATTTTTTGGTTTCTTTGGATTGAGAGGAATAATTCAAAGCACATGAACTATGTATGAGCTCGAGATGTATTATCTGGAGAGTTTACCATATGATATCCTTTCTCCGTATTGGTGGACTATTCCGACCGTTACATTGGCGTAATGACAAGCAGCTTGCTATACTTTTTGGTATTTCTTTGACTCTTCTCCCATCCCACCCCCTATCATGATTTGGTGGCGTTTTCCATCATTTGGATTTGTCAAAATCAACACTGATGGTTGTGTCAAGGATGGGTTTGCAAGCGGAGGAGGCATCATCAGGGACTACGTAGGAAATTATATTAGAGCTTTCTCATCTTTATATGGACAATGTATGATATTAGATGCAGAACTCAGGGCTATTCGTGATGGGATATTATTGGCTAGAGATCATGGTTTGTCAGATATTTGGGTTGAGACAGATTCAACTGTTGCCATTCATGGGATACTCAGACAGATTGTAGATATCATTTCATGTGACAGAGATATGGTCTCCCACATTTTCAGAGAAGTGAACCAAGTTGCAGATGCATTTGCTACTGATGGTTGGCATCATCGCAGATACCAAGAATATGGTCCATCCGACCTACCACGACATATCAGGGCGCTTGTTCAGATTGACAGGTATGGTTTGCCCAACACTAGAGTTTAGGTATTTGTATTTTGCTTTTATTTTTTTTTATTGCTTTAACTTGTTCTTTTTGTAAGTGAAGTAGTACTTCCTTATTTATTGATTTCATTGATATCATTTGTAACCATGATATTCCTCTGCCACAAGTGAGGACATTTTAATAAAATTTCGGAGGTACCACCCTCCTTCCATCAAAGAAAAAAAAATTAAAACTAATTAATAAATATTAAAAAATCTTTAAGTAATTAAATTAGAATTTCAAATCGAAATAGAAAATTATAAATCAGTACAAATAATCAGAAACACTAGAAAATAAATCGAGGCATTAACACTTACCTATGCATTGGCAGAACCAGTAGCGATCATTGGGGACAGTAAAATCTATGAACTTTAGGGCAATAGTGGTTGGCGACATTAAAATCTATGAACTTTGGGGGTTTGATTTTCTCGTAGAATTCATTGATTTCGCTCTTATCATCTTCCATGACTACGAAAGTGTCCGTAGAATATCTGTTTTTCAATAATGACAATATTAATAGATATGAATCTAGATATTCTGTTATTTTAATTATTTGATTTAGAGTTTTTTGGGTATCAAAGGAAAATGAGGTACAAGGTGAGTAAAAATGGAGGCTTTGTTTGTTGAAGATGTTGGGAATTTACTTAATCATGTATTGCGAAAAATAAAATAATTTTCAATTCCCACCACGGATTTGTTTTATGTTTAGAATCTTTAGATAGAAACTGTGATATGAATTTACCTTTGATGAATTCCACAAGCTTCTTTGCTTTTCTTGAACTCGAATGATCACGATCTGTAATCCAAACTTTCTAATTGTCCAGTCTCCAACGATGATCCACACAGAGAACAAGAATGACGACTAGCATTTTCTTTTCTTGTGCTAGGAAGAATAATAATTATTTCTCTTCAGGTTTCAAACCCTAGAAGTCTATTAATATAAATCCAAGCGGGCTTAACCCGCTCTTAAACTTAATCCGGTCCAATATTTAATTAATCAAATTAATTAAATCTGGTCCATGAATTAATTAATCCAATTAATTAATTGTACAACACCTGCTAATTAATTAATTGGCGAATCTCATTCTCCTAGTTCTCTTTTGCGTGTGGCTAGTTTCCAATCATGATGCCTAACGATGTGAATTATTATTTCGATCTAATCAAGATCGATAAATTAAAACACCCTTTTTAATTTATCACTAATTCACATTCGTTGTCCCAAATTGATATCTAGTAATATGTCAGGGTAATACATGTGACAAAAAATGTCACATGCTATGACAAAGCCAAACTTCTTCATCTATCGTGAAACTATAATCAATTCGTCAATATAATCAGATCAATTACGAGATATGGATGTGTCAATATTAATTGCCAATCATATCTTTTATCCCACTATTAAGTCAATGTAAGTTGAAAACTATTTTTCGACTTATGAGTACATATTGGCCAAGAATTTCATTATCAACTTAGCTGGACAAAATGTAGATCATAATCTCTTACTATCTAAGAGTGACGAATCCTATATTAATCATTCACAACCTTCATATGATTCTTGACATACCCGAATGTTGTCATATTAGCAGCCACTGGCAAAGCAACATCCAACATCACCAAAGTATGATTGTCCTCATATAAGACACTATGATGGCCACAAGTTAAATGACCAATTCCATTACCGAACGTAGAGATTAACCACTGACACTCAGATAGTTATCTATGTGGAATCTCCCAGCGGATCTCCAATATTTTGTTCTATAACAAAACATTCACGTGTTCATTCAAGTGTCAACAAATTTTAGCTTGTGAGATCGGCTACTTACTTTACAAGTAAGGAATGCCACACATGATGGTCTATTCATAATAACGGTATATGTATCTCGTTATTACATACGATCATAGACGATTTAAGATTCAGTCATATGTAATTTGTATCTCACAATCACAACTCCTTGTGATTAACAGATCACCAAACTTGAATCTACAGATTCTATTGCTTAATTTATTAGAATATTAATTCAATTAAATAATAGATATTTCCATAAATATGCATCGATTATATATATAGGGCAAAAAACTTACAAAAGAGGAAGTAGAGTTAGAGAAGAAGGCTTTTCAATTTGGGGATAAATGATTTATGACATGAATAAATCTTCAATTCGTTATTCAATTTGGTTTAACAAGGGAAGGGTAAAGTAGTCATTTTACACTTTTAAATGATTAAATTTTATTTTATTTTATTTTTTATTACTTGGTCAAAGGCCTATTGGACAAAAAGAGTTTGAGGAGTGGCCATTCGAACTCATTCCCCCTTGAACATTGTTTTTAGGAAAAAAAATCTTAACTACCATACTTCAAGATTACATTTTCAAAAATATCAAAGTTTAAGAAACTTTTCATATTTCAAGATTTGCTTTATATGAAAATAGATAATAATTGATTTATATAATATAAGAACGTAACCTGAATTAGTAGTTATACAGGATAATTGAATTTCTTTCTCATCATATTTTTTTTCTTTAAAAGTTTACCTGCAATTATTGTAGAGGGACACATCCTTCGCTTGTAGTAGTTCCCCACTCAACCTTTCATATTTGGAAGAGACTGAAGAAATTTGGACTTTGCACTGAGAGACGCTTTGAGTGGTGCCTTGGGATATGGCAGATCTTCTTTTGGCATGATTGTTAGACGGGTAATTTTACATTGTCATTCCTTTTTCCACACAGACAACATACATCTGCGAGGGTGCAGGACTTTTTAGAGGAGACTCGATGGGATTTTGGGCGATTACTTCAGGCTATTCCATCAGCTATGGTAGAATGATCGTGACCATTCTACTATGTCTTGATATCTAGGATCGTATTTTCTAGAGGGCCACATCATATAGTAGATTTAATACTAAATCAGCATGGCAGCTGATCCACTCTAGCAGGCCAGTTCGTGATTCATTTCGCGTACTATGGAGCCCTATCATACCTACTACCGTTTCGTTCTTCTATTGGAGACTATAGCAGAATTTCATACCAGTTGATGTTATTATCCAGGGAGGATCGGCAGTCATTTGGCTCCTCGATGTCAGTGTTGCTCTGAGATTGAGATCATCACTCATATTTTTACTGGTAGCAATATTTCAGATCATGTTTGGCAACATTTTGGGGCTTTATTCCAGATTATCATGAGTACAGGAGAGGATGTCAGACAGAGATTTCTGAAATGGAGGTATTCTGGATATTTTGCAAGGACCGGACACATTCGCATCATTATTTCTCTATTGATTTTCTGGTTTCTTTGGACTGAGAAGAATAATTCAAAGCACATGAACATACATATGAGCTCGAGACGTATTATCGGAGAGTTTACCGTATGATATAATTCCTTCATATTGGTGGACTATTACAACTGTTACATTAGCGTAATGACATGTAACTTGCTATACTTTTTGATATTTCTTAGACCATCCCCCCATCTCCTCCCCATATCATGGTTTGGTGTCACTTTCCATCATTTTCATCTGTCAAGATCCACACTGATGGTTGTGTTAAGTACGGGTTTGCAAGAGGGGGAGGCATCATTAGGGACTACGTAGGAAATTGTATCAGGGCTTTCTCAACTTCATATGGACAATGTATGATATTAGAGGTGGAACTCAGAGCTATTCGTGATGGGATACTATTGCAGACATCGTTTCATTTAACACAGATATGGTCTTCCACATTTTCAGAGAGGGGAACCAAGTTGCAGATGCACTTGCTACCGAGGGTTGGCATCATCGTAGATACCAGGAATAGACCAACCGACCTACCACGACATATCAGGGTGCTTGTTCAGATTGACAGGTATGGTTTGCCTAGCACTAGAGTTTAGGTATTTGTATTTTACTTTTACTTTTATTTGCTCTTTTTGTAAGGGAATTAGTATTCATTTTTTACTGTTTTTCTTTTATTCTTTACTTTCATTGTTATGGAAGTAGTACTTCCTTATTTATTGATTTCATTGATATCATTTGTAACCTCGATATTTCTCCACCACAAGTGGGAACATTTTTATAAAATCTCGAAGGTACCGCCCTCCTTCAAAAAAAAAAAAGCAAAGAATAGTTAACTCTAACTCCATGGATTCATAATTTCCCTCCACATGTTTCTAGTTACAGTCATCATTCTAGATGTCACAATAGGTCACAACCATTATTCTACAAATCACTATGGGAAGTTGAGCTTCATAAAGGCATGTTTGTATCAATTAATAATTTGTGACTACAATTTTGACTGTATATATGTATTGTTCCTTGTGAACGATATTAAATTTATACTAAAAATAATATGTGAAAATCAATATTTATGTACATACGTAAAGTTAATATGTGATAAATGATTCTATAAAATGAGATTTTCTGTAGCTTTTATATGTTAAGAGAACTATGTCAATTGTAACATATGTGACATGCAAAATTGTAACATTTGTGGCTTGAAACTGTGACTTGATAACACGTGTCATATAAATTAAATACAACAATTATGACTTCTATCGATTATGAGGAATGATTGTAACGTCCCGACCGACATGGATCAAAATGTCATTAGATTAACTTTATTTTACCCATAGACCGTAGACTTAATAAAACAATCAAGTATACTTTTAATGGAAAACATAAAAAATTAATTTAAGAATTTAATATCAAGACTTTATTATTATTTTAAGACAAACTAATTCAATACCAAAAGAAACAATTCAAAAACGTCTTTAGAATATTTTCCATGTATACATCTACAATTGACGTCAAATTCTAGGCAAAACTTTAAAAAATAAAAGTTGTTGTTTTGTTTTCTATCTTAAGTGACAAATGACAAAATAAATTCGTTTACATAGCTATCAACTTCAAAACTTCATGAAATTTTAATGTAAAGTAGAAAACTTCTTATAGTGACATATCCAAAAATCGACTTCCGTGGGTATTAAAATATTTTTCAAAACCCCGCAGTGACTAGGTTTGGAAAGTAACCCAACACAGTTTACTTTAAGTGCTATATAAAATCCTACACATATTGAAATGACATGTTTCGAGATCCATTCAATAATTGACTCATGAGGCTATCAAACCCCACTGGTTTTGTATAAAAATTCCAAGTAACGTTTGAGTTATGAATTTTTGAAATCAAAGGCAGAAAATTGAAATTTTAAAAGAGACGGCAAAACTTTAAAATCGCTTACTCTTTTCTTTTGTAAACAATGTTATTTAAATTAATTTTCGTGACATATATCTACTATCAAACATAATTTATTCGTAGAAAGGAAAAATACTCTTAGCATAGTTCCGCGCATGACGTCCATAGAAATTCTTAAGAAACAACGTAAACATTTTATAATCGAATTTAAAGTTATTAAGTCACCAGCTTTCTTCGTAACATGTTGCATCATCCTCTACCATCATCCACGCCCCCAAGGAAAACCAATCAACCTGTAGGAGGGAATTAACCCATGAGTTTGAAACATAATAGAAATCATTGGTGCATTTCATTGTCAAATTAACATTTTCGATCTATAGATTCATACCGTCGCACGTAGTAAGATTTCCGACAAAATCCAATTTCTGTGGAGTTATGAATTAACTTAACGCATAGAACCGGATAATGATCATTCAAACTATAGTAGTGTTGTAAAACGTACCCAAAGGCACCAATTCATTCAAACTTTTAACGAAAAGTCATAATTTAAAGATGAAACAAACACTTGCACCTCTACCTACCTTCGTTAAAAACTTTTGAAAGTATAATGTTGGATTATGGTTGTTGTTTCCCGACGGCACCGAAACTTTTAGAAATATGCTCATCTCTTATTCTTTTGAATATCTTTTTCCTTGATCAAATTGTGCACTTTCTCCTTCACACCTTTGCTATTCTTTTAAAGTTTACTTAACATAAAGATTTTTTTTTTTAGAGAAAATTAGAGTAATTTCGAATTTGAGGGGAGTTGTAGTTAAAAAATATTTTTCCTCTTCTTGTAACCTCCCTCTTTAGTAGAAAACTAAATGAGAGAGTTATATTATCGTTAGTCTTGTTAAATTGAGTCTTTAACTAGGAATTTGAAGAGATCTAAGCTCAAAAAAATAATTTTATAAAATATTTTATAAAAATATCTGCATGATAATTCAAACATGGGTTGCCAATATGAAATACCATGCAGTTGACCATTGTAGCAACCCAGTTATTCATTAAATCTTTGTAATCAAATTTACTTAAACTTAATGTCTTAAATTATTGGGCTTATAAATAACTTATGGCTTGTACTTTCATAACCTTAAATGGGCCGAGCTTCCATAATTTATTTCTTAAATGGGCTATATCAACCAAATTAAGAATATAAAATCTGGGACATTACATCCCTCACACCTTAAACAAAATTTCGTCCTCGAAATTTACCTTATGATTTGACAAACAGTGTTAGGTGTTTGTCTTTATCTTCTTCTCTTTCACAAGTAGCTTCTTCTACTCCATGATTACTCCATTGCACTTTAACCAGTTGAATCTCCTTATTCCGTAATTTATGTACATTTCGGTCCAATATTTTATTCTGCAAAAAATGGATCTTTACCCTGTGCTTCTGCGATCAGATCTCTAAGAGTTGGTTGAACCACCAAAGTTGCTAAATGAGCGATACTTTGCTCTAGTGTAGTAACCACTTCAAATTTTCCAAATCTTTGATCAGCTCCTTCTGAATAGTAGGTAATGATGCCAAATTTCCCATCGACTTCCTACTTAGGGCATCTGAAACAACATTGGCCTTACCTGGATGGTAATGAATAGTGCAATCATAATCATTTACTAGCTCCAACCATCGTCTCTGTCTCATATTCAATTTCTTCTGTGTGAAGAAATATTTGACTCTTATGATCTCTGTAAATGTCGCACTTTCATCCATATAAGTAATGGCGTCATATCTTTAATGCATGAACTAGCGTTGCAAGTTCTAGATCATGCGTCGAGTAGTTCTGCTCATGTTTCTTGAATTATCTTGATGCATAGGTAATCAATTTTCCGTGTTGCATTAACAAACATCCCAAACCTTGTTTGGATGCATCACTATATACAACAAACCCTTCCAAACCTTCGGGTATGGTTAACACCGGTGCTATAATCAATTGCTGCTTTAGCTCCTAAAAGCTTTGCTCATACCTATATGTCCATAGAAACTTTACCCATTTCCTTGTCAATTACGTCATTGGTCCAACTATTTTGGAAAATCCTTCTATAAATCTCCGATAGTACCCGGCCAATCCCAGAAAACTCCGAACTTCAACAGCATTAGTCGGTGTCTTCTAATTAGTTACCGCTTCTACTTTTACTGGATCTACTTCAATTCATTGGGTAGTAACTACATGACCGAGGAATCCAACTCGCTCAAGAAAAAATTCACACTTTTTAAATTTTGTATATAACATTTCCTTGCACAGTATTTCTAACGCTATTCTAAGATGTTCCTCATGTTGATCTGTACTCTTGGAGTATATCAAAATGTCACCAATGAAGACTACGATTTGTCAACCCAAATGGCATAACTATGAGCTCATAATGTCCGTAACGAGTTCTAAAAGTCGTCTTGGGTACATCACTAGCCTTAACCTTCGATTGATGATATCCAGATCGTAAGTCAATCTTGAAAAATACTTTAACCCCTTTTAATTGATCAAACAAATCCTCAATTCTCGGGAGAGGATACTTATTCTTGATGGTCAAACGGTTCAACTCTCGATAGTCGATACATACCATCATACTTCCATCTTTCTTTTTTACAAATAACACTGGTGTACCCCAATGAGATACACTTGGTCGGATAAATCCATTGTCTAATAATTCTTGTAACTGAATTTTGAACTCCTGAAGTTTATTTGGAGCCATTCTATATGGAGCATTAGATACTGGTGCCACTTAAGGGACTAGATCTACGGTAAACTCCACTTGTCTATTTGGTGGGGTACTAGGTAGATCTTCTGGAAACATATCTATAAATTCTTGTACCATTGGTACATCGTCAATCTTTATCGTCGCTTGTTTTTCTCCTGAGATGTTAACTAGTAACTCTTGAGATGTTTTTTTTCTCAACATTCTCTCAGCTTGTAAGGCAAATACCAGTTGGAGATTGGGTTTGGTCTTTATTCCAGAGAAAGAAAATTGTTCATCTCCTGATTTTTGAAAAGACACTTCATTTTTCTCTACAACGAATGGTTGTATAATTACGTCTCAACCAATACATACCCAAAATCACATCAAAGTCTTTCATCTCTATTAGATACAAATTAGCTTCTAATGTTTTTCCCTCAATTTCAAGATTCACCGACTTAGCTAACTTATCAGTGTTCAATATTTTGCCCGAAGAATGCTAACTTCTAGTGTACTCTCTGACTTATCACAAGTAATACTAGCTTTAGCAATGAAAGACGTTGATACAAAAGTAGTACATAAGTAGCTGTATTGGATATGAGTAAAATACATGCTATTATGTTTGAGTTCTCATTTGCATCCTTCTGAGTGAGTGTAAAGACTCGTGCTTTGCCCTTCTTGTTCTGATCAGTATTATCATTCTTCTTCTTAGCAAATGTGGGAAAATCCTTAGCAATATGCACTGGCTTACCACATCGAAAATAGACATTCTTCTTGAACAAACATTCACTACGATGATGTTTACCACACTTAGGGCATGATGCTACTATAGGTACTATGGCCTTACTAGCACCAGGTCCAATATTAGCTTTCTTATTTTGCCATTTCCTTTGTCTTGACCATTCCACTTTCTTTTCCCAATTTGTCATTTATCCTATTGACCGAACAATTGACTGTGTTGCTCTACATTAGCCTTTTGATACCAAATAGTGTGAGCTCATTCTAGCATTTCACGATATGATGTAAAATGATGTGACATAAGAATCATGCTTATGTCTGGGTTAAACCCTTGCTCAAACCTTCGAGTCTTCTTAATTTCTGTGTCAACCAAGTATGGAGCAATCTTTGAAAGTTGATCGAACTTTCGTTCGTAACCAGTCAGGGACACATTACCCTGCTTAAGCTGAAGGAATTCGCTTTACTTGAAATCTCTTAGAGATTGATGAAAATACTTATCCATCACTTCATCCTGGAAATGTTCCCAAGTTAACGCCAATTGCTGCTCCGGGGTCCTAGTTCGAGACATCTAATCCCACCAGTGACTTGCATCATCAGTAAACATAAACTCTACACACTGGACTTTTTGAGCATTGGTGCGATCTATAAGTTGAAAAATTCGTTCCAACTTATGAAGTCATTCCTCAACTACCAGTGGACCAGATGCTCCATCGAAGGTAAATGGCTTATGCCTTCGAAATAAGTAAACAATCGATGCATGGGTCACGTAAGCAACATGAGCTAGTGGTGAGGGTGGGGCTTGATTCTAATTCTGCCTACCAAGATCTTGAACCGCTTACAGGAGGTCCCTTATCAAATTGTTCTGGTTTGCTCGAGACATTCCCTAGAGATAAGATATAATATCTCTCATTAACTTCATTTTCCAATATCGAAGTAGAAAAAATATATTAAAAAATTATATCTCAACTTGATCATAATTGATATTTTTTTGTATTCCTTGGAATCAGGATTCACAATAATTCGATAAATTTTAACTTCCAATAGCATAAAGGAAAATATCACGAGGAAATGAAACCTAAGTCTCTAATCTCTATGAGTTTTGTGAATCTTCTTTGGTGGCGCTTCATCTTCGGAGGTGTCTTCTGCCTTAGGCCCCGAACTCTATGTCCATCTCAACCTGTGGCTCAGGTTCATGCTCATGATCATTCTCTATTTCTGACCCAAAATCATCCCCGTGCTCCCATTCGGGATCTTCCTCTGGATCAGATTCGGACAAAGGTTCTTCCTTGGGCTTGGACTCCGGTTCAACCTTATCATCGAGTTCAATAACTATCGCTAGTTGAGGTTCTAAGCTCTCGTTCCACCTGTCTAAAAGGGTCTGACAATATACCTCAAATTCAATCATGTTTAGGTGTTCTGAAGGGTTACCCTCTAGCATCTCGTCCCTAACCATAATTCTCATGTTTCCCCATTGAGGTGGAAGTGAGCGTATGAGGTTATACACAGCCTCGATATGCGTGATCTCTAGTTCGGCGTCCACAACTGCCATACATTTCTCGTAGATGTCATGTACATGTTCGACAAGCGTACGGGACGGGGTCGGTCACATAGTCTTCCTAGGACTGAATGATGGCCCTACGGTTCAGCGCTGCTCTACATAAGTGTCCAATTATATTGTATCTCTCTATTAGTGATATCAAATTATACAATTTTATTTTTTACAAAATGGCCAATCATCTTTTCTTCATGTATATTAAACAAAATATAACTTACATAACTAATTTCATTCTAAATATCATAAGCATTTCATAGATTCAAGCTAAAAAGATTTATAAATTATGCTCAAAATTAAAGTGGAACATAATGTTTTACTCCATACTTTGGGTTCGTCGGATGAGGTCAACAAATAGACGTAAGATGCCATGGAGTGCCTTAATTATTTCATTTCCTTTTTTTTTCTTTTTTTATACACTAAGTCTACATAATCGATTAGACTTTGCTTTGGTACCACGCTTAACGCCCCGACCTGCATGGATCAAAACGTCACTATATTAAATTTACTTTACCCGTAGACCATATACTTAATAAAATAATTAACTATACTTTTAGCGCAAAGCATAAAAATTTAACTTAAAAATTTAATATCAAGACTTTATTATTTTTTTTAAGACAAAATAGTTTAATACCAAAAAAAAAACAATTCAAAAATATCTTTAGAATATTTTCCACGCATACATCCACAATTGACATCAAATTCTAGGAAAACTTTAAAAAATAAAATTTTCTGTTTTATTTTCTATCTTAAGCGATAAATGACAAAACAAACTTGTTTGCATAGCTATCGACTTTGAAACTTCATGAAATCTTAATGTAAAGTAGAAAACTTCTTATAATATGACATATCCAAAAATCGACTTCCGTCGGCAACAAATTGGGTATTAAAATATTTTTCAAACCCCCGTAGTGACTAGGTTTGGAAAGTAACCCAGCACAGTTTACTTTTAAGTGCTATATAAAATCCTACACATATTGAAATGACATGATTCTAGATCTATTCAATAACTGATTCATGGGGCTATCAAACCCTACTGGTTTTGTATAAAAATTCCAAGTAACGTTTGAGTTATGAATTTTTGAAATCAAGGGCAGAAAACTGAAACTTTAAAAAAGACAACAAAACTTTAAAATCGCCAACTCTTTTCATTTGTAAACAATGATATTTAAATTAATTTCCGTGATACATATCTACTTTCAAACATAATTTATTCATAGAAAGGAAAAATACTCTTAGCATAGTTCCATGCACGATGTCCATAGAAATTCTTAAGAAACAAAGTGAACATTTTATAATCGAATTTAAAGTATTAAGTCACCGGCTTTCTCCATAACATGTTGCGTCATCCTCTACCATCATCCACACCTCCAAAGAAAACCAATCGACCTGTAGAAGGGAATTAACTCATGAGTTTGAAACTCAATAGATATCATTAGTGCATTTCGTTGTCAAATTAACATTTTCGAACTATAGATTCATACCGTCGCATATAGTAGGATTTCCAACAAAATCCAATTTCTGTGGAGTTATGAATTAACATAACGCATAGAACCAGAGAATGATCATTCAAACTATAGTAGTGTCATAACACCGTACCCCGAAAGTACCAATTCATTCAAACTTTTAACGAAAAATCATAATTTAAAGACGAAACAAACACTTGCACCTCTACCTACCTTCGTTAAAAGCTTTTGAAAGTATAATGTTCGATGATGGTTGTTGCTTTCCAACGGTACTAAATTTTTTAGAAATATGCTCCTTTTATTCTTTTGAAAATATTTTTCCTTGATCAAAGTGTGCATGTGCATTTTCTCATTCACACCATTGCTATTCTTTTAAACTTTACTTAAAAAAATGATTTTCCTCTTCTTGCAATCTCCCTCTTTAGTGGAAAACCAAATGGGAGAGTTATATTATCATTAGTCTTGTTAAATTGAGCCTTTAACTAGGAATTTGAAGAGTTGTAAGCCCAAAAAAATAATTTTATAAAATACTTAATAAAAACATGTGCATGATGATTCGAACTTGGGTTGCCAATATGAAATACCATGCAAATGACCATTGTGGCAACCTATTTATTCATTAAGTCTTTGTAATCAAATTTACTTCAACATAATGTCTTAAATTATTGGGCTTATAAATAACTTATGTCTTGTTCTTTCATAACCTTAAATGGGCCGAGCTTCCCCAGTTTATTTCTTAAATGGGCTACATCAATCAAAATAAGAATATAAAATTTGGGGCATTACAATGATATTCAGCACCACTAGTATTAAGTACTAGTTTAGGTGGTACTTGCAGGACATTAAATGATAGACTTACTTAAATGCAATATCAATATATTTATTTAATTGGACCTATCAAATGTGATCATCTAAAGTTGTGCTCTAGCACCACTTATGTTGACTTATGGTTGATTATAACTTTAAAGTTTTGATTATAACAAATAAGTTAATTTACTAACAAGTTGAATTCAAGTTATTATAGTTTTTCAAAGTATGCAATGGAAAATTGATCAATGGTCGTTAAAAGATCAAAAGCTACAAATCAGACTCATGAAGGAAGTCAAGATCGAATTCACACATTCAAGAATTTAAGAGCCAAACTTTGGAGCCAGATCAATGACTTGATTTCTTAGATAAAGTGTAAATGTACTAACACTTTGATATTTTGTAATGAATGCTTAACCTCAAAATTCTTTTATGTGTTAAAAATAATTTTGTGCAATAAAAGTCATTCTAATGCAATGATTTGATCAAATATACAAATGACTTTTAAAAATGTTATTTGGATTTGGAAAACATTTTTTTATCTTGAAAAGTTAGTTAAAATACTTTCCAAAAGTTCATGCCTTTCAAAACCTTCGAATAGGAACAAAGGGGGCCAAAACATAAAAAGACTGAACTGTCAGAAGATCGATCGGCCAAAAGAGACCGTTGACCAGAAGTTTTCAATGGTTCAAAATTTGACCGTTCTGATATCTAATTTTTACTGTACAAACCAAAATACCCAACAAGCATTAGCTCTTGAAAATGAGGTAATCTGACCACACCTTTTGCCATCCCAGCTACGTCCCGCTCCTGGGAACAGGCCTTAACCTCTACATCCACCTCCGACGACCCAACTACCAAAGGAAAGTTAATTATATGTTCTAGGTGCTGCCCTGCCTAGAAATAGGTGCCATAGAAGGGATGACATGGCAAGGGATCAGACAAGGCTATCTCACCCACCGCCTAGGTATCAAGTTGATGAGGAAGATTCAGATGAACCCCAAAGATCTTGTGAACTTGATGACAACAACAAAAACTTGCCCTTTTAATAGGAATTGAGAAATGCTCATGTCTCGAGTTATTATGTGCTGCCAAAAATACCAAAGTATGACAAAACAGGCAACCCAGCTAAGCATTTAAATAATTATAAAACACATATAACTCTGAGAGGTGGCACCCCGATAGTCAAATGCAAAGCTTTCCATCTAACTTTAAGTGGGGAAATTGAAATCTAGTACTGTAGGATGCCTCCATGAAGTATTAGAAGCTAGCCGAAGTTCAAGAATACGTTTTTGAAATGGTTTGCTGTCAACAATGAGGAAAAGGCTCATATCGAACACCTTCAAGACATGAGGCAACAACCTGGAGAGACATTAAAGAGATTTTAGCCCGTTTTACTAAAGAGATGACATATTGCATACAAGTCACTGACCGGGAAGCATTATCTGTGCTTCGAGGTGGGCTAAACATGAACACTCTCTTTTGGAGAGATGTATAAAATCAGGACCCTACCAGCTACGACTCCTTGCTACAAATGATGAGGCGAGAAATCATCTACAAGGAGTTGATTGATCACCAGAATAAAGCTACCGGGGGTCTTCAACCCCCTTAGAGACAATGTGGAAGAGGACATACCTCTCAATAGATCACCAATGGAATTAGGTTGGTAATGAAGTTCCTAATTCTAGGCAAGTGCTTGGCACGATTAAATTTTATGATGTGCCCACGCTTGCCTATGAAGAAGTAACCCCTGAAGCCAATATGAGGTAAACTGGAATAGAGCAAAGAGCCTCCCAAAGAGAAAGAGGTCGAGGGCGGGGTTCAGGGCCTAGGAAAAGGCCAAACACCCATCAATATTGAACTTATCATCGCTCATATAGTCATGACACAATACACTGTAGGGATATAGCCTAACATCTACGTAGGCGAGTACACGAAACAATCAGAGAGATGACCACCCTCCTAGGGACATGCTCCCACCTAGGCAGGATCAAAGGCCTAGGCGTGAGGAGGCAAGATCCTCTTGTCAGGACCCATCTCCACGACGGAGGAAACATGACAAAGAAAGGCCTAAATAGGCGCAACGGCAATGCAGAGACCCCCCAACCAACCTAGAAGATGCTACCATCCATGAAATCAATACGATTTTTGGGTGGCCTTATGTTGGGGGCAATACAAGGAACTTCTAGAGGAACTACGTTAGGGAAGCCAAAGACCATCCAATGACTAGCTACATAGTGAGGAGTCGCTCTCAATGGCAGATACTTCCCAATGCATTTACTCAGGAAGATGCTGAAGGTGTGCATTTTCCTCATTGTGACGCCTTTGTGGTAAGGGCCGTTGTAACCCTTAATTGTTTGAAATGAATGTTGGTTTATAATGGTAGCTCTGTTAGCATCCTTTTCGGGGCCACTTTCGAGAAGATGATTGTTGATCACGAATTAACCCTTGTCACAACCCCCTTATACGGTTTCACCAGTGAGAGCATCGTTCCAATAGGGAAAATAACCCTTGCTGCAAAAATGGGAGAGCCACCCGAACAACTTTGAACTTCATGGAATTTTTAGTAGTAGATAATTCGTCGGCTTACCATGGGATTCTAGGTAGACCTGTCCTAAAGGATTTGTGGGTCGCCACCTCTATTCACCACCTATGCGTGAAGTTCCCTACTAAACACGGAATTTCCACAATTAGGGGTGAACAAAGATGAGCAATGGAGTATTACCTCAATTCAATAAGAAAGGTTAAGCCAAGGAAGTCAACATGGTGGTAACAGACGTTGATATGGTAAACGTCCCAAGAGACCAAAATTCCAATTGAGAAGACGACGAAATGATGGATGTCCTTGAGCATGTTGTCGAGAATGATGAATTGGACTCGTGTATCATCGAATCTGAATCCTGAGCACACCGGTGAAAGAGCTAGAAAGATTTTCAAGGAATCCTCGAGACCCCAGTAAGGTATTACAGGTGGAAAAAGACCTGTTTTAGGAGAGTAAAGAGAGGCTGAAAGAGTTTTTGCACAAGAATCTTGATGTCTTTGCATGGAGGCATGAAGACATGGTAGGCTTTGACTAGAAGGTCAGTTGTTGTCACACCCCATTCATATAATATATTGACCAGTGTAGGAATACAATTGATGACTTAACCTAGACATCCAAATTCACCCATACTTGTTTTTTATGTTAATAAAATGAAAACATCTCTGAAACTATATCTGAAACCAAACATCATAAAACCATAGCCCAACATATTTATCCTGAGATTGTAAAAGTATTTATATGCCATTTCAAAATTCATATATGATCCCCAAAATATAATACAACTGGAGTCCACAAAATAACCCTACGGGTCGTCATCCATGTACATCAAACTTCGGAACCCTATAAGAGCTCCATAGCCAGACATGTCTCCTAGGAAGGTCCATGCTCAGCTATAATGCAAGAACTTCATAAGTCAATGCTCAATAAGCAAGAACCATGCAGGTCATTAGTATGAGTGATACTAGTATATGACAACATGCCATTTACTTTAAACATTATGCTAAAGATATATCATGCTCAGATATTCGTCAAAGTTGACTTAAAATAATCTTGATATTCGTCAAAGTCGACTCAAAATAATCTCATTTGAAATCTTTCATTGGGCACTTAACCCACCTACTATACACCGGATAGAGCTCTACACAATATTAATATCAATAATCAAACGGTCAATCTGACATCAACACCAGTGAGTGGACTATCCTCTTGTAACCACTAGAGGCCCATCCCCTAACTGCCCCTATGATCACCTAAGAAGTATCCCACCCAGCAGCGCTAATAATTAGAGTATCACAAAGGTACAGTCGAGTGGTCCACCCTCATGTGATCACCAAAAGCCCATCCCCTATCCACATTTGCAATCAATTAAGAAGTATCCCCCGCGGTGCCAAAACATATCACATAAGCATGCATCGATGCCGTAGTAGTGGTCAATAAAATATCTTACGAGGAAAGCTCATGTTGTGCATGCTAGATTCTCAACCATGGACGTATGTCGTGCATTGATTAGTACGTTTTGTGCATTTATTTATGCCATAAAATATGGAGAATTTTCGATATATATATGTTGAAATATGACTTCATTCAATATAATTCGTATTTGTAGGATCGCGTTGATGGATAGAATGAAAAGTATGCGAAAATGAGCAAAAATGGACCAAAAGAGAAGAGAATGAAAGTTCGGGGACCAAAATGCAAATATTCAAAAGCTGACCCGATTGGCGAATCAAGCATGGAACTGTAATAAGTAACAAACTGTGATATCATGGAGTGCTAGAAGAAGGAGCAAGAAGAAGAAACAAGGCCAAAAAGTAGGTGAAACAAAACTTGGGTACCAAAACGAGCAAAATGGAAAATATCTTCTACCATGCAATTGCATGGTAGAAACTCCATGTGGTCGCCCCCAAGTGTTAACATGGAAGAAAATTGGATCAATTCAATTGATCCATGCGATCGCATGGTTCAATTTCGACGCGAAATTTCTAGTTTCCTTATTTGACCAAATCTCCTATGGAAAGATATCTGACACCCTGTATGACCCTAATCTCATCCAGAAAAAGGTTTTACGCAACTTTAGAGATAAGAAAGGTATTGAAGGGCAAGGAAGAAGGCAACAACAAGAGATTTCACTTCAATAATCAAGAGTTCAAGTTTTCAATTCAAGAATTGGGTGATGTCTTCTCTTAAATATTTTTCTTGTTCTTTTATTTTATTCATGCTAGGCTAGATTTTTATTGTATTAGGAAATGATCCTTGCAATGTGAAATTTTAATTCTTTATTTTGCAATTTGATTCTAAAATACGAATGATTGATGTTGAATGATTTATATACAATTTAATGTCTCCATGATTAAATGCATGTGATTATGTGAGTTTGGGTGATCTATTTCATGCATTCAAAAGAAGGGAAGCAGATTCGACAAGGTATAAATCATCGTAGGGTCCGATAGAGGATAAAAATATACATCTATGCCCTCCGTGATTCTTTAAGTGTTTACAAAATGTCATGCATTCTTGTATATTTGAATTTGTCATAGAAATATAGTCAATTGTATGCTAGAATAGGTTCAATTATACTCGAGAGAGATTATTAAATAGTTTAGGAACATTGATTCTTCAAATAATTCGTCATATTGTCAAATTGTGAAATAGGGGTTAAAAGTAAATTTGCTTGGTGATTCGAGATCCTAGTGCGCTTTTTATAAATTAATTTCTTCAAGTAATTCCATTCAAATTTTACATTTTAGTTTATTTACATTCATATAAATTTGCATTCGTTGTATAATTTAGATAATTTTGTGTTTTGATCATCTATTTGAAACACTTAGTTTCGATTAAGGTCGAGATAAGTAAAACATAAACTAACTTAATCTTTGTGGGAACAACATTCAGACTTAAAAATCCATTTTATTACTTGAATGATCTGTACACTTGCGGTAATCAAAGTCGAACACATTTTCGGCATGTCAAGTTTTTGGCTTCATTGTTGGGGATTGAGATTTTGTTTAGTATTAGTTATCTTGGCACTAATTCGAATGTTTTTGTTATTTTCTTTGTTTTTATTTACATAGTTATTCATTCAATTTAGTAATTGTTTGTCATTGTTTCTATTTTCTCAGGCTTGTATGCTAAGATCATTTGGAGGTGAACTAATTCTAGTTGATCCTGAAATTGAACGCACCTTCCACCATTTGCAAAGAGAGACTTGAGAAACGCAACAACATCAAATGACTAACTAACATAACAAGCCTATCATTCTAGCCAATGAAGACGAAGTTGTAGATGAATGAAGCATGCTTGTGGGGGATTTCATGATCCCTCAGATCATTCAAAGTCAGTCCAATATCATGTATCCACCATTTGGGTAGTCGAACTTTTAATTAAAGACCAAGGCCATACATTTGTTCCAAAATGGGCATCAATTTCATGGGAGAGTTGAAGAAAACCCACATACGCACATCTCTCAATTTTTAGAGATGTGCCAACACTTCAAATACCAGGGTATTTCAGACGATGCATCAGGTTGAGACTATTCCCACATACTTTGAGAGATAAAGCAATTGAGTGGCTGGATTCTCAACCTATTGCTAGCATTACCACATGGAACGACTTAGCGCAAATATTATGTACCAAGTTCTTTCGACCCGCCAAGATTGCAAAGCTGAAACATGACATCTCTATCTTCCGTCAAGGCGATTCTGAATCTTTTGATGAAGCGTGGAACAAGTTCAAGAACATGCTTCGGAATTGCCCACATCAAGGGATCAGTAAGGGACTCCAGGTCCAGTACTTCTACACTGGACTACTCCCATCCTTCAAAAGCATGATTGACTCTTCATCCAGCAGATTAGTGTATACAAAAACAGTTGATGATGTATTGAAATTATTTGAGACAATTGTTACCACTTTAGCTATGTGGTCATTAGAACTGGCGGTTCAAAAGAAGGCACCGGGTGTGTATAAAGTGCATGCTTATTCAGCATTATCTACGAAGATTGATTCGTTGTTTCACAAGGTGGAAAACATGTCACAAATTGCAAATGTAGTGGAGACTAGGAGATTGAGATGTGAATAATGTGGGGCTGATCATACAACAACAAAATGCCCAATATTAGCACAATGAATGGAGCATGCAGATTTTGCAAAATGGGGGCAATGCCAACAGAACAATCAGTTTGGGAAAACATATAGTTCGAGTTGGAAAAAACACCTTAATTTTTCATGGAGCAATCAGAATTCGCAAAGGCCACATGGTCAATTTCAGCACCAAGAGAAGAAGTTTCAACTAGAAGAGATGTTCGCAAAATACATGGAAGCAAACAACCAATTCATGAAGAAAACTGAAGCGACACTCCAGGATCAATATGCTGCTATGAAAAACTTGGAAGCTCAAATGGGACAGATGGCAATTGCTTTGAGTAGCAGAACACCAAATAATTTGCCCAGTAACACTAAAATCAACCCAAGGGAGCACACTAAGGCCATTACAACTAGAAAGGGGTGCAACTGCCGAAAATACATGTCAAGAGGACAGGTAGAGTTTAGGACATAGCACCTTTGGTGGAAGAAGAAACTATAAAACCAGATGAACAGACAAATAAATCTACACCCAAGAAAAGTTCAGAGACATCATTGAGTAAAGCAACCAATTTGGTCAATTCTTATGAGCAACCCATTCCATTTCCTCAAATGCTGAAGAAACATCAGATGGAGCGGCAATACAAAGATTTCCTTGAAATCTTCAAGAAGCTCCACATAAACATCCCATTTGTCGATGCTCTGTTCTAGATGCCGAGTTACGCCAAGTTCCTGAAGGATATCATATCCAATAAACGCAAGTAGGAGGAACATGAGATGGTAATGTTAACTAAAGAAGTCAGCACCAGAATTCAGAAAAAACTTCCACCAAAATTGATGGATCCAGGGAGTTTTACTGTCGCTTGTACTATTGGTGAAATTTATTTTGAAAAAGCTTTATGTGACCTTGGTGCAATCATTAACTTTATGCACTTATATGTTTTCAGGAAGCTTGGATTAGGGGAAGCTAAAGTAACTACAATGACATTAAAGTTGGTTGACTGATCTCTAACACATCCGAGATAGATAATTGAAGATGTGCTAATCAAAGTGGAGAAGCTTATATTCCCTGTTGACTTTCTCATATTGGATATGGAAGAAGACAGACATTCCTCTGATTTTGGGCAGACCATTCTTAGCTACCGGGACGACTTTGATTGATGTTCAGAAAGGGCAATTAATTATGAGATTGGGTGACGAACAAATTTCCTTTAATGTTTTCAAAGCTATGCAATTCTCTTCTGAGGCGAACAGTTGTTTCAAGATTGATGTGATCAATAAAGTAGTTCAGGACACATTTTTACTTCACAATCCATCATATGCTTAGGAGGCGTGTACTACACATTCTTAATCAACACAATCAGAGTCAAGTGAGATTGAAACATGCGCAAGATTCTTGGAAGCTACTCCACCATATTCACGCAGCACACACTTTGAAGAACTTGGAACTGGTCCAGTAAAGCCTCTACCATCCATACAACAACCTCCTAAATTAGAACTCAAGCAACTGCCACCACATCTCAGATATGCTTATTTGGGAGATTCATGCACACTTCTAGTAATTATCTCAAACACAATCAGTGAGGTGGAGGAGGAAAAACTACCGCGGGTGCTCAGGGAGAATAAAACAGCAATAGGATAGACCATTGTAGATATTAAAGGGATCATCCCTTCATTGTGCATGCATAAGATTCTCATGGAGAAGAACTTATGACCCAGTGTAGAGAGTCAGCGGAGGTTAAACCCAAACATGAAAGAAGTGGTCGAAGCCGAGATACTGAAGCTCTTAGATACAAGCATCATCTACCCTATATCAGATAGTACGTTGATTAGTCCAGTTCAAGTTTTGCTAAAGAAGAGAGGAATCACAGTCGTACCAAATGAAAAGAACAAACTTATTCCTACCAGAACAGTTACCGGATGGAGGGTTTACATTGACTACCGTAAATTCAACCCAGTCACACAGAAGGATCATTTTCCTCTCCCATTCATTGATCAAATGTTGGAAAGCCAGGCAGGTCATACACAATATTGCTTCCTTGATGGTTATTCAGGATACAATCAGATACCAGTAGCGCCGGATGATCAGGAGAAGACCACATTTACATGTCCCTACGGCACATTTGTCTACCATATGATGTCGTCAGGTCTTTGTAATGCCCCTACTACATTTCAACAATGTATGATGGCAATATTTTCTGATATGATCGAAAAATTCATAAAGGTGTTTATAGATGACTTCTTTGTGTTTGGATATTCGTTTGATGAATGCTTGGAACACCTAAGTTTAGTCTTATAGAGATGCAAGGAGACAAATCTGGTACTGAATTGGGAGAAGTGTTACTTCATGGTACAGGAGGGCATTGTACTGGGACATCGAATTTCAGCTAAAGGAATTGAAGTTGACAAGGCAAAAATCCAAACCATTGAAAAATTAGCACCATCAACTTATGTTAAGGGTGTTCGTAGTTTCTTGGATCATGCCGGGTTCTACAGATAGTTCATACAAGACTTCTCAAAGATCACTAAGCCAATATGCAATCTGTTGGTGCAAGACATTCCATTCGACTTCAATGGCGAGTGTTCGGCAGCTTTCCACACCTTAAAGGAAATACTTAGTTCAGCACCAGTGGTTGTCGTACCGGATTGGGAGTTACCGTTCAAGTTGATGTGTGATGCTAGTGATTACGCCGTGGGGGTTGTATTGGGGAAACGAAGGAACAAAATTTTTCATGTAATATACTACACCAACGAAACTTTGAACGACACACAGCTTAATTATGCTACCATAGAGAAGGAATTGTTGGATGTAGTATATGTATTTGATAAATTCCGATCTTACCTTGTTGGGTCTAAAGTCATTATCTACACAGATCACATAGCACTGAAGTATCTGATGACGAAGAAAGACGACAAATCGAGATTGATTTGTTGGGTATTACTACTGCAAGAGTTTGACATTGAAATTAGAAATAAGAATGGCAGTAAGAATGTAGTAGCTAGTCATTTATCCTAGTTGGAGCTTGGTCAACTAGACGAGTCAGTGAATATCACGAGATCTTCCCAGATGAACAAATATTCGGTGTGGAATAGCACCTTGGTATGTAGATATTGTGAACTACTTGGCCAAGTCCATTTCCCCACCGGATTATTCGGGTCATCAGAGGAAGAGATTCTTTGCGGAGTTGAAATATTACTTTTGGGAAGACCCAATTCTCTATAGCGCGGGGTAAATCAAATTATCCAAAGATGCGTGCCTGAAGAAGAAGTGCCTCAAATACTGGAGATTGTCATTCATCTGCATATGCATGACACTTTGGGGCTTCAAAGATAGCAGCTAAGATCTTACAGTCGGGGTTTTATTGGCCTATGAAGAGGTGTGATCAATGTCAACGTACGGGGAATATATCGAGAAAGAATGAAATACATCTGAAAATCATTTTAGAGGTGGAGCTATTTGATGTTTAAGGGATTGACTTCATGGGACCATTCTCATCGTTGTTCTCTAATCAGTACATACTTGTGTCAGTTGACTAGGTCTCCAAGTGGGTAGAAGTAGCAGCATTACCTACTAACAATGCTAAAGTGGTGATTGGATTCCTCAAGAAACACATTTTCACCCGCTATGGCACACCTAGGGCTATCATCAGTGACGGGGAAAAATATTTCTATAATCGCCAGTTTGAGCAATAGTTGAGCAAATATGGAGTAAAACACCGTATAGCAACCCCATAATATCCTCAAACCAGCGGGCAAGTTGAAGTTTCTAACAGGGAATTGAAAAGAATACAAGAGGTCACGGTGAATTCTTAAAGGAAAGACTAGTCCAAGAAGTTGGACAATGCTTTGTAGACCTACCGAGCATCTTTCAAGACACATATAGGCATGCACTATACCGGTTAGTTTTTGGGAAAGCATGCCACTTGCCAGTTCAGTTGGAACATCGAGCATATGTCGCACTTGCAGGTTGAATATGGATTTGTATGTAGCGTGTGAGCAACATTTGCTTCAGCTGAAAAGTTACAGTGTAGGTGGTCCGGTCCATATACTATTACACAAGTTTTTCCACATAGAGCTGTAAAAATCATCAATGAGAGTAAGGGTACATTCAATGTCAACAGACAGCGTTTAAAGCACTATTGGAGCAGGGAATTCTCGAAAGACAAATCCATCGTTCATCTCAGACCACTGGAGTGATCTCACCATGGTATAGTCAAGCTATCGACTATAAATTAGCACTGGATAGGAGGCAACCCATCATTTCTACCCTTTTACTCATTTCTCTTTATGTAGTTGAATAAGCACTTTTCAGTTTTTCTTTTCATTTTTGGTAATTTTAGGTCATCGTTCGCCTATTTAGTTCATGAAGCATCCTTGCATAATCTCTACTGCTTTGGAATGCATTACACATGTCTTACGTGGTGTTGAAATCATACTTCGTTGCTTTGAGATAAAATTCACGCATATCGAGACACAAAGACAATTTTCAGGTTTTATAGGGCCAACACGTGATTTCATGGTCAAAATGGTTTTGAATGTGTTGTCACAGCTAATAAGCACCTCATATAGTTTAACATGTGTTTGGATGACGTTTAGGGTGTTACAGTGATCATTTATCCATTCTATGCAAAGTTCATGTGTTTCGGGATAAAAAGAGCCAAAACTGTGTTTTTTCGAAATTCACGTGTTTTCAGGTTAGAATTGATTTTGGAGTGAGATTCATGGTCTACACGCGCACACAGTGATTTGAAATGTGTTTTACCAAGTCGTGGGATCAGTTAAGCGCGGAGTTGCATTGGGGGTGGAAAAAAAACGATTCTTTTTGGTGAAAAGTAACACAAAAATGAGCTTTTACGGGATTTGATGTGTTTTTCCACATTTTTCACATTACACTACTTCTTCATACTCATATACACTTGGTTTGCATGAAAAAAAGAGGCATTGGGGCCTCGTGGGTCAAAAATGAAAAAAAAAAAAAAAAAAAAAAAAGAAGGAAAGGGAGGGATGGGGAGGGGGAAGAACCATCACAGCTGGTAGTCCATGCGACCGCATGGCACTACCAGCCATGCGGTCGCCCAGGCCAAGTCAGGGCCAAAATTGGCCCTAACGAGTTGATCCATGCGACCGCATGGGTTTGTGCCATGTAGTCGCATGGTACCCTATTTTTCCTTTTAAGTGTTTTTTTTTTCACAACACTTAACCCCCTCACTTCCCACACTACACAGCCACTACACCACACACGTACACGACACATGACACCACTACACCATACCACCACATTAGAACTTTGACCAACCCTTCAACTTCAACATTTTGCCACGAATTGCACCTACGAAACAAAGGTATGCCTACTTCCTTCCCTAGCTTTGTCATGTTTTATTTGTTGTTTCTCTTCATTGGTGTTTTCTTGGTTACGCGTAGAGGAGTTGGGGATTGAGTAGTGGCTGGTTTATTATTGATTGGTGTTGATGAATTTGGGGTTTGAATGATAACTATAAAGCTAAGACATGTGTGACACGAAACGGTGCATTCTACACGTTCGATGAAATGTCTAAGACATGGCTCATTTCGAATCTCCACTTGTCTCCATGCGCTCTACATTGCATTTCATGTTCATATTCATTCCTCATTGCATTTGCATTCATCAAAGTCACCATAGGAGATAATGGCTAGAAAGTGTCACCTCACGGCACCTACTTTGCTCATCGGTTTCCCAACCCAAATGATGTTCTAATTGAATGATTTTTGATATGTGCTAGACTACCTTACATACTTTCATATGCCCAGGGTATGCCCGGGAAAATCTCGATTTTTCTCGACGGTGTCCGAGGGTGAATATCCCTAGTCGACCATAGCATATTTTCACAACTTGCATGAAATGAACTCCGTTATAGTTGGTACATCACATGTTTGTATGGCTATATCTATGAATACACATAGAAATTGGGTAATTACACATTGAAGCAAGTTTGGAGGATTTTACATTGGTTTTATAGTTCATATTTGTCATTCGCCCCATTTTTCTTCTTTGACTATTTTTTTCCTTTACCTCTTGCGGGATGCCACCAAAACGCACTTCAAAGGGCAAAGAGAAGGTTGGATCCACTTTCGGCACATCCCATACCCAAACACCTGAAGTGGGTGTACATCATTTTCTAGGTCCCAGGACTCGAGAAATATGATGAGGTTGTCTCTCAGTGGAAGCTACATCCAGAGTGGCCAGTTAAGCTTGAGGATTTCCCACGGTATGAATTCCTTACATTGGTGCACAATTGTGCTTGGGAAAAAGTGGTGGAAAGATCGCACCTGGTCTACGATGGCCTAGTCAGGGAATTCTACGCAAATTTCAACAGTGAGATAGACACGCCGGGGGTCAGAACACCAGCGCCAAAAATGGGTACGAGGCAAATGGTCGATGTTTACACCGGAAGTTATTCAAAACTTCTATCGGCTTACATGGGATAATATAGTCCCAATCCCTGGAAATTTTTCGAGGCCTGAAGTGGCGGAGGTTTTGCTGGGGCGTGAGAACGCTTGGCCCCTACAGACAGAGAAGTGGTACCAAATTAAACTAACACCATCCATCGCCATCCTATGGCTTTTTATCTGCCATAACATTGAGCTGACCTCTCATCGCTCCACATTCTTGGATCCAAAGGCCGGCCTTCTTTATCTTTAGTTCGAGGGCAGAAGGTCAATCTCGCATCTCTCATCTATGAATAGGTCCATGCATTGGGAGTCTAGGGAGATCGCTGGAATCCATTGATATTCCCAAGCTTTAGTAGTAGCATTTGCAAGCACGCAGGCGTTACTATCCCATCTGGGGAACTTTCAGTTAAACCGAGCCTATTCATCAAATGCAACACTTTAGAGGCTCAGGAGAGAGCGAGGGTGAAGCACCAGGAAGCCTAAGAGAGGGCTAATCAGAGACGGCAACTGACTGAACAAGATGATGGGGCTGCAGATATGGATATACCTTAGGCGGCGGCACCGCCACCACCACCTGTAAGGGGCCGATACACAAATACTACAGCAGATGTTTGCCACCATGACTGGCTGCAGTAGAGACATTCAGAGCTTACAGTAGACATTTAGGGCGACACACACGGACATGCAGTAGATACAGGCCGACATGCAGACCACCCGCACTTTTACATCTGATACCAGTAGAGTCCTTCGCTTCCAGACGGGCATTCGAGACAATGAATGGGAGGTTGAGCTTGTATGCAGGCTGGGTGGATGGTCTACAGCTCCGAGCGGAAAAGACATGGGATCGCCTGGGTAGCCTTAAACTGAGGTAAGGAGGCATTTCGGTTTCCTTCAGGAGAATTTGGAGCTGCTGAGGGGCCAGGTTGCTTTACTTCAAGAACAGTCGGGGATGATGAGGCAGCTCCTTGCACAATTGGCTCCACCGCTGGATGATAGCGTTGCGGGACCCAGATTTCTTTTTTCGTATCCACCACCACCTCCTTTTTTATCAAGGGAGTTTCATCTCCCTTATTTTGCTTTATATTAGCATTGTCATTCAAATTCGGTATCTAATCTTACATTATGCACATTGAGGGCAATGCTTGTATAAGTTTGGGAATGGTAGAATTGGTATGACAATCGAAGGAACTCGCTTTAAATTTGCAGTACTTTTTAGAATTCATCGATAATTTTGTATGATTTCCTCTTTCTACGTGCTTGTTTTAAAAAGAAAATAAAAAAAATTGAAATTTTAATTTTAGTTTTTCATTCTTAGCTCGGTTATTCTTAGTTTTACGCATTTCGAGTAGTAGTTTAGAATTCTGTATGCTTGTGTGGGTTTGACAATTCTGCCGATCATGATGTTTAATATTGGGCTATATGTGGATCGTGAATGGTGAAAATCGTGCATCATTAAATTGATCAATACATATTTATGTAAAACTTGATTTACTTTGCGAACGACGCTCATGTTTGCATATTGGGCTAATGCGTTGACTCATTGCTTAGAAATAGTTGAACTTAGAAATATACTCGGAAAACCTCTTTTATGCTAAACCACAATCAATTTTTAGAATAGTTTGGAGGTGATTGAACTGTTGCAAGGGACCACTAAGACGAGTAGGAGTTCCGTGCATGATGTTATGTGTGAATTATCTAAAATCGATGAGATGAAAACAAAGTGAAAGTTTCAAGTTAGGGTATAGTTTTAAAAACTGGGTGTCTAAAAGAAAATGAGTATTGCACTAATCATTGAATAAACAAAGACATTTGTTCGAGTCTATATAACCCGAGTGATTAAGCCTGCAAGGGTTTAAAATTTGATGTCATATGGTCATCTGACTTGAGAGTCATCGACCTAAAGCTCGCTACAGGGGTTATATAGAAAGCAAACGAAAGATGTTAAAAAAAGTTTTTTTTTTTTGGTATCTATCTTTTGATGAATAACATACATACTCTTATGTATGAAAGACATGGATTAGCCTCAGACACTCGGTTGATAAGACTATACCTCTAATATGAGACAAATAGCTCAGTTTAATCTCAAAGGTTGAAGAAATCAAAAATATGAGAACTTCTGCATGTTAAAGTGTGAAATCGTGATAGTATGATTCATCCGAACTAAGAGAGGGAAATGAATAGATATAAATGAGTTCAACCTTAGAACACCCCGGGATAATTAAGCAAAAAGAATAAGTTTGGAGAGTGTATATCTTTTGAGCGATGGGAGTGAAAAAAATTTGACTACATTGGTTCGGGTACGAGTCAACCATGATTCCAATATGTTGGTATGAGTCTTCACACACATACGTTGAGTTTTGCATACAACATGTGGAGATTGATGTGATTTTGCACAACTATAGTTGTTAGGGTAATCTCTTTCTAAGCTCCAACTTGAGACACGACAGATTGTTAAGCCATGTTTTGTGTAGAGTTAAGCCACCATTTTGTTTGAGGATAAACAATATTTCAAGTTTGGGGGTTTGATAAGTACGTTTTGCGCACTTATTTAGGCCACAAAACATGGAGAATTGTCGATGTATATGTTGAAATATGGCTTAATTCGATATAATTTGTGATTATGGATCACATTGATGGATAGAATGAAAAGTATGCGAAAAAAGACCAAAATGCAATTATTCAAAAGCTGACTCGATTGGCGAATCAAGCATGGAACTACGATAGGTAACAAATTATGATATCATGGAGTGCTAGAAGGAGGACGAAGCAAGGTCAAAAAGTAGGTGAAACAAAACTTAAGGACCAAAACAAACAAAATGGGAAATATCTTCTACCATGTGACCGCATGGTAGAAACTCCGTGTGGTCGCCCAAGTGTTAACAGGGAAAAAATTAGATCAATGCAATTGATCCATGCGATCGCATCGTATATAACCATGCGGTCGCATGGTTCAATTTCGACGCGAAATTTCAAGTTTCCTTATTTGACCATATCTCTTATGGAAAAATATCTTGACACCCTATATAACCTTAATCTCATCCAGAAAAAGGTTTTACGTAACTTTAGAGAGAAGAAAGGCATTGAAGAGCAAGGAAGAAAGCAACAACAAGATATTTAACTTCAAGAATTGAGAGTTCAAGTTTTCAATTCAAAAATTGGGTGATATCTTCTTTTAAATATTTTTCTTGTTCTTTTATTTTATTTATGCTAGGCTATATTTTTATAGTATTAGGAGAACGATGATCCTTGCAATGTGAATTTTTAATTCTTTATTTTGCAATTTGATTCTAAAACATGAATGATTGATGTTGAATGATTTATAAACAATTTAATGTATCTATCATTAAACGCATGTGATTATGTGAGTTTGGGTGATCCATTTCATGCATTCGAAAGAAGGGAAGTAGATTCAACAAGGTATAAATCATCGTAGGGTCCGACAGACGATAGAAATATACCTTTATGCCCTCCGTGAATCTTTAAGTGTTTACAAAACGTCATGCATTCTTGTATATTTGCATTTGTCATAGAAATATAATCAAAGTGTATGCTAGAATAGGTTCAATTCTACTCGAGAGAGATTATTGAATAGTTTAGGAACATTGATTCTTCACATAATTCGTCGTATTGTCAAATTGTGAAATAAGGGTTAAAAGTGAATTTGCTTGGTGATTCGGGATCCTAGTGCGTTTTTCATAAATTAATTTCTTCAAGTATTTGCATTCAAATTTTACTTTTCATTTTAGTTTATTTACATTCATATCAATTTGCATTCGTAGTATAATTTAGATAATTTCGCTTTTCAATCATCTATTTGAAACACTTAGTTTCGGTTAAGGTAGAGATAAGTAAAACTTAAGCTAACTTAATCTCGTGGGAACGACATTCACACTTAAAAATCAATTTATTACTCGAACGATCTGTACACTTGCGGTAATCAAAGTCGAACACATTTTCGACGTATCATGCATGCACATGAAAATGCTCATGAGTAACATACTCAATGATCATAATCATCAAATGATATACAATGAGCTCCTTATCAAAGTTATGTAAGTATTCCAACACTGTTTTATCACAAACACTATGTTCTTGCATCGTAGTTGCAAGTAGATTTTCACTTACATTTTGCCCTCGTGTGTGCGTGCGCTTCTACGGAGTGTAAATCAATTCTCATTTCCACTTAAAGTTAGAAAATCACCTGTATTATCATCTAATATCAAACACAATCCTCAATTTAATAATCTTAACACACACAATCCCGTGCTACGTCCATTCATGCCAAAATAATTTAGATAGCATTAACAATTCAAGTTACTGATTGCATTACAAACTAGTCCTATAAATTACACTATTTACCAAGTACAATTATGAACGTCAACGTCATCCAATTGTTGTTTAACCTAGTACTCCTTAAAATGTATTTTACATGCCTAAGATATTATTAATGGACATGTAAAGGTTGAAACTATGCAAACTATCAAATTGGACATAAGCCTTTTTTTTCAATAAGTATAGGGTTTTCAGCTTCAAGTTGAGTTCTTTTTATAGCACGATGAACCCGGGTATTTCCAGTGATGATCTTAGGTTTCCATTACTTATTATGCCATCAATCAGTTCCTAGCCTATTAAGGATCATTTCTATACCTTATCACTCTTATATCCAAATGTCCAAAGTGATAAATATGTGTTCTATTCAAAATATTATATAACACCAAAGGCGAAACAATTAAAATCCAACAACTATCCAGTTCTGTCCTTAGTTGTTTCACTACATATATCTCCAACAATTTTCTTTCTTTTTACATAATAACATCCCCAACACCAACCCCAATATAATATCAAGCAATTTCAGAGGTTCACAAGATTGTAACACCTTAAGAAAACAATGAAATAACCTTCAAAACCAAGAGCTAAACTCACATATCTCGGATTTCAATTCCCAACTCCTTGTTTCTGCTTCCCTCCGTTTCTTTTCTTTCTCTTTAACTTGGGGATAACTTGAAGGGATAAAATATCTTAATATAGGGTATTTATAGAGTCCTAAAGGGATTGGGGTCGTGAATATTTCTTAAGGATTAAGAAAATACTTCATGCAACCATTTACATGATCTCGGAGTACGAAAGACCAAGCTAAGCCAGTAAGTTTTATTCTGTTGCAATCATTTTGCATACTTCATGAATAATATCAGCCAATCTTTATTATGACTGTTTTATAAATAGATATCATGGTCATGGTAAGAACTAGAAGTGAAAGAAGTGTAGAAACTAGAGCTCTAAGGCAAGAAGCAAGTGTTACAGATAATAATAGGGATGTAATTATTGATAGACTTACGGAGCTGGTAGAGCACCAGGCATAGCAAATTCAACAATTTATTCAACAAAGAGAAATGAGAGAACAACAATGGGCTGAATTTGTGTAACCACCACAAAGAACTGAACAAATTGAGACTGTTGGGCAAACATTTAGAAAATTAAACCCTCCAATAATTGAGGATGCATTAGACCCAACAGCAGCAGATGATTGGTTGAGAACTTTAGAAAACATGTTTAGATATAGTAGAGTCTCATAAGTGGATAAAGTAGTTTGTCCGTCATTTATGTTGTGAGGTAGTGCTGGACATTGGTGGGAAACGATGAGTAGCATTGAAGATGTAAATGTCATGACTTGGGATAGATTTAAAGAGTTAATTCTTAATAAATATTTTACAGCCCCAGTTCAAGCTATGAAGATGAACGAATTCATACAGCTGAGACAAGGAAGAGTGACACCAGGAGAGTATATTCGAAAATTTGAACAATCATCTAGATTTGCAACTCATATGGTTAATACTAACGTGCTTAAAGTAGAAAGATTTCTTGAAGGATTGAGGCCAGAATTTATAGAAATGTAAACATGGCAGGAGTCCAAGGGATGTCATACTCACAAATAGCAGAAAGTGTATTAGTTGCAGAACAAGCCAAGCAAAGAAGTAGTCGTGCTCAGGAAGCTCGACGACAGTTTAAACAAGGTCAGGGACATCGTTGGCCTAAAAATGATAAGAAAAGAGCATTCCAAGGACATAGTCGGAAACCAATGTTTCAACCAAGGCAAGGACAATAACAACGATATTAGAGTAAACGTCTAAATATAGATCAAGGCAAGGCCCCAACAACATAAGCAGCTTGTCCCAGATGTGGTGGACAGCATACAGGAGCATGTCCTACAGAGTCTAGGACATGTTATGTTTGTGGAAAGATGGGACATCTTGCTAGAGCATGCCTAGGTAATCCAGATGCCATGGAGCAGAAAAAGGTGCTAGCTAAGGTGTTTACTATTAACAGAGCAGATGCTGAGACAAATCCATTAGTTGTAACAGGTAAATTCTCTCCCTTTGGTAGTCTAGCACTTGTACTTTTTGACTATGGAGCTACGCATTCATTTGTATCTACTGAGTATGTGAGGAGATTGGGTAGGATACCTGATATACAAGAGGTTAATTATTTTGTAACTATTCCATCTGGAGATTTACAACAGACCAATATAGTTTTAAGAGCATGTATGATCCTTATAGAAAATCAAGAACTCTATACAGATTTAATTGTGTTGGATATGAGAGATTGTGATATTATTTTGGAGATAGATTGGTTATCAAAATATCAAGCTACTATAGATTGTAAGAAGAAGCCTGTAACCTTTCAACCTTTGGAGGATGAACCATTCACATTCAATGGGATTGGAAAAGGTTTTACATTCCCAATTGTATCAGCATTAAAAGCACAAAAGTTACTAGATGTGGGTGTGTGAGTTACTTGGTAAGTGTCATGGCGATTGAAGCACAATGCACCAGTAGCCCAGGAGTTTTCGGAGGTATTTCCCGATGATTTACCTGGGATACCACCAGATCGTGAAACAGAGTTTGTAATTGATTTAATTCCAGGAACATCTACAATTTCCAAAGCCCTATATAGAATGGCCCCAACTAAATTGAAAGAGTTGAAACAATTACAAGAGTTATTAGACAAAAGGCTTTATTAGGTCTACCTTTTCACCGTAGGATGCACTAGTATTATTTGTTCGAAAGAAGGATGGTACAATGAGGTTGTGTATAGATTATCGAGAATTGAATAAGGTAACAATTGAGAATAAATATCCACTACCAATGATTGATGATTTGTTTCATCAACTTCAGGGTGCAGCTATATTCTCGAAGATTGATTTGCAATCTGGATACCATCAACTAAAGATAAAGGAAAATGACATTTCTAAGACATCATTTAGTATGAGATACGATCATTATGATCTTTTAGTAATGCTATTTGGGTTGACAAACGCCTCGGCGACTTTTATGGATTTAATGAATCAGGTATTTAAGGATTTTCTCGATAAGTTTGTCATTGTATTTATTGATGACACCCTTATTTATTCTCGTAATAGGGAAGAACATACTAAACATTTGAGGATAGTACTTCAGGTGTTAAAGGACAAGTAGTTATATGCCAGGTTTAAGAAATGTGAATTTTGGTTAGACATAGTCATATTTTTGGGGCATAGAGGCTATTAATAATTGGTCATGACCTACAAACCCATAAGAAATTCGGAGTTTTATGGGTTTACTGGGAGATTACCGTAGATTAGTGGAAGAATTTTCAAAGATAGTTTCTTCTTTAACAAAATTGACGAGAAAGGGTATGCAAATTGAATGGACAGATGCTTGTGAGCAAAGTTTTCAGGAATTGAAGAAAAGATTGACTTCGGCCCCTATCCTTTCAATTTCATCTAGTACTGGGAACATTGTGGTTTACAGTGATGCTTCTAAGAGGATTTTATGATGTTTATTGATGCAAAATGGTAAAGTTATTATATAGGCATCTAGGCAACTCAAAGAATACGAACATAATTATCCTACACGTGACTTGGAGCTTGTCGTCATTGTATTTGCACTTAAAATATGGAGGCATTATTTGTATGAGGAAATGTGCAAGATTTATACTGATCGCAAAAGTTTGAAATATTTGTTTACACAAAAGGAATTGAAAATGAGACAAAAAAAAAGTGGCTAGAGTTGGTAAAAGATTATGACTGTGTTATCAATTATCACCCTGGTAAAGCTAACATTGTAGATACGTTGAGCAGAAAATCGATATCTAAGGTTGCAACTATGAGTCTGACTCAAAAACCAGAGTGGGTGGACTTACAAAAAATGAATATTGAAATTGTCAAAATTTGTGGAGGCTAAACTTGCAGCATTGACACTTCGTCCAACTTTATTAAATAGAATCCAACAAGGACAACATGAAGATTATTGTTCCAATGTGAAGAATGATATACGTGATGGAAAAGCTTCAAACTTTCAGATACCAAAAAATGGTATCTTGTAGTTTAGAGAGAGATTGTATATACCTGATGCAGAGAATATCGGAGGTGATATTCTATTTGAAGCACACAGGACACCATATTATATTTATCTGGTAGCTACTAAAATGTATAGAGATTTGAAGTTGCATTATTGGTGGTCAAACATGAAAGGTGAGATGGCAGAATATGTGAGACAATGTTTAACGTGTCGAGGATAAAAGCAGAACATCAAAGGCCGATAGGAACCTTACAACCATTACCCATCTCAGAGTGGAAATGGGAAAGAATCACAATAAACATTGTGGTGAGATTATCAAAAACAACTAAATGATACGATAGTATTTGGTTTATTGTGGATAGGTTGACTAAATCAGCTCATTTCATTCCAGTTTGTTCCACTTATTCCATGGACCGATATGCTCAACTTTATGTACAAGAAATAGTTTAGACTTCATGGAGTGTCACTTTCTATTGTTCTTCTATTGTTTCAGACAGATATTCTAATTTTTATCTCTTTTGGAAAAGCTTACATAAGGCTTTGGGAACAAAGTTATCTTTTAGCACGGCTTATCATCCTCAAACCGATGGACAATCTGAAAGAACAATACAAATATTGGAAGATATATTGAGGGCTTGTGTATTAGATTTTCAAGACCAATGGAGTAAATTCTTGCCTTTGGTGGAATTTGCATACAACAACAGTTATCAGGCTACGATTAGAATGGCTCCTTATGAAGCATTATACGGTAGGAAACGTAGATCTCAGTTTATTGGGATGAGGTTGGAGAAATAAAACTATTGGAACCAGATATGGTTCGTGAAACGGTTGAAATGGTGACGCAAATACGTCAGCAGATGCAAACGGCTCAAGACCGACAGAAAATTTATGCGGGCCGAAGAAGAAAAATAGTAGAATTCACAGTCAGAGACCAAGTATTTTTAAAGGTAGCGCCACCGAAAGAAGTTATGCGATTTGGAAAGAAAGGAAAGCTAAGCCCAAGATATATTGGTCCCTTTCCTATTGCCGAAACAATTGGAAATGTTGCCTACAAACTTGATATTCTTTCATCAATGTCTCAGGTGCACAATGTATGTCATGTATCCATGCTAAAAAAATACATTGGAAATCCTTCTCATATATTGAAGAACGAACCAATGGAGATAAAACCAAATTTGACTTATGAAGAAAAATCAGTGGAGATTCTTCAACGAGAGATCAAGCAACTTTGAAGCAAGAAAAATCCATTGGTTAAGGTGTTGTGGCGAAATCAGTCAATAGAAGAGGCCACTTAGAAAAGAGAAGATGAAATGCGGGTTAAATAGCTCTAACTTTTTGGTAAGCAAATTTCGAGGACAAGATTTTATAAGGAAGGGAAGATGTAATACCTCAAACTTCACACTACACCTTTGGAAAATATGATTCATGCCTGCTATTTACAATATTATTTGCATCAATTTTCCTAATTGCTTTCTTTTAAAATGGTACATTCGATTATTGAGAGCTTAAGATCTTTATATGGTGTTAGCCTTCGACTCCTTGATCTAGGTGTCGAATTCTACATTGAGCTATGATAGAGAAATTAGGTTAATCTAAATGTTGGAGATTGACTTGTTAAGCAATTGGAATCTTGAAAAGGTCGGAATTAGTATCGATAAAGGCTCTAGCCTTCCATTCGGTTGATCAATGTCAACGTAAACCCTAGATAGGTAATTGACATATTTAGGACGTGAGGCATGAAGTGACATGATCACTACACAATAATATGGGTTTTATATGACTTTATAAATATTGAGGTTCGAATTGTTGAAATCGATCGAAAATCAAGTGTCAATCAGGTAAGTAATTAAATGAACGGTTAAAATAAGCAAGGACGCTTGATTTATACCTATAAGGATAGGTAAAATCAGATTTCTACTACAAGGGACACCTCATGCTTAATACACCTTATGCTTGTTGATTTGTCATTGTAATGATCAATTCGTTCACCATTAAGCATTAGTCACGTTTATAACTCTCTTAAGGCTTTATATATATTCAGTATATTATCCATAAGTTTCATACAAATCATCCAAGGATAGGTACAAATTTAGAATTTAACCACAAGAAGCCACCTCATAGTTGAGAGACTTGTCATTTTACCAGAAACGGTTGGGTTCATCATTATATAAAAAAGACTCAACTTGAGGTTGAAAACCCGTACTTGTGATGAATTTATGACATGGTTATCTTCACATATATGTTATATAAATGTGTTTAAATTTTGGAATGGATTGAATGTGATTTAGAGTGCAAAAAGATGGATGAAACATGACATGGCAGCGACTAAAATGCAAAAAACAACTTTTGTCCAATTTGGTAGTTTGCATAGTTTCAACAATTACATATCCATTAATTAGGCATGGAAAATTCATTTCAAGGAGTGCTAAGTTGTTAAACAACAATTGGATGATGTTGACGTTCATAATTGGATTCGAGAACTAGTGTGATTTATGGAACTAATTTGCAATGCAATCGGTAACTTGAATTGTTAATGTCATCTAAATTATTTTGGTATGAATGAACGTAGCACGGGATTGTGTGTGTTAAGATTATCAAATTGAGAATTGTGTTTAATATTAGATGGTAATACGACTTTAAGTAGAAAAGAGAATTGATTTACGCTCCGTAGAAACACGCACACACACAAGGGCAAAATTGTAAGTGAAAATTCATTTGCAACTACAATGCAAGAGCATAGTGTTTGTGATATAGTAGTGTTGGAATATTTACATAACTTTGAAAATGAGCTCATTGTATATCATTTGATGATTATGATCATTGAGTATGTTACTCACAAACATTTTCATGTGAATGCAAACGAGAAGAATGTGACACCAAGACTATAATTTTGGCTTTTATAGGAAGAATATGACGAACTCAGCCTTTGAATTTAAATCTACTTCATCGAAGCATTCGTTCTTAAAATTTATCTGAAGCGTTGAATTCAATCAGTTTTTGTTGATTACGCTTCAAATTGAAATTTATTCTGTTTGGTAGGCATTAAAACTTTCCTTCTCATTATTCTACTAATTTTCAACCACACATTCTTCAATAAAATAATATTTTTCATCACCTCAATAACTTTCCCTTCTTTGTTAATCACACATTCTTCATCAATCTACTATTCCAATATATATTCTTCCAAAATAATGTGGCTCAAACACATCCTTAAAACCTAATAATAAGCAAATCAAATATCTCACAATGACATCAACCGTGCTACATTGTCAGGGTTTTGGACAAACACACTTGGCAGATTTTCACTAGAAGTTGAAAGGAAAAAAAATAAAAATAAAAAATCAAGGGCTGCCTTTTCAGTCCATGTAAACTGTCTCTGGCGGTTTCCCCGGGGCTTATTCCCAATGACATAAACTGAGATCAGACCTCATTGAATTCTTTCAGTTTTTTTATACTTTGTTCAATTATGAACACCTAAACGGTTGAAACTCGCAAAAGTCATCTAGTTACCAAATGCCAACTTCAATAAACATTTCAAGTTCAGTCACACAGTATAGCAGTCCTTTCGCTGTTCACTTCGGGGTCCAACTTGTGTAGGGAAAATTATTTGAAGATCTAATTACAATTCATTTGTACGTTTACTTGCTTAATATTTCCATTTCTCTTTCAAATTTGATTATCAAAATGATGTAAAAATGAGTGCATATAGGCTCATTCAAAAGAATTTTCAGAAATTTTTAGGTCAGGTGTTTTTAAGTATTTTACGACACATGGATCCTTATAATGGAAGCTTCACTAGTTTGATATTGTATCTATACATTTTTTTTCTTTCTACAGAAAATATCAATTATATGTTTTCTGTTTTCAGAAATATTCAAGTTTTTATTGCAGAAAACTCTCTCAAGAAACAGATAAAAAATGCAGTCTGTTTTCAATTGGTGAACATACATGAAAATGTTCCAAAAGACCTCCAATGTCTTCCAAAATAAGTAAACTGGGCCACTGAGAACTCGTCTGCATCATAGAAAATACAGAGATACTATACCATGCAACGAGGGTAAGACACATGTAAAATTAACCTTTTTTTCCCTTCCCATCCCCACAAAATTCTTAATCCATTTAAAAACGTAAGCTAAAAGCTTCCGCAATCCAAAGTACAATTTGATCAGGAAACTAGGAAACTACCTTGTACTGATACCGGGCAGGCATTCTTACCACCAGATCAGATAAATAGCAATGTCAAGTTTTTTCCTAGTAAAACTTGGCATATGCTAAGCTGTTACCACTCGATAAAGTAGGAAGTTCTGCATTCTTCAATCACTGTAAGCTTCACCTGCTCGCAAATATCAACAAGACATATTAAGGCCTTGTTTAATGGCGATTATTTGGCAAAAACAAAGTTTTGAATAATGGGGGAAAGTTTCGGATTTACGTGCAGAATATTTTATTATGTCAATATGTGGTTAGAAATGAGTATGTAAAAAAAATAGTTTTTGGATAATGGTTGTCAATCAGGGGGCTAAAGTCTTGCATCCGAATTACTACGAAATCATACAACTCATACAAGAGGACATATCAGCATGTTTGGCTAAGTTGAAAAAGTTCATTTATAGGTAAGTTTAATTATAGGTAAATAAGTAAGTTTCAAATTAAATAATTCTTTCGACTTGTCAAAGTTTAAACTAAGTTACTTATTCTGAAAGTAATTTACTTCCAGAATAAGTAATTTTGTTTTTTCTAAAAAGTATGAGAAATTAACATTTCTAAACCTGTTTGGAGGCTAAAAGTTACTTAGAAGTAACTTTACTTCCTTCCTTCTTAAGCTTAGCCAAACATGCTAATTAGTAAATGCCTGACAAAAATGAGAAAAAAATGTATTTCTAATTTGATGTCATAAAAACTAAAGAAATACCTCTATCAAAGATCAAGATGCATCAGTCTCGCTTATTACAAATGCTTGAATGAGACTCTGTGCTGCACTGGTCTGCTCAGGCGTCCCAGATATTATGATGACTGTTTCTGTCGCTCCGGGTTTGGTATCAGTGATGGTAATACTTGCATCAGAAATCTGAAACAGAATAATAACAGAAACATTTAACTGCTTCGAACTTAAGACAATTCACCCATTGAAACATATAAATTTAAAAAGTTATCTTGGATACTCAAAGATGTATGTGAAAATGCACCCATATTGTATATTATTAAGATTTGGGGTTCCATCTTAAAAGGATAACCTTATTAAAAGGAGTAGTCCAAGATTTTTTATTAATTTGTTTGTGTCAACATCATTTATCGATACACGCCCCTGCATGATGGTGGCTCATTTGAGCTAACCAATCTTGAAATTTACGGGCTCATTTTAAAGTTTTAACGGGATTGAATCGCTCGTTGGAGCATAATGGGCTCTGATACCACTTATTGGATTTCTGGACACCACATATCTCCACAATGGTATGATATTGTCCACTTTAAACCTAAACTCTCATGGATTTGCTTTTGGAGTTTACCCCCAAAAGGTCTCATACCGATGGAGATATTGTCATACACTTATAAACCCATCATATTTCTCATGTCTAGCCGATGTGGTACTTCTTTTGTTCCCAACAATCATCTCCTCAAACGAAGGACCACATCATCGTGGCCTCCCCTCAAACGATAATCCATCCGCCATCATCTTGTACCGCCGTTATTGCCGTCGCCCTCCACCAAACGGAACCCGCAGCCTGACCACCATATTTTTATGTCAGAAAAACTTTCGACACAAAGCACCTCAAACGCAGATGATTTTTTAGTCAAATCGTAAGGCTAATTATGGGACCTCCACCACGCTTTCCACTGCGTTCCCCTGAGTTTTGGGCCCTGAGCTCTGATACCATGTTAAGATTTGGGATTCCATCTTAAAAGATCAACCTTATTAAAAGGAGTAGTCCAAGATCTTTTATTAATTGGTTTGTGTCAACATCATTTATCGATATGAAATATATATCCCTTAACATATATAAAACTAAAAGGTCAAAATAAAATAATGCAACAGGCACAATTTAGGCCGTTCACCAAAACTAGAATCTATAACTGGGAACTTAGCATAATTTAATCATGGGAAATTGGTGTAAATGGTCCCGAACATTAGTCCTTGCGTTTTTAGAACCTTTCAAACATGGGACAGGTATCCAAACCTTTGCATTCTTGGCACAATTGGTCCTTTTGAATGGATTCTGTCCAAAAACACCATTAGTTTTGCGGGTGAACCACACATTCTTCTAAAGATAAATTGCATATGTAGTCCCAACTTGGCGAATGTAGCAATCTTGCCTCTTAACTAATTTTTTGTAGGTTTTTTCCCTAATCTTTGAGAAATAACAAAGTCAGTCCTCCCTATGAATTTGACCAATTTACTTGACAAATCTAAGAATCTAGATTATACAAAACAGAATAAATAAAAACTTATCATCTTCTTCACTCACCCCACCACCACCGCCTCCACCCCCTAAAAACAAGTACAAACATATTTCTAACAATTTTCAATTAGCTAATATATATTTATTGTCATAATTAAAATGTATGCTTCTGATGCACCATTTTTACACCCATTTACAACAATAGCAACCATTGCCAATGGCCGTTGCGGCCAAACAAGCCTTGACAACTCATTCGGGTCATGGAACAATTCGACTCCTTATTGGAGTCCTGACACTAATAACCATACTCAGTAATTAATGAAAGACTTTGTTCAGGTCAAGGAACAATAGGTTATGACCGATATCATTTTGGGAGACTAATTGCGCTTGTATTGATGGCAGATGAATTCCATCTCCACCTCCACGCATAGTGACAGGGCACAGCGTCAAGAGTTCATCTTGCCACGCCCCGACGGTGGTGCACAAATGCAAGTTGGGGGTGAGTAATCTGCAGTAGATCTGAGAGTAGTAGTGGAGAAGGTGAGGATAGTTACAGTGGTGGAGATGATGGTTATGGGTGTTGATATGGTGGCCATAACGAGCTGAGCAGCGGAGATGGTGATGACTGATTGCAGAGTGGAGCGGTTGTCTTATCTTGCTAATTATTGGGGGTTGGGGTGGGGAGGTGGAGGTGGAGTCGTAGCCCATAGGATTTGGGAAAGTTGACAAAAAAGGGATTTGACTTTGCTATTTCTCAAAGAATAGGAACAAAAATATGATGAAAAATTAGCAAGAGTTGTGATTGCTACTTCTGCCAAAGTTGAGACTACATATGCAATTTACCTTTAAAAGACGGTGCATTTCATGAGCAAAACTAATGGTCGGTCCTTTTGGATGGAATTCATCCAAAAGGACTGGGACCACTATGCCAAGTTCGGAAGGTTTGGACAAAAAAGCAAGATGGGCAAACATTTCAGACCATTTGCACCAATTTCCCTACAATTATTTCTCCATGATTTGAGCTTTTTCTAAAACCATACACATCCTCAGAAATGACTGTGAATTCATAAAATTCTCATAGTAAAGCTAAAGAGTAGCAGTGTGCCACTGCATTTTGAAGAATTACAGGCATCTTTTCCTGTGAAAATTTACATCCACTATGATGCCACCGGAAAGGTGCCCGAATTCAAGATGTGCTAAGAAGCCTTAGAAGTTAAGTGCACTTGTATCTACTCAAATAGAGCAGATAAACCATGAAGCCTTTTATCTATTGAACTTGCTTTTAATAAGCATTATACAAGGGAGTAACTAAAATACTTCCTAAATCCCAGAAGTAATACGATATTAGTTGCCATTCCAACATGACTATGCATAGAAATCAAATTTTCCTCTACCATAAAAGGTACAACATATAGAAACTGTTTCGAAAGGAAAATGTAATTTTTCCAGCAGAAGAGAAAAGTCTGATCATCAAAGGATGTTTCAAAAATGTATACCTCGCGTATTTGTCTAAGACATTCACCATCCTCTCCATAGATTGCAGGAACAACAGAGCGAGGAACAACAACTTCCACAGTTGTGCTGGTGATAATAGCTGGATGATTCCCTCTAAATTGATGAAATAAATGTATGATTAAAAATCCACGAAAACTAAAACTAATAAACTAGTTATAAAAATCAAGAATGGACAAACCCTCCAAATCCACCAAGTCTTCTCTGAGGAGCTCCTGGATAATCTGGGAAGCCTATTGGCCCAGGGTCTTCAATAAGCCCCTGTGCAACAGTTTGTAAGACATCAAAACGTGAACTGCTGCTATCTTTCTCACAAATAACTGTTAGCATTGGATACTAGTCAATTATGTTGAAATGCTCTTAAACTAAAGAGTAGATATACATTTCAAACAATCATAATGAAAAGGAAACAAGGCATTATTTGACAAAAGAACTAGGAAGAAAAGTTATCTGAGGCTCATGCAAATCACTATGGCGTAATATGAGTTACTTAGAAACACAGTATGAAATAATACGCAGATTTTACCTGAGGTCCCCATGGTGCAGATGGCATTCTTTCAGAAACGTGAGGAGGCATGCCAGGTCTACGAAAATCATGAGCAAAAGGAGGGCGATCATTATGGGGATGGAAGCCACCATGAGGTGGAAGGCCACCAGGAGCATCAAACTTGTGAAAAGATGGGCCCAAAGAGAACATTCCTGAAGGTGAAAGCTCTCTCCTTCCCATGTTTGAAGGAAACTGAGGTGTTTGGTCCAGAAAGCCTGGATTAGGATGGTGATGCCTAGAAGGAAATGCATCACGAAAATAATGATCTCGCAATCTTGCAGTTATCTGCAAAAGAGCCTCTTCAACTCTTTCGAAATCTCCATTTATCTGCACATACAAATAAAACCCAAGCAAAAAGAAAAGGTCAAAGATGAGTCCAGTGTTACATTTACTTGTACCCTAAACACCATAAGAAAGGGGGCATAGGGATAAAGCTTTAGACAAAGTAATAAAGAAATAACACCAATAAAACAGGCTCTGTAAAAAAACCATATGAAGAAACACTAGTTCCTTCATCCAACTGCACCTGAACTACTTCTTCATTTTCTGAAGCACATTTAGGGATTTTATCTTTCCCCAGTATACGGATATAAGCTCCAGTTGATTTCCTCATTTCAGCAATAATAGCACCACCCTTGCCAAGGAGACATCCAATTTGATTAGAGGAAACAAGGAGTTTTGCCATCAATGTATCCTCGTTGCTTTCTGGTGCAGCCCTATATATTCTTGATTGTACACGAAGTACTGCATCTTGTGGGGCAGATATTCTTTCATCTGGGTACTGTATTATAGAAACTAAACTTTTACCATTGCTGCATTGCATCAATAACAAAAAGTGGAAAAGAGAAAACAAAAGTTATGAAACTTTAGCAGATTCAAAACCATACAGCTGGGCCAGAAATGACAATTATGCGATCCTCAGAATCAGCTACACCATCCAGGACTTTGATCTCACAGCCAGTTTCATGCTGAAGTGCCTTGACTATAGTTCCTCCCTTTCCAATTACCCCACCCACCTTCTCATCCGGACACAATAACCGGAAGCTAACTACATCTGGAGAAGGATTCGTCCTGCCTGGAAAACCAGCTTCATCACTACGACGTCCAGAAGAATGTGGTGGCCATTGTCCATGGAGAGGACGTTTTGAATATTGAAATGCATCATGTCTAGTAGAGGGACCAAAGGAAGAAGATGAGGGCGCACTGGGATCTGAAGAGAGAGAGTCCTGATCGCGAACATGATGCTCAAGTAATTGCTGGGTAATTGATTGAAGAGCTTTTCTAACAGCATCAAGCCCTCCAGAAATCTGCCATAAAATTGTTCAAGACAATTAAAATAAGCCTCTTATGTTAAAAGAAAGTGTCTTGGATGTAAAGCAAAAAATAAAGGAAACAACAACATTCTATGTCCTACAGTTGAATATTTGGGTCCCAAATTCAATGAGGCACACAAATAAGAAAGCACTAGTTATCAAACTAACACAAACACCATGACCACACAGAATATGCGTTAAGCTGTGCTGCAGTGGACCAGAGTTTTGAACTAACCTTAGGCCCACCAACTTATAGGAAGTAAAATTCCAACATATCAAAAGTAAAAAAAGCATAAAGTACAAAAGATAATTCATTGAGCTCCTAATATTTAATAAATCTTTCTTAACATCAACAATCATCTGCCTTTCAGTGTTTGAATGTAGATGTCAGCACATAGCTGTAACATTATAATTCAGCAACGCATGGCACCTGACAGAAGATTGTGGGTCCTCTAGGAAAAATAGATTAGAAAGAAAAAGAAAATAGAATTTATGAAGTTGCTGGTGTCCAAATTTAGTTACAAGCAACTTTTGACAATCTTGATAAAAAGTACTGAAACAGAGAAAGCAAACCTAAAGTGCAGATAACATCATTAGCTATAGTGTTCATATCAGAGCCATATGAGTTAAAATGCAAAGTAAAAATATATGACAAGATACCTGAACTAGCTCATCTGAAGAAGATGCACAGGAAGGCAATTTGTCCCGCGGAAGGATTCGAATCTGTGCTCCACTTTCAGAAGACATCTGTTTTATAACACTACCAGCTCTCCCTAGCAGGCACCCCACTTGACTGGAGAACACAAGTAACCTCACAATAGATGAGGGAACCTTATTAACCCCATCATCCCCTCCATCCATCTCTAGTTCTCCATCAATGATCCTTTCGAACACAAGTAACAGAGCTTTGTGAACAGATGAAACTACATTTTCTGACTGAGAATCCTCAACTGGAACAGACTGTTTATCTTCATCATTTTCTCCATGCTCATCTGTGTCACCACCCTCATCACCCTTTCCGTTGGTGTTAGTCTCCCCACAATCCGGCTTGTTGTGCCTGCTGCCAACTTCATTTTCATTATCTGACCCTACAATAACAATGATTCTTTCATCACATCCAGGATAAGTATCCTCAACCTGGACCTTAACCCCCGTTTCCTGACGTATCTGAGATATAACACCCCCACCTTTTCCAATTACAGCACCAATCTTGGAAGCTGGACAGAGTAAACGTATAACATTGCTAGCAGGGGATCCTCGCAATGCAGAATTCTCTGAACCAAAAGCTGCTGATTTTTGCCATTTCCCTCTACCATTTAACTCTCTAGGATTCCGATCATATGGTCTCTTTGAAGGCGTCAATGGAACAGACATGTTTACAGAAACTGAACCAACAGAATACTAATTTCTGCAAAGAATTCCGAGTGCTAGGAATCAACAAGCAAACAACCAAAAAACCTAAGAAAGCCTAATATCTTGAATTTTACAATCACTGCAGCCAGAAATGCTACAGTAAGTGAAATATAAACAGGATGCTTAATTTCATGTATATTGTTATATAGTTATAGAAATGCAAATAACATACATACAAGAGTAAATGAGAATGACATACTCATCAAATGCCTTATATTTAGCCTTTAAAATAAAACTGGATGAAGGAATAAGTTCATTATTAGAGGGTAAAGCCCTAAAAGTGCAAGGACCACACTAGCAAACTCATCATTATTATGAGAAAACATAAAAGTTTTATATGAAGAAAAAATGAAAATTAACTGTACTGTCTAATTTAAAATGACATTATCAAATTTCTCTTACAAGTCCAAGATTTGAATATTTTTAATAGAGGTATTAATGGGAAACTACATCTTATCAAGGGGTTTTCAAGTTGGAAGTCTCCAAAGTGAACCAACAGCTGAAAATGGAAAGAATAAATGAATTATCATGGACATCAGAACATATTCTATGTGAGAGCCATTAGTCTTATAGCTATTCCATAATGGGATTCTTTGTATGCAAAACTGCAAGTACGTGATAAATTTGCAAAGCTAACAAAACCGATCTAGATGGCTGATAACCCCAATTCTGGTTTAATAGTACATCGCCCATTTCTACTACAAAAAAAGGTTGTGATAAGAAACACTCATTTTTTCGCGCTCTTGCTACTGCAACAGGATTTGATCCCGTGACATTTTGTAACCAAAACAAACGCGCTATCAAGTTGCGCCACATCCCTTCAATTGTTCTCCACTTTGCTTCATGGTACAAGAACGGTCACAGATAATCTTCCAAACTTTTTGTTCAGAAGACTTAGTGTAGGAAACCAGGGCGGAGCCACCTGGAATGTAGTGAGGGCAACTGCCCCCAATGGATTTTGGTCCTGGGTATTTCACCGCTTGAGGGGCGGCCACTTTTTTAAGGCATGGAAAACACCATAAACAACCGCATAAAAAATTCAAGACAAAGGTTGTCGAGAAAATCACTGTTGCTAGAGGAAGATTACCATCAAGAAACAACAATTTTGGAAAAATAAATAAATTATAAGGAGATGAGTTGAATTAAGTCATTCACAACACTCAGATTGAGTGCTATTGAAACATAAAAAGCCCGTTTTACATTAATAAAAATCCAACACTACCTTCCAACTTTGTTGATGAAGAAGTTGAGCGGAAATCACAGATACACGATGAATTGGTGCCAAGGGGGAAATCGCCTAGGTTATAGTTGGATACTTGGATATGCATGGGTTTTTAATTGGGGATGGCAATCCCTTGTCGACATTTTGTCCGACAGGTCTTTTATTGAAATTAACAAAATAAAAGGAATTTTAATTCTTTGAAACTGTCGAAAAGATGTTTCCGCACTCTATTTTTAAAGAGTGTATTCTATTATTTAGAGAGCATCCAAGAGGCTTTCAATTTTTAAAAAGTATATTCCATCTGAGAGTATTCAAGAGGCTTTCTATTTTTAAAAATTATATTTTATCATTTGGAGAGCATTTATAAATTTAAAGAGTTAAAATTTTGAAGTAGTCTAATAAGTTCTTTATATTTAATACTTAATTTTACTACTCCCAACAAATATTTATTATTTTTCTTTATCTTTTATTTTAATTAGTTTTTCTTTATATTATTTTATTGATTTCATATTGAAAATTGAAACTTTTTGAATGCATTTAATTATAGAGAGTGTCACTCTCTAAATTAAAATGTTAATTTAAATAGTCTCTTAGAGTATGATTTTAAATATTGACTTTTTAAAATAGAGAGCATCTCATATTTAAAGAGTCTCTTGGAAATTCTCTTACCCTATCTTGTGAAATGAAATTGAAGAAAAAATTGGAGATTTTTCTTTCATTCATTCACATATAAACCGTTTCTCCTTCCAACTAAAAAAACCCTCGAATTTCCAACTCTTCCCCTTCAAATCTAAAGGGGTGGGGTGGCTAAAATAAATGATGGGCATATTTGGCCGAACATTCAGCATGATTTTTGGTAACGTAATCGCCCCTTTATCTTTTCGAATTGATAACCTTTTAGTTTATCTTTTATGATAGTTTAAAATTAAATTTTTCGTGCCTATTCAGTAACAAGACACACAAGTCTGGTATGCTAACACTCCGGATGATGCAATCTTAGTGATATGCGTTTTTAATAATTCATGTGATACTCTACTATATTCCTTCTTGAATTCAACTCAATTTGAAAATTGATCATTATTGGGTTTAACGGCAATGAATTCAAACTCAATTTGAAAATTGAGACATTATTGGGTTTATCGGCACAGTTATTGGGAATAGGGGTTATATCTGTTTGTGTCAAGCATCAATGTGTATTACTTCGATTTGAACAATTTTCCTTACTAATCAATAATGGTCCTTAGGTGAGCCAAGTCAGAACGTATGCAGTATTTTCAGTAAGCATTACACTTTAATACAAAAAAAAAATTGTGATTCTTTCCAAACCAGGGCATTATGAATCTTTGTTGTTCTACATTTTTTTAGCAAATCAAGCAGAGAGCATGAGCTAGCAGTCTTGTTAAAGGAATAATCATAAAAATGTGCAATTACATTAACCATGTTCTCTGTCATCATGTCCTTGTCTGTACCTATCTGTGAAATTGACATATATTTCTCATGTTTAGCATGCACTTTTTTTAATGGAAGCACCTTAAATAAGAGATTTTTGACATTTTAATCACATTATCAGAAAGTTTACTCATTTTCCCCAACTTCCTATGAATTTCCAATTTCTCTATATCTTTATAAATTGTCTCTAGTGTTTATGGAGACATGCTTCTAGTTGTAAAATGTTTCTTGGTTCTTTAAAAGGTATTTATTCGATACCTATTAACCTTAACCTTTCAATTTGAATTACAAGTGGAAGTTGGCATCCTTTATTGATCTTTTTTAATAAAAATGTTAGTGATTTTTCTACCTTCAATTATTGTCATCCATTTCCATGGATGAAAGTAAAAAAGTTGTATTAGCAATTTTAAGTTTAACTTCTTTTTGAACTTCATTCACTTTTAATTCATATGCACGTACTTAAATTACCGTTCTGCGTTCCAATTCATTTGATTTACCTTTTGCGTGAATTGGCATATAACGTTTTGTTAGAACTCAGATTTAGGATTTGATATATACTAACTGCCTAATTTCTTAATTTTTATTATTATTCAATTGTGTAGTTTTTTTTAGCCATCTCTTCTCCTTTTTTGTTGAGGTCGGCGATTGTGGAAAGTTTTAAAGGGAACGACGTATTCAGTGGAGGGCTGAGTTCAAAATTAGTGTTATTTATTGTCTAACCAACTACAAACTCTCATTTGGGAAAATCAATGTAAGTTTTCCGTATTTTCAAATGTAGTTCACAAGAAATGGATTTGATTGTCGAATAATAATTTTTTTTAGTTGAGTTCAAAAATCTTTTTCTTCTCTTGAACCATGTATATTGGGTTAAGGTTGATTTAAAAAATATGTCATCTTCTTCTAAACCGTGTGTGTGTGCTGCCATTAGTTGTTCTAATATTTGTACATATTTTAAATTTGCAGTGTTATGGAGAAGATTCAAGTTGATGCTACAATTACAACAAGATGTAGACTACAAGTAGTATAACATGTTTATGAGAAGTTAGATACAAATTACAAAAAAAGCTCCGCGAGAGCTGCTTCGTATCTCTTCTTAGATTGCAAAGATATAAGGTTGGCTTCGCAGATTGTATATCAATTATTATTGTGAAAAATGAAGACCAACAAAAAAAATGTGATTTAAAATAGGAGACAAACAAGTAAGATTTGGATTGGAAGGGTTTGTTTTAGTGACATGCTTAAATGCGGGTGATGATAACGACGTAGATAAGACTTTGAAGGCGGAGTGTTGGATCGTAAGAAAAGTGGGGGGAATATTACGAAGGGAGATGCTTACAATGCAGCTGTAAGTTGCAAGAAAAGAAAGTGTGATAAGTATAAGTTGGGATTGATCGTAATCTTGACATATGTCTTGTGGGTCGCAGAGGAAAACACCTACATCGATTTATGGTGGCTGGACTTAGTGGATGATCTAGACAGGTTCGGGAAGTATCCATGGGAAAAAGTTTCATTTGAATTACACGATGAATGTATTCAAAAGTGAAATGGGAGGTAAATTGAAAATTCGAACGTCAAAGGAGAGTCACGTTGTCGGTATTCATTGCACGGCTTTCCCCTTACTATAATAGTATAAACAAACAATACACTTGACTTGTATTATTTTTATATATAACTTTGTGTCATGAGATAATAATGTTTGTTTTATAATAGATTTGGGCATTCAAAGCGATTCCAACTTTAATAATGAAGATTGCTACGAAATATCCGGATACAATTCCAAGAATCGTCCCTTGGGAAATGTCGAGGAGGTTAGAATTTTCCACCATTGATAACATGTTGAAATCGAAAGAGGTGAAATTTCCCCTTTTTTAAGTTTAATGGGACAAATTGTAAAATTAGCTTAACAAATGACTAATGATTCGCACGATTTAATATTTGCAGTTGAAGGTTAATTCTACATTGATTCACACTGAAGCCGAACTCAATGAGGTTTATTGGAAAGAGTTGACACCATTCATCAAAGAAGATGAGAGTGTTTCACACCATTCCGAAGGAGATGAGGTTGAACATGATGCCGAGCCACATCATGCATTCCACCAACACTCTCCTAAAGCATCTCAACCACCACCGATATCTCATGAGATCAACATAGCAGATTTATTGAGAACGAAAAATGGAAGAACTTGAGGGAAGACTACAAGAGTCATATCAACTCGACTTGATCGAGTGGAGAAAAAAGGTTGACGGTTGGTTGAGTTGGCTGTGGCGGGTCGATTCCATTTAGTGACTAGGGCATGTGATGGTGCCACTAGTAGCACAGGCTTATGTACCATAATATGAACTGAAGGGTGTGTTCGAAAAAGAGGCTAAATTTAACGATGTGACGGATATGCCTGCAGATGTAAGAAAGGTAGAATAGCCTAAGAAGGACTCTAAGTTAAAAGATGAGGCCAGAGGAAATAATGTAGGAGAGAAAGGGCTAATGTTGGATCTGGGGGTGATATGGAGGAGCAAAAAAAAGGGAAAATGATTAAAAAATGCATTGGAAAATAAACAATGGTAGAAGATAAGCATCCCGACGTGGAGAAAGGCATCTCTAATTTTGTAATGCCTGAGAAAAATGAGTTAGATGTGAATGAATCCATTCAAGGTATGTAAAAAACAATTTAATGTTCAGTTTCATGTCATTACCTCCAAATTACACAAAATTTAAATTTCTAATTATTGGTATTTGCAACATATATGCGATAATGTACATATCAATGGGTAGGATGTGATTCACCGAAAGGAGAAGAGTATCGTCTAAAGAGAAAAGCACACTTATTGTGTTCTCTCTTCATGAACCCGACAAAGATGAGAAAGTTGTCGGATATCGATGTATATGATCCTTATCGAGAAGTGGGTCCCGTGAAGGTTGAGGCTCTTTACAAATGGATGGAAACTGCATCTTCTGGGTAAATTAATGCATATAGTTGCAAGTACATGTAAAGTAATGATATTATTACATAAATATAACTTTGTGTTGATTTTGTTGTATACGCAGTGAAATTATACCTTTGCGATTTTATAATGTTCAAGCAAAAATTTGATCGACCTTTTGAATGATGATGGTTGGATTACTGGCAGTGTAAGTAATCCAACTTTAATGATTTTACGATAATGTTACACAAGAATTCAGTTTGTATTATTTAGTTTCTTTTTGTAGATTATGAACGACGCCCTATGCCAGATAGGAGAAAAGGCTTTCAAAATTTTCAATTTATTCAGGGCAAGATTGTTGTATATTGAATACTTTCTTCTATCAATTTGTTGTCAATGCACATGGCAGTTGCTAGGGCTGCACACAAAAAATGCAAACTTGCAAATCAAACTGAAGTCGTTGGTTTGGGTCCACGTGGACCCATAGTTTTTTTCTCTCAAACTGAACCAAACCATTTCAAAATGGTTTGGTTTAGGTTTCAAATTTTAAAAAATGCAAAAAACCGAATTGAACCGCGATTTTTTTAATTAAAAATATTTTTTTATTAAATTATAAATTCTCATGTATAAATTTTATTAAAGTATAGTTTTTAGAATTTGTAGTATACTTTCTTGGAGGGTACAAATTTAATTAACATAACTCATGTATAACAAACAAGTCAATAAGTTATTGTCATTAGTATTTAGTTGGACGTTCGTTAAAAAAAAAATTAGGCCCATAATTACAAAATGAATTGAAAGTGAAATTGTGAATATTGCCCAGCCATATATGCAATTACACATTTGCAAAAACACAAGCAAATCAAAGTTACCCAACCCTAGCTCCTTCCTTCTATCCAACAGCGCTGACGCACGCCATGCAGTGCCAACTTGACGCTTGTGACCTGCTTTCGTCGACGTCTTTTCTCCACAACTGCCTACCGCCACTAACTATAACTCTGAATGTGAGCCACTCTTCATTTTCCTTGTGTATCGAAATAGTTTTTCATAATTTGTTTGTACAAGAGAAATTAAAAATTGAGATCAAAACCCTCAATTTTCTCTTTCTAGAAACTTGAAAGAAGACTTGGAACCGATAATGAAGTTTAAAAAATCATTTATTGTTTTGGAAAGTGATGGAAACTATATAAATTATTTTAATGAAGACAAGTCCAATGGAAGAAATATAAATGGACCGCCAACACATGTCGATTGGGATCGAGCAGAAGTATTTGTTAGGTTCTTGAGGATTTTCTATTGAATGACTTTAAAATTCAGTAACTCAAAGTATGTGACTTCTAACTCTTTCTTTTAAGAAATATATGAAATTAATGTAACGTTGAATGAATTTGCTAAAGAGCTTTACACTTTGATGGGAACCATGGCAATTAGCATGCGGGAAAAATATGCTAAGTATTAGGGCCATGTTGAAAAATTTACTCAGTTGTTATTCATTGCAACAGTTCTTGACCCAAGATACAAGTTCGAACTTCTTAAAGTCGGGTTTAAACTTATTTATGATGTAGTTGTAAAAATGTTGTTAAGATAGTTGAAGAGACACTACACAGTTTGTATGCATACTATGAAGAAATGGTGACTCCATTTACTTCACTATCAGCTTCATCAAAGGAGGCTATAAAAAATAGTAGTCAAAGTCCTTCACAACCTGCTTTCAATCTTTCTAAACAAATTCTTTCTATTTTTAAAGCTAAACTTATGCAAAACATACAATCCGAGAAGAACAATTTGGTTGATTATTTGTCTGATCGTTGTGAAGATTTGACCAATCCCAAGTTTCACATATTAGTTTGGTGGAAATTGAATGTGCACATGTACAAGATTGTCTATAAAATTGCAAAAGATGTATTAGCAATTCAAATATCTACGGTCGCTTTAGAATCGACATTTTTCACAAGTGGTCGGATTCTTGACTCCTTTAGGAGTTCATTGAGTGGAAAATAGTTGAGGCCTTAATATGCACGAAGAATTGGTTGCGTAGCAGCAATGAACCAATAGTGCTTCGTCAATATTTAGATGAGATAGAAACATTGGATGACTCTGAGAAAGCTGTGGAATGTGACATTTATTTTCTATTATCAATTTTGATATTTTATGCATATTGTTCTTAGTTACTTGTTAATATCATTAATAATGACTAATAAATATTTTGATATTTGCATATCATATAGAGGCTGAATCATGTGTTACAATAGAGAATATTGATCCAATTTTTATCAAATGAGAGGTTAATACTTTTGTATTTATTCTGATATTATTGCTTGTAAAATCTGGAGTGCTTGTTGTTAGATACTAAGTTGATACTATTTTTTTGCCTTTTTGTTTATATATTGAATTTTAAACAAATACGAATATAATTTAACATTATTAGTTGTTGTTTAAATGTATATGTTAACTTGTTTTAAACATATAACTCTATAAAGTCGATAGGTAAATCGCAGATTAAAATCGAACCAAACTGCAAATAATGGTTTGGTTTGGATTGGATTGAAAAATAAGATGGTTTGGAAAAATTCCAAATCGCATAAAATGGTTTGAGTTGAAAATATAACACAATCCGTCCAAACCGAACCGTGTTCACCCACAGTAGTTGCAACCGAGTAAAGAGGTCAATTTTAGTAAGAGTCTGATGAATTACGTGAGAGGGCTACTCCAGAGCTCGATAAATCTTAGAAGGATTGCAAATATTTGTATATTCCCTGTACTGTTAACCATTGGTTTGCAATTCAAATCGATTTGAAGGAACGAACGAATTTTATGTTCAAATGTCAGAAGACATTCGTAGGGCAGCATTGAAAGCTTACATTTTGCCTCTACTGTTGATTTGACCTATGGTTAATTTGAAACCTCAAAGTTTTGATTATAGCAAACAAATTGATCTTACTTACTAACGAGTTGAAATTAAAATGCATATTCAAGAAAGTCAAGATCAAATGCACATTCAAGAAATTAAAAGCCAAATTTAGAGCAATATCAAATACTTGTTTTCTTAGCTAAGAATGTGAAGGTACTAACACCATGATATATGGCTTGAATGACAATAGCTCAAAATTGTTCCATGTATTATAAAACATGGTGCATTAAAAAGCAATTCGAATACGATTATTTGATCAAGTGAAAAATGACTTTTAAAAATAACTTTTGGACTTATAAATTTTTTCATCTTGAAAAGTTAGCAAAAAATGCTCTTTGAAAGACCATACTTTTCAAAACCCTCAAAGCAAAACAAAGACGTCAGAACGAGGACCGCCAAACTACCGAGACGTTCGACTAGTCGACCTCGTCGGTCGATCAGCCAAAACTGGTGGTCAACAGGACTTTTTCGACTGTCCAAAATTTGACCGTTCTGACTTCTGATGTTTCCTATACAAACGATTATATTGGTCATCCAGAAATTGGTGATCGATCGGATTGGTCATTTGAAAAATTCTGGCGTTTTCACTTCTATAAATATCAATTGACTTGTCATTTATTACAACAACTTTAGAGAATTCAATTGAGGTTCTTTTGAGCTAAAATTGCATTGATTTCTCATCTTATTTATTATTATCAAAATATTTTTGGTTTGAAAAAACTTTTGATTGGTCTCAATTTTGAAAGTCATTTCATTCATCAAAGTTTTTCAAATCTAACTCTTAAGCTTTATTCATTGCTATCTATTAAAGTATTAGCCTACTTCTCTTCTTGTACTTAACTTTGAATTTATCATTCATTAAGAACAGAAACTTTATTCATTAAATTGTGGGTCATGTTGAGGTCCCGGCAAGCTCAACGTTGTAAAATGATCGGTGTTCCTTGTTTGTAAGTCACCGAAAGCTTTGTAAAAGGTTGGATTGCACTATAAGTCAATCAATATAGTGAAAAATGTGTTGTTCATGACGGAGAGCTTGGTAATGTGGGATATAGATCGTGTTTGGGATCGAACCTCCATAACTACATCGTTTGCATTCTCTTTCCTTTTACTTACCTCTTTATATTACTTAAATTACTCGTGCTTAATTATCTTTGTATTTGTGCATATTTGTTGAACTGTTATATTTGTTAGTATATTGTTTTAAGGCTTGAGTTTATTTTAGAAAAAAATATTGAAAAACAATTCACACACACCCCCCCCCCTCTCAGTTAGCTATTCTTAGGCTTTCATCTACATGAGGTTAATCCGTTGCTGATAAAATCTCATGTCACAAGTGAAGACAAATATAGAACGAAGAAGTTCAAAGTTGTGAATGTGAAAGATGTTCTCCAACAAATGAATATGTAAGATTAACTAATTTCATAATTAGTAGTACTACATTATTTTAACTATTGAGAATTAATACAATAATTACACAACTATTTTGTAGATCTGACTGCGGGATATTTACACTGAAATACATAGAATTTTTGCAAACGAATATGGATGTAAATGCAATTTGATTAGATTATGTACCAATACAGCGGAAGAAATTGGCTGCAAAATTGTTGGCATGGGACTTCAAGCCTTCAATTGTGTATTGCTATATTTATTGATATTTTGATAATATGTTGTAGTTACTTTGTTCTTTTTGCTGAAGTGGTTGCTATTTTCATGATGTTGATATTTCTAGCATGTTGCCTAGCTAGTGCATTTGCAATTATAATGATTATGGATATTAAATATAATTGAAACTTACATATTTTCGTGGTTTTTTATGACTTTCAAGTTTACATATTGTACATGTCTAGGATGTTGATATTGTGCATATTCATGTAACAATATACACTTCGTTCTTATAACACACAAAGTATTTAATGTCGTTCTAGTAAAAAAATGTACTTATTCTAATAATGACGTGTTGAAATCGTTCTTGAGGTACAAAACGATATAGATGTCATTCCAATATGAAAATTGCACTAATTAACATAAAAATATTGAAATGTTTCCTGAAATACAAAACAATTTAGATATTATTTCAGTATCAAATACACACTACGTCATTGATTTTCATAACGACATAGACATCATAATGACTATACATAACGACATTGAAGTCGTTCTTCAAACATGGTACGCGCCCAGTTTATGGTAAGGTGCTTGCACGCTGTAATTGGTTATTCTTAGTACCTCTCAGTAGCTACCCAGATGTACGCCACCTCAGTAGGCTTAGGCGTGCGTCTAGATGACTTTTACTTCCTTTTCAATTGAGTCCTCCAAATAATTGCATCCAGGTCCTTCCATTGTTGACCTATGGTTGATGTATCGTTTTGATTATCATAAACAATTATGTTTATTTGTAACAAAATGATTTCGAGTGTCTATAGTAATTATTGCATATTAATAAAATTGGAGACACGAGGTTCGAGACGATAGCAATTTGCATACAACGATCGAATTGAAACTTAAAAATTCACAAAAGACGCAAATCAAGATACAATTTGAAGAGAACAAGAACTTCGAAGATTAAAGCTTAGAAGTTATTTATCAGAACTTAAATATAAAGGTATTAACTCATCGATTCTTAGCAAGTGCATAAAATTCAAACTATATTTCATAATTCATCACTTGTATAAAAACATTTTAGAAATGAAGAAGATTTTGGAAAATGAACATTTTTGATATAGTAAAATAACTCTAAAATCTAGTAATTTCGGTTAATCGAAACTTTACCGGTCGACCGATCCGCTCGATCGAAGTATCAACTGAAACTCTAATGGTTTGATTTCTACAATGGCTATATTCACTTTCGATCAACCGAAGTTGGTCAACCAAAAGTGACTGATTGCATCTCTTTTGCTCTATAAATATTCATCTCTTTTGAATTCAATTCCAACAACTCACAAGAGATATTAATAGAGCTTATTTATTGAATATCATTGAGTTAACTAGATTCTACATTCTATTTCATTTATTACAAGAGAATTTTTTGATTGATCAACCTTATTTCATCCATCTTATCAAGAATTCTATTTTGCAAAGAACTTGGTTCGGATGATCCAGATTACAGTACAAAGGTAGCTAAGAAAGCCAAACTTGGTCAAGCCTAAGGTCGGCCCACCTAACCTAATAGTAATAGTATCCCACTCCCCCCTATCTCTCTCGGATGGCAGAAAAGAGACTGATCCAATCGTAACTTTCTTAATCTCGTCTATTCTTCATCTTGATAAAAGTTTTTTTAGCCAACATTTTTATTAAAGTGTAAATCTCTCTTCATACTTAACTTGTATTATTTGTTAAGAGAGATCATAGGTTGAAAATTTTGATACAAAGATACAAACTATTTCATTATCCATCATCAATCAAAGTTTACAACATAAACACTTGAGTTTTACTATTTGCTATTGATTGAAGTGTTATTCTAAACTCTCTAAACACTTGGCTTGACTTGATTATATCATTTGTCAAGAGAGTTCTTTCAATTGTAAAATTATCATTTTCATTTCGATGGTTTCGAGAGCCTTGTGAAAACTCGATTGTTGTTAAGGATATGTGCTCTTTGTTGTAAGTCACCTAAGGATAAATGTTCATTATTGTAAATCACTTAAGGATAAGTGTTCCTTGTTGTAAGTTACTTTAGGATCGGTACTCATTGTTTGTAAGTTACCATTATAGTGAATTTGGTCTTACTCGTGACGAAGAGCTTGGTAACGGGGGCGTAGAATACATTATGTATCGAACCCTATTAAATTTGCTTGTTATATTTACATTATTGCACTTTACTTTAAATTTCTATTTATTCTGTGACATATCCATACTTGAATTAAATTGTTGAATTTACATATTTACTTCTCGTATTACACTTTGCATCTGTATCTTGTAAATTAAATAAGTTTGAGACTAATTGTCGAAAAAGTTTCAAAAACCAATTCACACCCCCCCCCCCCTCTCTTGATTAGTTATTCTTGGGTTATCATCCATGACATGGATGTTGTTTCTTTTCATATAAAAGATAATGATATTGTAGTATTGTCAACCCACGAAATAACGTAAAGACATCCATATTGTTTCAGTAAGAATTTGATGGGTTTGAACTTATTTCCGTGAAAATCGTAACTAAAATGACATAGATGTCATTTCTTTTCAAATATAATGATAATGATATCATTGTAGTGTCAAACCCATGAAATAGCGTAACAACCTCCACATCGTTTAAATACAAATTTGACGAGTTTGAACTCATTTCAGTTAAAATGGGAACTAAAACGACATTGATGTCGTTTCGTTTCATATAAAACGACAATAATATCGTTGTAGTGTCAAACCCATGAAATATTGTTACGACATCCATACTATTTCAATATAAATTTGACGATTTTGAACTTGTTTAAGTTAAAATCGTAACTAAAACGACATAGATGCCGTTTCTTCTCATATAAAATGACAATAATATCGTTAGTGTTAAACCCACAAAATAACATAACAACATACATATCATTTCATTACAAATTTAACGAGTTCAAAATCGTTATAGTTCAAATAATAACTACAACGACATTGATATCATTTTTTTTCATATAAAACGAGAATTATATTATTATGCATAATAATGATGATTCGATCGTCCATGGTTATTCAACATACCTCCAACATATGTACATTCATAATGACTTCAATGTCATTATGCAAATTAGTGAAGCGGTGTATATTTGATATTGAAACAATATCTAAATCGTTGTGTTTCAGGAATGATTTCAATATCAATGCGTTAATCACTATAATTTTTGTATTGTAATGACATCTATATCATTTTGTGTCTAATGAACGATTTCATTGTCATTATTCGAATGAGTGCATTTTTTTTACTAGAACGGCATTTACATCAACTGTAACGATATCAACATCGTTTGTATTTAATGTGGAAAAAAATAAACACGAAAACGTAAAATGACTTTAATCTCATTCTAGTAGTACGAAAGCATTTTAATAACATAATGACTACAAATTTAATAAATCATCTTGTTCTTCGAATAAATACAAAATTATAAATCTACAAGTCACGATAATATTAAAAATTTAAGTTTCATTACCCGTTGTTTGGCTCGTGCAAGTGGATCGAACATGACTAGTTGCACCTACTACACTTACGAGGCATACGCGTCTCTCCGGTTGATATTTTCCTCTTTTTTATGGTCACACACCTAGTCTTCATGCTAATGGTGAAAATACTTCTCTAGCTATCACATGTTTGGGAATTCTCCACTCGACCTCATTTGGCAAAGGGTGTACGAATGCAGAATATGCTTGCATCCAACAAATGTTAGTATAAAAGTGGCTATGTAGGTTATAGCCATCATCTCCTTTAAACCTTATGACAGCAATTCCATGCGCGCATGTGAACTTGTCCAAATCAAATTTTTTACACTTACAGATCTTTTCATCCAAGTCCACAAAGTGGTGTTCTAAATTGTCACCAACCTGAAAAATATTCGGAGATAACTGATATAGCTCCAACCCATTTGATTCATTATATTTCATGTACATCTTTTTTCTCTAAAGGTTGTGTGAGGTGGGTCGCACACTTTTTTGCTTCAACATGTCTTTCATAAAACTATCTTTGCAATTTCTTTCGGATATATTCAATCAAACCGACCATAGGAAATTCTCGAGTACTCTTTAACAAACCATTTAGAGATTCCGCATTTTTTATAGTTGTGATATTGTAACGTATCCTAGTAAAATGTGATCTAACCCAATAATAAAAATCTTCTTCTAATAGGTACTCTTTGACGCCCTTCTTTTTACTGTATAGAGCTTCCATGTTGTACTCAAATTCTGTTACAGTATATGCCTCCGATGTTGCCCTAAATAAAATTGCAAGATGACTTCGTGAAAAAAATTTCTTCAAGTTCTTTTGCAGGTGATATGTGCAATTACCATGATGAGCAAACTGAAAAATATTGCTAACTCCATTTTTAATGCATGTTGCACGGTCAGATATAATTACAAGCTCATTTGTATCACCTGTTATTAATTGCAACTTCTAGAAGATAATATTAATTGCAACCCAAACCATGTATGTCATATGCAGGCTTGTTCATCCTAAGCAGATTATTCAGCTGCTGCCAACTACTCATAAATGATTGGAGTTAAGCATTGGATTTATCAAGATCAGAAGTTAATGATTTAACTTTAATCTCCAAGTTTTCATTGATGAGGTTCAACTCACTTACTTTCTTGGTCGAATCCTGAAGGTCACTCTACAATTTTTCACGTTCAAGTTCAAACTCGTTCACCTTTTTCAGAACAGCTTTGTTGACCTTCTTGATTTTGAGACTTTCCTCAAATAGTTCACGTTACAACTCGTGAATGTCTATCTTATCATCAAACTATTCAGCAGACTACTCACTCTCGTTCTCCTTTTCCCCTTTCTCAATCTCACTATCAGATTTGATTGCAGCAATTGAGGTAGAGGCCATGAATTTTCGTTCATCCCCACCACTAGACATCTCATTCTGAGAGCTGGAATCCAACTCATCGTCACTCATGGTCACGGCTAAAGCCTTACGCCTTTCCTTATTCGAGCTCCTATTCAGATTAGGACATATATTCCTATAGTGACCGTAACCCTTACACTCATGGCATTGGGCAAATTGAGTTTTACTAACAGGAGTCCTAGAGGTATTCTTCTCACGTCTACCTCTCGAGAGTATATTAGGGACTTTATTATTCAGCACTTGAGGCTTTCTCCTATTCCTCATCACCTTCTGAAATTTTTTAACGAAATACGCAATTTCGTCGTCCCTAAATGTCTCAGTATTAGTGGACTCGCTCTCAACTTCTCTAACAGTGTTCATGGAGATGGATTTTTATTTCTTAGGTTGTGCTAAGGTTAATTCATAAGTTTGGAGAGATTCTACGAGTTCTTCTACTTTAACGCTGTCTAGGTCCTTACTTTCTTCAATTGCAGTTACCTTAGGTCTAAACCTTTCAAATAGGGATCTAAGAACCTTACAAACGATTTTTGACTCGGGGATCCTTTCACCTAGATTAAAACTAGAGTTCACAATATCATTCAACTTAACATAGAACTCATCAAATCTATCATCATCATTCATCCTAAGTTCTTCAAATCTAGACGTCAACATTTAAGATTTGGAGTTTTTCACAATTTTAGTACCCTCATGGGTTGTCTCCAAAATGTCACAAATTTCCTTAGTTGTCTCACACATAGATACTCTTCTAAATTTCTCAGGAAAGCCATCCATAAACAAAGCATGCAGACATTTACTGTTCCAATTACATTCATCGAAGTTCGTTTTGGTCCACAAAGAAATATCAGTGGGTGTGACTACACCATCAACAGTTGTTGTAAGTGGAGTCCACCCATTTTACACACAAATCCAAATACGTTCATCCCAAACCTTAAGAAAAGCTCTCATTCGAACTTTCCAGTAGACATAATTACTGCCATCAAAATATAGCGGTACAAACAAAAAAATACTCATCTAGACTAAATCAAATAAGGGCCAGGAATCGAAATTAGGCTCTGATACCAATTGAAAAACACTAGTTCGACCCTAACAATACCTAGAGGGGGTTGAATAGGTATTTTATGCGGAATTAAAAACAATTACAAATTAAATAGCAACAAGTCACTTTTAATCCTTATCTAAATGGTTAATCATTCAAGTCAAATTATCTTATGTTGAATTACCGCGGTTTGCATATCATAAATAATAAATAATAAAGAACATAAGAATTGTTCACGGAGAAACCCAATTGGGAAAAATTTCGGGTACTTTGTCAGTCAATCCACTATAAACGATTCTGTACTTACAGTCTACCAAACTAGACGACGACACGAACTATCTGATCTCTTGACTGTAATTTTTACTGCTCTCCTGAATTCTGTGCTCCCCTACACCAATTCCAGCTGCAATAACCAACGCTCTCCTAGAACTCCGCTATTATGCAGCAGCCCCTAGCTTGGTAGAATATCATATCTTCTGTGGATCACGAAGAACAACATGTTCTTCACAGACTGGAACTACAGTCGCCTTCCTTGATCTTCAGCACCTCTGACAAATATGTAGGAAGTTTGGTTTTGGTATTTGAATTTGATGTTTTTCTGACCAAAACACTTACACAAGATGAAGATTGAATGATAGATGAATAGATCTCTCAATGTAGAAGCTCTCTCAATTAACAGCCTTAAGAAAATCGTTCTGTACGTGTTCTGGTATATATAGATAGGTCAAAAATGGGCCGAGAAAAAGCCTTTAAAACACGAAATAAAGATTTCCCGTATAAAGCTGTCGCTCAAGCGAAGGAGGGGTGACGGTCTAACACTGTCGCTCGAGTGAATGAGGAGCGACGGTCTAACGACGATAATTCTGCTTTTGTAAATCGAGCCAACCCTTGGCGACAGTCTAGCAAAAATTCGCGTTGTTTTCGTCCTTGTTCCAAACTCGAAATCCTAGACCTATTAAACTAACTTTTAAGTAAATTGCACATTACTCATTAAACTATTACACTCTATAAAATTATGTTCTTTTGTTCACAAAATTTGTCAATTACAAAATCAACTAACATCTAACCCTATATGTTACTGGACACTATGTTGTCTGTCATTTGGTAACCTTGAAAGTGTAGTGTTGCACTACACACTATGTATATATACGTCATAGCATGCATCATGATATTAAATATCATGTATTGGTTTGTGAAACACTTACTGGAGTACATATTTATTGTTCGGGCCATTATCTATATAATCTTGTGTGAGCTATGCCTATATGTGATCATGTAAATGATTATATATGATTGGCGTATCATGCATGGATATCGAATATAATGGTCTGAGAGAATATAGAGTAAAAGAATTGAGAGTGGTTAATTGGAAAAAGTGAATAGGTAGAGGTGGTTTAAGCAACTTTGAGGCCTTAGGCCAAATCTTATGTCAACAATTGTAATAGAAATCAATATGTCAATTATTCGAACAGAATTATCGACTATAGTACAAGTAATGTATTTGATTTTACTTTCTTTAATAATTATTAAAGAAAGAAGAATGTTACGAGTCAACTCAATCTCAAATGGAAATTTGGTTGGAATATTCTAGCAAGGGTTGTACACAACCTTTTAAAAATCTTTTGCACATTCCTTACATGGAACAGTTTAGAGTACAACAGATTTTCACGTCTTTTAACATTTTAGAAAGGTCAAAAGACTTTTATAAAGTACTTTCTAGAATTATCGCCAATGCATATCTATCATCAATTACCATCGATGATAATGTTCATTATGTTATTGACAATTATCGATGATGATTCCGTCTCTGATAGTCGATGAAGAAGCATTTATTTTTTATTCGCCTATTTTTAATTTTTTATTATATCGTCTGTAAAAATCTCCTTTTATTTATATTTATAATATTACAAATATTGTTTTGACTAAAATTTTCTTTATTATATATTAATTACTTTTCTAATGTTATTAACAGAAAATGGAATCATACAATAAGGGTGTGTTTGACTGTCAATATTTTTTTTATGAAAAATATGTTTTTTCACCATTTTCTACTTTGTAATGTTTGGTTGACAATTTTTTTGCGAAAAATATTTTCTTACTTTTGGTTACGTACCATATTTTTCTTGAAAATAAAGAAAATATATGTTAGTTGGTTTTTATTTTCCAAGTAATTCAATCTATCTTTCTCCATCATCTACCCACCAATAAAAAATGGACATGTATAATATTTTTTAAATTAAAAACTAAATCAATCAAACACATTTAATTAATAATTATGATACAAATAAGTTCTAGACAATTGAATTGTCTAAAATTTATTTTCTTTTCACACGAATTTCATACTCGCAATCAAACAGGCCATAATTTTTAATTTTTATTTAACCATAGACAAGATTTTCTAAATGTAATATTTCAAATTTTTTTATCTTTGGTAATTTATATAATGATGAAAGTTATATAGGTAAACAATATCCATTGAGATATTTTTTCCCAAATTTATCAACGATAAAAGGCTTCATTGTTAATGTCAAATAATTATTTTTCATGTTATTTTATTACCTGCAGACATTTTGAACAATAATATGTATTTTATTTGAATTTTTCATTTATTGCTTTGAAGGTAATCAATCACTAACTAACATCCTAAAAGTTCCTTGAGTGTTGGGATTGGAAATCTATTTGTGTAGAAGCATGAGAAAAGAAGAACCAACGCCAAATGCGTTTCCAAAGCCAAAGGCAAGTTTGAATTATCAAAGTTCATAACCCAATATATTCATTAAAGCATAATAAGTCATAATATGAGTTGGAATAGGACGATTGAAAGATTATCAACATAAATAGGGACGGAGTCAGAAAAATATATTAGGGTGGGTTGAATTTTATTTTATTTTTTCCAATGAACTTGTACCATAAAAGATGTTCTATGTCACACAAGATTTAGTTTAAAATGTTAAATTCATGACACTTATAATAATGTGAGTCAGAATATATCTTTGACCACTCGTAACAAAGTTCTAACAAATATATTTTTTACTAATAAAATTAAATATATAATGTATTACTTATTTTAATAATAACATCCATTTAATGTGCGAAATAAATAAATTTTTAACTCACAAGTATAAATAAGTAATATATGAAAAATACATTAGAAAAGATTTAATTATTTTTAAGCTTAGTCAAACATGTGGCATTTCATATTGTTCAAATACATCATTTATTTTTAATCAATAAAAATGATTTGTTATATAATAAACTAATTTGACTATAAGTGAACTCTTTAAACTCGATTATATATGTGTGCGTGAAATAAAATATCTAATTTGGTAACGAGTTATTTGTGACCATGAATATGAATAAAATAAATATGTAATTATTGTAGAATCTTAAATTAAATCTGAATAATTGAACATTGGGTTTGAGTTGGAATGATGTTAGTTGGACTAAAATTAATTTTTGAGCATGGGAATTACACAATGCAGAAATGCATTGAAATCAATAAATACTTGATTAATTGCACAAGATGAATGTTATTCATAATCAACGATTACAGTAGTCATCATATGTCACAACTTGTTATTTCATATATTAATTTCCTCTAATTTTTTTTTTGGTCTCAAATAATAAGTTGTCACATAAGATGGAAATTGTAGCCATTAATTATAAATATCATTACCGATCACACATACCATAGAGTACCTTTATCTTCTATCAAAATTAGGAATAGGCATGGTTTGGTTCAGTCCGATTTTAAAGGGAATCGAACTGAACCGAATACCAATGAAAGTTTTAGAAATGGAACCATTGATTTTATATCCAACTATAGAATTGAACTAGAACCGAACGAACCAATTCCAATTCGGTCTAATTCAGTTCCATTATTTATGTTGAAAAAGTTATAAAAATGAAGTATGAAACTACTTATGAGCTGAAAATAGATAAAAAATAGAGTATGAAATCACTTTCTATTCTTATAATCTAACAATATAAAAAATCAATTAAACAAAACAACAAAATAAATTTCACTCTAAAACTCAAGATCAACTTATAAAGGCGAAAAAAAAAAGAATAAATTATGGAACACGTCATAAATGATAAAATCTCAATCGAAAATTAATTCTTACAAAAATCCATATAACAATAACGACTATTTCTAGTAATCCTCAAGAATCTTGATTCTTGAAAGCTGATCACTTTGAAAACAACGAGAAATTTGAATTTTTATGAAATATTGAACTAAAAATATATATTTATTATATTGGATTGTATTAAGACTATGAATTGTAAAGTATTTATATTTTTTAAATTTTGATTTTGATTACCTATTAAAGGAAAGAAGAAGAAGCGCATGGAAAATAAAATTTTAACGTAAGATAATTTTGGAGTCTAATGTTCAAAAATCTAGTGCATCTTGGTGCAAGCAAAAAAAGAAATTTGGGATAATCGAATTCACTATTAGCTCTCAAGGTAGTATCAAGAATCAGATCGGTTCTTGATGAACGATTCCAAATTTACCCATTTAGTAGAGAGTACATTCTTTAAAGTGTTAAGAAAGTCAGGTGTTTTGGATTCACGAGCCTCGATGTTTTCCCAAAACTTGAGTGTCGGATCTCAAGAACGATATGAATGATTCCACCAATGAATTGTGTTCTTAGATCTCTCAAAAGATGATATAAATATGTTATATTAATGAGGCACAATGAGATAACCACATATTTTCGTGCAAGAGCATCTGTATTTATAGTTGGAGGTGTATGAGTAGTATGGGCAGTGTAAAACTCTCAAAAATCGGGAACTATGGTTAGCGGTGTAACACTATAGCTCGAGCGAGGGGGGAACTTGTAGCTCGAGCAAAGGGTCTATCGCTCGAGTGAAGTCTGGGTGGAAGCAAGCGACAATGTTTCTATTTTGTAGCTCGAGCGATGGCCAGGCGTGAGGCTAGCGAAATTCTGATGCCACTTCTTCCTTATTTCCAATTCCAAACTTGAACTCAAACCCTAGGCTACCTAATTCAACTATACAAAATTGCAATTCGCTCCTTGACTTTTACACATGTTCAATTAAGTCATTTTTGTTCACAGAATTGTCAATTACAATATTGAACCTAACGGTATCACTAGTCCCTAACTTATTATCTCATTAGAAATTTAATCCCCAATCTTTAAAAGAAGTACATTGGTCTTAAACATTTTGTTATAATTTTTCAATTAGTCCCTACAAATCGATACCATTCAGATTATTATTACAATGTCACATGATGTTGTCTTTTCTTTTTGAACTTGGGGTTAATACCATCAATGGTCACTGAACTTTGTCGAAAGTTTCCCAGGGGTCACTGAACTTCAAAAATTCTCTAATCAGTCACTCAACTTTGTCAATTGATCTCCCAATGGGTATTGACAAAAATATGACTTTTTTTCAATCAAGCTTTATCCACATTATTATAAATAGGGCATAAAAGGACAAACAAGACCTTGTTACAAACTATAAATAACATATTTTATGAAAAAGAAAAAAAAGGGAAAATTCTCAATTACAAAAAATATTTGACAGATTTTTACTCACAGTGACGTGACGAAATGTGATTTGCCTATCTTGTTTTTATTTTTTTCATCTTCCAATGAATGCGTGTAAATATTTTCTGTCAAATCTGTTAAAAAAAAAAAGACATGTCATCTTATGATCACTTGACGATGGCACACCAAAGCCCCCAGAGCAAATAGCCATTCTAGAATCCCCACAATTTGCGACCACCACTCCTTCACCCCCACCAAAATCAGAAGCATCGTCAACCTTACAATTGTCTCTTACACCTTCAAAGCACCCTCCACCACATCATCCCTCATCTTATCCTTCCCCAGAACTTCATCCATATTTTTGAAGCATCTCAGATTCCCACCATCACTTTCTCCCAATTATTTGTTATATAATAAGCTAATTTAATTATAATTGAACTCTTTAAACTTAGTTATGTGTGTGGGAAATAAAATATCTAATTTGATAACGAGTTATTTGTGTATCATGAATATGAATAAAATAAATATGTAATTGTTGTAAAATCTTAGACTAAATTTGAATAATTGAACATTGAGATTGGGTTGGGAATAAAGTTAGTTGGGCTAAGATTAATTTTTGGACTAGACTAAATTTCTATTCTTTTTTATTTTCACCATGAATTTAAGCTAAGTTTTCCATTTTTTTACAAGGTTAATACCCTCAATGGTCACTGAACTTTATCGAAAGTTCCCCAGGGGTCACTGAACTTCAAAAATCCCACAATCGGTCACTCAACTTTGCCAATTGGTCTCACATCCATCACAATTACTAACGGAGTTAGGTTGGTGATGGATGGGAAACCAATTGGCAAAGTTGAGTGACTGATTAGGGAATTTTTAAAGTTCAGTAATCCTTGGAGAACTTTCGACAAAGTTCAGTGACCATTGAGGGTATTAACCCTTTGAATTTGTGTCAAATAAAATTGATTTGAGATATAATTTTGTAGGTGTCATAAAACAAATTTAGGACGATATACCTCCTATGAGGCTAATTATGCTACTAGAATGAAATGTCAAAGACTAATTTACTCGTTTTTAAAAATTGTGACAAACTTGTGATTGGTGTTGCTTGAAAAGTGTTTATAAATAGTTATATAGAAATGAATAATGAATAAGTGTAATGAGGGGCAAAAAAATCGAAAAATCAACCAATCCAAACCAAATTGAGTCGCATCAGTATGAACCAAGAAACTTGTTTAGTTCGGTTAATTTTAACCATTAAAATGTCAGGTCAAATTGGTTGTGGTTTAAGCAACAACCCATCAATTAACCGACATAACTCGCTAACACTTTTTTTTTCATTATAAAATTCATATTTTTAAATTTTAAAAATAAAATAATAAAAACATAAATATAATTCTTTCTCAAATAATTTGTTTACCGTCTACACTTTTCTACCAAAACTTTAAATTTCAAAAGAAAAAGAAAAGTAAGGAGAATAACTGTTATTGTAAACTCTAAATTTAGATTGTAGCATTACTTTTCATTTTGATGTAATTGTTTGTTGGCAACTATCGAAAATATAGGATAATTTTTGAAAAATCTATCATTTTCCATTTTACATATATCATTAATACGTACTACGTAAGCAAAAAAATTATATACATAGGCAAACAATTTTTTTAACCTTGGATAGGTAAAAAAAAATTAACTCGAACAAGTATTCAAACCAATTGATTTGGTTTGATTTCAACAAGTGGAATGAGTTGGTTTGGATTGGGATTTATCTCAATCGATCAAGTCGATAACTAACCCAACCCGAAACATGCTCGATATAAATAAGTGAATAAAACTTGTGAATTTCATAAAATGTGTAAATAAAAAGTAATTTAATCTTTTATAAACATTAGCGAAATATAAGAGATCCAACAATGAAATTTTCCCTTATAGTTAACTTGCTCACGAGGTTATCAATTCAGAATAGAATAAAGAGAAAAGTCGAAAGGTTTACTTGTAAACACGGGGGGAAAAAATCATTTTACACATTTCTTGCATGGTCTCTGTATTTCTATTTATTTGGGCCGAAGTAATACGAACAAGAGAAAATTACCTAAAACCCTTTTTATCAAGATTATAATTCAAAAATCAGGTGATAAAGTTTATAATACAAAAATCAGGTGTTAAATATAATTATTAATTGTAATTAATAAAAATTTAATTAAACCTTAATCGGCCTAATAACCCCCACCCGATTAATCACAAACCCAGCCCCAACTCTCTCTCTCTCTCTCTCTACATACTCTTCCTTCTCTCTCTAGTCTCTACCATCCATCCCCATCTAACCTCCTAGGGCGGAGCACAATCGTCGGAGAAAGCAGATGCCCATAGCAGTTCGAACACTAGGTCCTGATCGGTCGGTTGGAAAGAGCAGATAATAGGAAGTTCAGGCCGCCTGACCGGAGGGTGGAGACAGTGGTCTCGAAAACCATGCCTTCGACGTTGAGCTTGATGCAATCGCCGCCACCGGGTTGGGTGGCGAAGGTATTGTTGGGAATTCCGCCCTCCATGTACAATTATCAAAAGCTGGTACTGGCAATGGCTAAGTATTCAACGAAGTTGGGATCCGATATTTCAGTAACTGGGTTTTCCTTTTCTTCTTTTGTAAATTAATTTATGGTCTGTCAATATACATACACAATACATACATACTTTAGCAATTGCTTCGGCGAAGAGCAAAGAGAAAATTTGGGCAGCGGACATGTAAGGACTATGAGGAGGAGAAACACGAGCCAGTTAAGAGGCGACTGTAGAGAGGCCCATTTCGATACGACGTGTTTTCCTTGATGAAACTCCATGCCATAGAGATTTCGTAACTTAGGATCCCAGATTGAATGCTAAATTTGCTCTGTTTTGAATTGTTTGTAAGAATTTTTAGTTTTTTCTTGGAAAAATGAAAGTTGTAGTGTTGCTTGGATATGTTACGCAACAGTGTTGATAATTTGCCCAATTGCACATTGTTTACTTGCATGATTTATTTGATTGGATATGGTGGGTAGTTGTTTCGTCAGATTTGTTATTTAGCTTGAGTTTTGGGATGGTTGGTGTTTTGCAAATGGTGCCGCTGATTTCCTGATATGTGAAGGTAAACTTGAGTTGAAGGTGGTAGTGGTGGTGAATTGAGTGGAGGTGGTGGTCAGTGGTCGTAGGTTGTCGTGTTGGTCTTTAGTGTGTGCAGATTTGTTCGTGGTGACCATTTGTGACCAAATATGTGTGTACTGTGACCAGTTTTGTGTTAATTGTGACCGAATGTGACTTGAATCACATTTGGTCACAATTAACACAAAACTGGTCACAACTAGTCACACTGAACACAAATTTGGTCACAATTAGTCACATTGAATACACACTTGATCACAATTAGTCACAGATGACACATTCTTAATTGAGAGTTTTTTATTTGTTTATTCAAAATATAAGTTTAAGATATAGATTGAAATAAATTTCTAACAATCAATATTAGAAATTATAAACTTGATTATTATTATAACGCAATTAATAAGCCAATTGATCTCAAATTCTGTGTTAATTGTGACAAATTATGTGTTAAATTGTGATCGATTGTGATCAATTATGTGTTAATTGTGACCGTTTGTGACTGGTTGTTAACGAAGACACTGGCTATGTCTTCGTGCCGCACGGAGATACAAGCGTGTCTCCATACTTGATTGTGATCGATTGTGACTGGTTGTGACCAATTCTGTGTTAATTGTGACCTGTTGTGACTGGTTGTGACAAATTTTGGGTTGGGGTTGTGGTTTCCCGTTTTTTATATTTGGAAATTTTTTGGAATGTAAGGTGAGGTGGGTCCAAGTGGGTGTGAATTTCAGATTTGAATTTTTGAAAAAAAAAAATTGTGTGGGTGTGGGTGGGGTGGGTCTGGGGGCGTTGGAATTTCAGATTTGAATTTATGAAAAAAAAAAAAAAATTTATGTGGGTGGGGTGGGGTGGGGTGGGTCCGGGTGGGTGTGAATTTCAGATTTGAATTTTTGAAAAAAAAAAAATTATGGGTGGGGTGGGGTGGGGTATGGATAATTAATTATATATTTAATTGGAATTAACACCTGAATTTTGAAATAATTTAACAAATTTGTTTGTTTTGAAATGTAATTTTAATATATAGGATTTATGTATTGTTCTCGAACAAATTAAAAAGCGCGGCCCATCAAAATTGTGATTGACTTTGAACGGTTAAAAACCATTACGCCACCGCTCATTTTTGTAATTCCTAAAATACCCTTCATTTCAACGGACTGTTCTCCCCCCAACCGACTTAAACCGAGGGACAAATATGTATTTCCACTATCCAAGCTTCTTGTATATACCCTGGCGGCAACGAAATGATATTTTCAGAAGTTCGAGCGGAGTCGCAGTGATTATTTGTACACAGAGCTTCTCGAATTGTATATTTCAGCCATGGATTCTATCTCCAATTCTTCTGATTTGATGATGTCGAAACCTGAAGAAAAAATTCCAATCAAAATTATGGTTCCTAAATTATCATCGACAACGTCGTTTTGTGACCATGCGCAGATGTTGATTCAGAACTACCGGAATTTCAAGCGGAGCTCCGAAACGTCCCGGTTTATGTACTATGAAAACGGATCCTGGGTCGATTATCCGGAAGAAGTGGTGGAACTGTTGAAACGGGGTTTTGTGGTGGGCAAACCGGTGATTGAGGCGGAAATGGATCGGTGTAAGTGTCTTTTTGACTTCTACAGGATGCTGGAGCTAGAATTGGATACTGGGAATCAACGATCAATTGCTTGGATTGATGTTAATGGTAAGTGTTTTTTCCCCATGGTTTTTGTTGATGGCAATCGAAATAATGAGAATACTCTCGAGAATTGTGATGATAGTAGTGTTAAAGTAGAAATAGAGATAAGACTAAGCGAAGATTCGGGGAATTTAGAGGATTCGAATGGTTGGGATTTGAATAAATGCCAAAATTTGAATAAGAGGAAGAGAGTGTGTTTGGAAAGTATAGAAAAGGAAAAAACTGAAGGGAGTTCATCCAATTTTAATGATGCCAAAAGGCGGCAAATAGTTGGCAATGAACTTTACTCAGCGAGGTGGCCTAATCTGAGAGTATTGAGAGGAGAGGAAAATGGACTTTTAATAGTGAAGAATTTGTTTTTGTCGGGGATGGGGATGTTGAAGCACAGTGCTAAAATTACTTCAATTCATCAATGCGTGAGGACCAGTCCATTGGATAAGGCACGTCATGTAATGTTTCTGAAGCAGATGGAGATCACAAAAATTGCCAGAGGAGATAGCAATATGGTTTTTGCATGGTATGGAACCTCAGCCAAGGGAGTGGACTGCATTTTGAAACATGGGTTTGGTATTCCTGGCAAAGTTCCTGGTCCTCAAGGTCATGGCAATGGGATTTACTTGTCTCCTATACGATCACCCTATAATAGGTGTGTATTTTACCTATAATATATTTGCATTGCAGTTGTTATTCACATTTGAAATTCCTGTTATATCTGTTAGTCGGCTGATGTGTCTCATATTGTTTAATTACGTACTATAGTGTGCCTTTCGGTTGCTTTTTCCTATTCGGAATACAGTTTGCTGGTTTACTTATGTCAAGGATATTGAATAAAATTCCAAAGATCGTCAAAGATTGCAATTATAATATTTCCTTTTAGTGTAGGATTATTTTCCTTAGTAGTAGATTGCATAATATTTTCTTTTATGTTTATTTCCTTTTACAGTTATTTGTAACCCTATAAATAGGGTCTTTTACTTTGTAATAGAAACAAGTTTATTATATATTCAATTTATAATATTCTTCACGTGGTATCAGAGCAGTTTCGATCCTAAACAAATTAACATTTGAATTTCGATTCCGGCGAGCGGCCTTGAGCCGCTCGTCCGGCTACCAATGTTGTTTTTCTTTTTTTTTATTTTCTTTTCGGATGTATTCCTACAAAGTCGCATCACATTCGGGTGGCCACAACTCAGTTTCTGCAGTTTGTTTGGAGTTTCTTCAGCTTTTGGTAATCTGCAGTTTGTTTGAAATTTCTTCAACTTTTGGTAATCTGGAACTTGATCCAGTTTATTTGGAATTTGGTTTAGTATGTCCAGTTCATTTGGAATTTGGTCCAGTTCATCTGGAATTTGGTTTAGTATGTCCAGTTCATCTGGAATTTTGTTTAGTATGTCCAGTTCATCTGGAATTTGGTCTAGTTCATCTGGAATTTGGTTTAGTATATGTCCAGTTCATCTGAAATTTGGTCCAGTTCATCTGAAATTTGGTTTAGTATATGTCCAGTTCATCTGGAATTTGGTTTAGTTCATTTGGAAATTTGGTTTGCAGTTTGGCCCAGTTGATGGGATTGAAAATTTGGTTTGTTTTTGGTTCTCGTTGTTTCTTTGGAGTGTTCTTGAAGTGGTTTTGGAGTGGTTCTTTGTTGTTCTTGGTTTCTCGTCGTCAGTACTTTTCGTCGTTGGTTGCTTTGATTTGGATTTCTTCTTCGTGGGCATAAATATTGTCATCGTCGTCAATTCATGATTACAAATTGATGATTTTACCAGCATCAATTTGGGGGGGATGTCAAGGATATTGAATAAGATTCCAAAGATCGTCAAAGATTGCAATTATAATATTTCCTTTTAGTGTAAGATTATTTTCTTTAGTAGTAGATTGCATAATATTTCCTTTTATGTTTATTTCCTTTTACAGTTATTTGTAACCCTATAAATATGGTCTTTTACTTTGTAATAGAAACAAGTTTATTATATATAATTTATAATAATGTCAAGGATATTGAATAAAATTCCAAAGATCGTCAAAGATTGCAATTATAATATTTCCTTTTAGTGTAGGATTATTTTCCTTAGTAGTAGATTGCATAATATTTCTTTTTATGTTTATTTCCTTTTACAGTTATTTGTAACCCTATAAATAGGGTCTTTTACTTTGTAATAGAAACAAATTTATTATATACAATTTATAATATTCTTCACAACTTACTTTATTGGTCGGTTGTGTAAACTTGATCCAGCGCAATGTTGTCGGAGGCAGATGAGAATGGGGAGAAGCATATAATTCTTTGTCGTGTGATATTGGGAAAATGCGAGAAGATTGAAGCGGGGTCTCGGCAGTCTCATCCTTCAAGTGTGGAGTATGATTCCGGCGTGGATGATTTGAAGAATCCTGATTGGTATGTAGTGTGGTGTGCCAACATGAATACCCACATTCTTCCGGAGTGCATTGTCAGTTATACCCCCATAAACATGTCAGGTAAATCTTGTTCTCTTTGCATCTATCTACTTTGCAAAGTAATGGGAGCAACTTTTGATATGAATATTACGTTCTTTCTCTCTCAGATCGGGAAAATGGTATGTCGAATGTGAATCGGGTTCCTCAAGGTTCGAATTCCTTGATTGCGAAGTTATTTTCCAAACTGAAAAGTTCTCTACCTCTCCCTAAAATTCAAGAATTGCAAACGTTGTGTGGTGCATATAAGGTAAGCATTTATTGCATTTAGATCCTAGGCTTTTTTTACCCAACATGTTTAGTTTTTATATGAGAATAAAGAATTAGAGTTAATTAAATGATCAATCATTATCATTTACCTTCAGTTACCACTTGATCACCCAGAATAGAAAAATTAAACGTTGCTTACTCACATTTAATCAAGGTTACTCATCCATCACCCTTATCAATTCCGTTAGTCTACTTGGACCGAAAATTCCACATGGCATATAGAAATCCTATGTGGCCACCAACAGTATTAAGCCCCCGTTTGACATCCATTTTTTATCTCATTCTCATTCTCATTTTCCTACGGTACTCATTTTTAACCACACATTCTCCAAATAAAATAATATTACACATAAACCCAAAAATTCTTCTTACTTTTTAACCACACATTCTTTACATCAATCACTATTCAAAAACTCATTCTTAAAAAAAATGGGTGTCAAACACCCACTATAAATGACAACTAAACAAAATAAAATCAATTCAAAAGTGTAATCTCTTAAGATAGGAAGAATCGTTCCTTATCTTTTCCTTGTCCATCCATTTTTAAATTTCCCCAATCTTCACAGCCAAATCGAAATCAATTTATTCCCCCCAATTCATTCCCAAATCAGCTTCTCATCAATTGAATCCGAAATCAAGAAACAATATCTCCTTCCCAAGTTTGTTGTGAAAATGAAACCGACCTTTTGCTTACTAGAATTCATCTGTTAAGCATCTGTTTTCCATGTCTGTGTATGAGTATGGTCCTCCCTACATTGCTTTCATTTTTTATGTAAGAGGTCCTAAATTCTATCCTTTTAGTATCTATATGTTAAAAAGTTAAAAAACGACAGCTATGGACAGAAGAATGCCCTCAAAGAAAGCTGACGACATGAGCAAAATCTTATGAATTCGAAGAAGCCAGTAGGAAAGCTTCAATTGTAGGAGGAAGAAAATCCAAGGAAAGTAAGTTATTTGATAAGAAAATTTGAGATACAGGATGCAGGGTCACAAAATCTGAGCTCTTCAAATATATCCTCATAAAAATCCCAAAATGCTCTTGGATCTTCTTGGGGTCTATAGGCTGACCCGGCGATCGACGCCAAGGGTTATCATGCCCGGTTGTGGTACATATTGGTGAGAATGAATGTGGCGAGATTGTGGTGCGATTTTGGAGGTGGGAGCAGCGATCGCCATGGCTGCAGGCACCAATCTTGAAGTAAAATGAGCAGTTAACCCAATCCTTCTCCGTTCCGAAAATGGGGGCCAAGTGCTCCACCATAGTTGCTTATTGATTGAATTGAGTACTGATTATTACTCAGCTAGGGTTTTATGGGTTGATGGATGAAATGGAGAGAACAAATTCGATAAATGAAAAACCCAATTTTTCAAGAGACTATTTTTTCCAAGCTGTCAATTTGACTTCGTTATGGCCACGTAAATTTTTGTGCCTAGGTGGATGGATGAAATTAATATGGGTGATGGATGAATAACTTTGTTTAAATTTGAGTGACTGATGAGTAACATTTTAATTCTGGATGAGCAAGTGGTAACCGAAGGTAAATGTTAATGATTAATCATTTAATTAACTCTAAAGAATTAGGTTTAAAATTTTAGCATCGATTTTAAATTTTTACTATGATGGTATTTGCAGGAAGGGAAAGTGGGGAAGGATATTTTCATGACAAAATTACGATATGTCGTTGGGGATGATGTATTGCGGTCTACTTTCAACGATATTCTTGGCTGAGAATGAGGTTTTTCTTTAGTATTTTTGCAATGAAAAAGCTTGGAATTTGTTCTTCTTGTAGATGTCTATTTCATATAGGCACATGTATTGTCACAACTCATATTTGTCCACAGTGATTAATTCTGACATGGAAAATAGGATAAACGAAAGCCTAGAACTTAGATTTTATGTTTATGTTGTTCTTATTCCCCCTTCAGTAGAAATGATTTGTCTTTATCCTTTGTTTCGTTCTAAATGCTGAGATATTGAAATTAGATTCACGCCCTTCTGTAGTCCATTTGTCTCTAGTTTATGTTCCGATTAGCTATATGGCAAAGCTAAGTGATTTTTGAATCCAGTATATACGTTGCTAGCGTCAGTCGGGTGCTCTTTTTCTTTTATATTATGATTTGATGAGTCCCTTTATTTACTTGATGTTTATATTCTCGTGGAACGGGACTTGGGTTTTAATTGAAATCATCACTTTGATTCTCTCCAACAATTTTTCCATTAAATATTTCGTCCCATTTATATATGATGCTGATTTTGCTTTTTTTTTTTGTCCCAAATAATAGTCATGTTTTTTTTATTAAAAATGTATTTATGTTGTTCTTTTACTAGTATGCCCTTGTTTGAATCCCCTTTTTTGGACAAAAAAAAAAATGCATTCTAAAATTGTGTTTTGCCCATTTCAACCGCATATTTTTCAATAAAATAATATTACACGTAAATTCAAAAAAAAAATCTTATTTTTTAAACACACGTTTTCAATGAATGCACTACTCAAAAATGCTTTTTTTTTTTTTTTTTACTAAAACAAAAATGGGGGCTCAAACGAGCTTGCCTAGTTATAACCAATTTTCCTCACTTACTCTTGAAATTGTGCAAGTTTTAATTTACCTACTTCTTGAGATCATACAAATACATAAACACAGTTTTCGGAGGGAGTAGAGTTTAAGTAATTCATAGTATTTCCCACTATTATTTTTAAATATTATTACGAGTTGTTGATAATTAAATAAGGACATACTAGGAAAATTCTTTGCGAAAAATGTTTTTTCATTAACATTTAACTAAAATTTCTTAGTCCGTGTGAAAAATAAAATCAACCCATATTTATGGGAAGTAAGTAGTACTTTTTGTATAGAATCAATATATATTTAAATATTTCCATGTATAGCTTGTTTATATATGCATTTTCTGTTGATGATGATAGGAGTGCAAAATTTGTTTCAGAAAAAATATTTATGGCCCTTCCTCTTTAGGTTAACAATCCCCCTTACTCAAACTTGGCCCTCCTTTTATTTTATTTATTTATTATTATTATTATTTTATTATTATTTTTTTTTTTTACAGAAGCCTTGTCACCTAAATATGCAATCCTTAGTTTTTCCTTGATCTTCACTTATGTTGCAGCCCTGTCGGACACATCTTCAACCTCTATTGATTCAGGCACCGTAATTGTCATGCCCGGTAACATCATCTCGTTTCTGAGTCATTTCCGATCCTTCTAAAGCTATCAGAAGAGGGGACTAATCCATCTGGTGTATTCAAAAATTGACTTTGGATCGTATGGTTATTTATTTAAGTCTCATATGGTTATTAAGTTCTAAAATATTTATCAACCCCCCAAATCACAAGCGTTGTCCAAGACAAGATCATCTCCTCAGTCTTACTTCGGAAACAAAAAAAAATGTAAAGTCAAATTCATTTGGGGTATTCTCTCAATTAGGCCAGAAGGAGCGATTTCTAGATCCTATTCGTAGGGGTTATTCCCTCTTCAGTCAATCGAAAAGACAAAATAAAGGAAATTGTCCCGGGGAAGCACGTTTACCGGGTATGCAGAAACCTTTTCAGTTACCCATTTTCTCATCGTCTCTCTTTCTGTATAACACGGCTACAGAAGAATGCAAGAGAAGTTAAACACTCGTATTATTTGCTTCAGTGATTCACTCGTTAAGGTGAGAAAGAAGGCAAAACATTGCCTGAATGTATCTAGTTTATATAGCTCACTTTGATGGAAATCATGAACTGACTGGTTGGTGATAGTGTTATGCGCGCACAGAATGGGAACTGTTCAAGTACTGTTCGAGTTTGATTTGTTTGAAGAGCTCAATGGGGAACTCCTTGACCGTGAAAGCTTCTCCGCGAGCTACATTGAGTCCTTGTTTGGTACAAATTAAAATTTTCATTCTCATTCTTCTGCTCATTTTCAACCAAACATTCTTCAATAAAATAATGTTTTTTATCACATTAATAACTTTTCCTTTTTTTTTTTTTTCAATCACACATTCTCCATCAATCTACTATTCCATAATATATTTTTTCAAAATAATGTGGCTCAAACACACCCTTAGTTACATCGTGTTTGAGACCCATTTTTTGTCCAAAATATATTTTGAAATAGTATTTTATTGGAGAATATGTGGTTGAAGAATCAAGAAAAATTTAAAATTTACGTGTAATAATATTTTATTAAAAAATGTGATTAAAAATAAGAGATATTTTGAAAATAATGATCATCGGACGTGATAATATTTTGCTGTTACATGTTAAAAATAACATAGACCAAATTTTTCCACTTCTTTTTAAGGATAAGGATTTGAGTGAGTGGACATCATTGGTTTGTGGCGTTAGTACGCAAGTGATCCATGTCAAAGTCGCCGTCCTTTATGTCCATCACCTCGACTCTTGCACATTAAAATTTTGTTTGATAAAAATTGAGTGGAACAAAAATATCACAATAAGGGAAAAAAAAAGTACAATTATTTTTGAAATATTTTTGTTTCATTAAAAGCTCTCGGAAAAAAATAGTAGAGCTACTCTTCCCGATATTGATCATCAAAAATTTTTGAGTTACGCATTCCTATCCCTATATTAGTTTTTTGAATGTCGTCGGTAATATTTTTATTAATAAATCAGTTACATTATCAGTCTTCTGAAGCTTATGAGTATAAAATTTATTTGGAGAAATATGCTTTATTATATCTCGTTTGATATAATTTTCTATGAGTCGTACAATACAAATTGCATTATCTTCATAAAATATTGTTGAACTATCTTTTATTAAAACTAATTTGTATGATACTTGAATCTGATGGTTCATGTCCCTAAGCCATAAACATTCTCAACTTGCTCATGAACTACAATAATTTCATAATGGTTTGAAAGTGTTGCGGTTAAGGTTTGCTTCACTGATCTTCATGATATAGTTGTTTCATCGCGTGTAAATACATATCCTATTTACGATTTAGCTTTATGTGGATTAGATAAATAACTTGTATCCGCATGTTCCACTCAAGAAGATTCCCAAATTTTGAGAATAAAATAATTACATATCAATAGTACCTTTTAGGTGACGAATAATGTGTGTAATATCATTCCAATGTCTTTTGAGTTTATGTATTTGCCAGGAGTTTACTGAAAAAATAATATCTTGTCAAGTACAATTTGTAAGATATGTTAATGCCCCAATTGAAATAAAATATGGTATTTCAGGATCAAGAATTTTTCTCCAGTATCCTCATTTTGTATGATTTTTCAGTCTCATAATTTATGAAATAATACATAATTTATTGAGATTTTATTATTTTCGGATATATAAGGTTTCGCAAAAATTATACCATCAGTATGTCAATCTTTCTTGATATTATTTTCTCTGAAATTTTTGGTTGATTTTTCTTTTGTACTTTTCTCTTTCGAGGTCCAAAATTTTGTTGCTGACTGGTCGATCCCATTTATGGCATATTTGATATTCATTTTCTACATATATTATCCTACATGAACATCAATTTTCACTGAAGTCTTTTTCTGTCATTACAATTGACTTTATCACAATTTTTTGTATCAATAAATATATCAGATAATTGATTTGCAACTATTTACAAGTAAATAATATTTTCAGAATTCTGCTTAAAATGATTACTGTGGAGATCAAGTATGATAAAGAGTTTTTTCATTCCAAAAAAATTTAAATTTTTTTGCAAATATAATTTTGTTCCTCCCAAAGTCAAAAAAGTTCATCAAAATGACCGTCTGTAAAATTTACATTAAATAAATGTTATGATGTATTTACACATAATCGATACTCAAAATAAATTAATTTGCTAGCTTAAATGGATCGAATCCACTGTGTATTTTAGGTCTTCGCCCTTTGAAAGTGCGTTCCAGGCGAGCTTTAGATACTGTCAAATGATCTACAAGATCTTGAAACCATTTTAACATATGAAAATAGACGTGCAAATTTGTTTCTAGAGGTTAAGTAACTATGAAAAAAAAAAAACAAATCACATTGGGAGAAATCACATTAGAAAAAGCAACATGTAAACGAGAAGACGATATAAGACTCGGGTATTATTTGGTATTTAATTTTAAGGATAAAATTTCTTTAAAGGCAAGATAATATAATTATCCAGAATTTTTTGCCTTTTTTTGTTTTAGATTTTTAGGGATTTTATAATAATAATCTCATATTTAAAAAAAAAAAAGAATATTATAATTACAGGTATACTTTTACGTAAAAAATACAATTTCTGAAAATAATATTTTACAAAATAGCTCTTAAGAGCATCTCCAACAGACTCTTTAATTTTAAAGAGCATATTCTATCATTTGGAAAGCATCTATAAATTTTGAAAGTTAAAATTTTGAAGTACTCCAACAAACTCTTTATATTTAATACTTAATTTTACTACTTCCAAAAAATATTAATTATTTTTCTTTATCTTTTATTTTAACTAGTTTTTTTTTAAAATTATTTTATTATTTTCCTACATTGAAAATTGAAACACTTTGAATTCATTTAATTATAGAGAGTGGGTTTGGCTCTCCAAATTTGGAAAGTCGAATACACCCTCTAAATTAAAATGTTATTTTAAAGAGTCTCTTGGAGCATGATTTTAAATGTTGACTCTTTAAAATAGAAAGTATCTCATGTTTAAAGAGTCTCTTAGAAATGTTTTAACACTCATCTATAAATAGGGAAAGATATTTTCATTCTTCGGACAAAATTCAAATTCATCCCCAAATCTTTTATTTTGAAAATATACTGTATCAAAGGTTGACCTCCATTGGCCCTTCAACTCCTGACTCTATAATCTTTCCAATGATATATATTATGCTTGATGGAAAGCTCTATATAGATTTTGACACTAGGTTTTCAGCATGTTAGGCTTCTCTATATCGACACTTCATCCCTAATCTCACTCCGGTACCCTATATTTGGCTTTTTTAAACTCAATGGTTTCTGTTTTCAATAAATTCGACTCAATGAGTACCGTGTACATATGCCAAGTCTAAATCATATTTATTGTAATTTTCACTGCATTATCTCGTGTCTATGGATAAGATAGATGCAATTGTGATTGTTGACCTATGGCTGATGTATCGTTTTGATTATCACAAACAATTGCGTTTATTTTTAATAAATTGATCTTGAGTGTCTATAGTGATTATTGCAAAAGAATAAAATCGAAGACACAAAGTTTGAGGCCAAATAATTTGCATACAACGCTCGAAGTGAAAACAAAATTGATCGAATGAGGCTATGAAGAATCATGTTGAATAAACTCGCAAAAAGATGCCTCAACAAGAATCGAGACAAAAGTCGAGCGATCAATTTTATTCAATACAAAGTACTTCAACTTTTATATGTAAAGGTAAAACATTTCAATACTTGGTAATGATTCGTAACGAGCTCAAAAATCATTTTGTGCACAAGTTATTTTCATAGCACTTGCATAAAATATTTTTAGATCAAAAGTAATATTGATTTTTCAAAGTGATACTTGAACTTAGATTATATTTGTAAATAAATAAATAAATAAGTCAACGTTGACTGTACCGGACGTCCGGTAAAGTTGATTTTTGGCCAACGGTCCATTTTTATGACATAAAATAATGGCTAAATCGACCGTTTGGTTTTTACCAGACGTCCGGTACGACCGTCTGGTACGACAGTCTTTGACAAATTTTCATCTATAAATATCAACTTTCTTTGCATTCAATTTAAACAACTATGAAGAGAAAATTAAGAGAGACAATTTACTGAAATTTTTTTACCTTACTTGATTTTATATTCTATCTCATTACAAAGAATTTCTTGATTGATCCAAACCAACTTCTATCTATTTCACCAAGAATTCTATTTTGCAAAGAAACTTTTCAATCTCATCTATTTTCAAATTCTTAATAAAAGTTTTATTTGCCAACACTTATATTAAAGTGAAAATCTTTCTCTATACTTAACTTGTACTATTTGTTAAGAGATCATTTGGATGAAACTTTGATACAACATATAAACTATTTAATCATGTATCATTTATCAAAGTTTGCAACATCAACACTTGAGATTTATCATTTGCTATCTATTGAAGTATTTGCTTCTTCTCTTCTTGTTCTCAACTTTGAATTTATTATTCATAAAGAAGAGAAGACTTCAATTGTAAAATTCATTTGAATTGTGGGTTGTGTTGTAGTCCCTTAAAGATCAATATTGTATAAGGTTTGGTGTGCCTTGTTGTAAGTCACCATATGAGTCATATTGATGTCCCATAAAACTCAATAGTGTGGGTCGTGTTGAGGTCCCGGAAAGCTCAACGTTGTAAAAGGATCGGTACTCCTTGTTTGTAAGTTACCATGTACTTTAGTGCATTTGGCCTTGCTCGTGACGGAGAGCTTGGTAACGGGGACGTAAATCATTGCATTGGATCGAACCCCATTAAATTGGTTTGCTATCTTTATATTATTGCACTTTACTTTAAATTGTTATTTACATTGTGCTATATCATACTTGAATTAAGTTATCATATTTGCATATTTACTTGTTGTATTACACTTAGCATTTATAACTTGTGTATTATATTGTTTTGAAACTAAGTGTCGAAAAAGTTTAAAAAATCAATTCACCCCCCTCTTGGTTAGTTATTCTTGGGCTAACAGTGATCTCCTGATCTCAATTGGCAACAACAAACCCCATAGTCACTGGAAGGCACACGTGTTGGCAACTTGATAATTGATTGATACACGGTAGTAGGACTCGAACTCAAAAGAATTAAAAGATGAATAAACAGAAATAATGAAGAAAGAATTGAACTTTGAGAAGATGATCATAATGAGAGAATTATTGCAAATCATGTATATAAATATGGCCAAGCATACTTTTATTTGCTGAGCATTTGCTCATACTGTAGTTATAGAAATGCATATACTTAACTTGTATTATTTGTTAAGAGTGATAATATATTCTCTTCTTGTTCTCAATTTTGAATTTCTTATTCATAAAGAAGAGAAGACTTCAATTGTAAAATTCATTTGAATTGTGGGTCATGTTATAGTCCCTTAAATATCAATATTGTATAAGGTTTGGTGCGCCTTGTTGTAAGTCACCGTGTGGGTCATATTGAAGTCCCGTAAAGTTTAATAGTTTGGGTCGTGTTGAGGTCTTGGAAGTTCAACGTTGTAAAAGGATCGGTACTCCTTTCAAGGCATCCAACATACAATCATTTTATAAATATTATTTAGTATTTGATAACGGTTTTTTATATTTCAAAATGTTAAATCTATGAATATCTACCGATTGATAGAAAACAGAAAAGGGATTATTGATTCAAATAATCTATCAAACACAATTATATCAAACATTTTTCATATATAAACTTTAAAATTCATACTCCATGTTGAAATCATAAAAATAAAAGAAATACAAAAATGCCTAGATCCATTAATGTCTAATTGTTTGCCTGGATAGATTATGATCTTCCAATTGATTGGTGATCATCTCTTTCGATTTCACTCTTTGTTGATGGGGATGCAGAGAATCTCAAGAACACCATCAAATTGGAGACCATGACCTCATATAATAATAAGATAATGAATAGTCATTATCTTTTGTTTGTTTTAAACTGACCCCTCATCAATCTAAAACAAATTTTCAGTCTCTACACTATATTTTCATGAAATCTAATACACATTAGTCAAAATACAACTTTAACGGATCACTTTAATTGACTAATATTCTTTAAATAATAGCACCACACATTTTAATATATTACGTGTGGCCCCATATATGTTAGAATTTTCCAACAATCTCCCACTGGGCCGTACGTGTTATTTTACAAATGTGTACAACAATTATGAGCTCAAAATTTTGCTATCATTATTATGGGTATTTCCAAACAATCGCGTTCATTAGTCACATTGATATATGATCAAAGCGATTTTCGTCACATTTAGCATGACTAAATCCATCAATGGTCACGAACACCGATACAACCAAATGACATATATCAATCATGAGAGTATAGTATGGAAATTACATGTTATGTGATTCAAACATGCCTATTTCTTAAGTGAGATCAATATTGAATATAATAACAGAGTGAAATGAACTTAATACTTTATTTCTGTATAGAATAATGTTCAAATACACAAATGTGTCCAAAACATAAAGCAATGAAAATAAAAACTCTCACTAAAACATGATATACAACACACATACGAGCAGTGTGCTCATGAAAGACCTTAGGTGTCAATCCCTTAGTAAGCGAATTCGCAATCATGGAGTTTGTCCTAATATCCTTTATAGAAATCTAACTACTCTGATTTCTTTCCTTACAACTAGGAACTTAATGCCTTTAGACTTTGACATCGTCATGTTCCCGTTGGAATATGAGACTGCTATTGTCATAAAATTACTTAAATGGTCTTTCAATTCCAACCAAAATACGCAACTTGGTGATAATATTTTGCAATCATATTCCATGATCATAATCAGAATATCCAATTATCTCCAATTGGTCTGATTTTCTTGAATGTGATCATGTAATCTTTAGTTCTCTATAGATACTGAATAACCTCATGACTGCTTTCTAAATTTCTATCCCAAATTTAATTAAATATCTATCTAGCATTCTAACAATGAATGTTATATTCAAATGTGTGCAAACTCGAGTATACATTAAATTTTCAATTGCTAAAACATAAAGAATTTCATGTATTTCATTTTCTTTAAATTTATCCATAGGGCATTAATTGAGACCAAACTCGTCTCCTTTAGCAATAGGGGTATCACATGAATTATATATCTGTATTTCAAACCTTTTAAAAACTTTCTCGATACAACTCTTTTGTGATAACCCAAAAAATACACCAAAAATGATTCTTATGTATATATATCATTAATACAAAATATGTATCACCAAAATTTTTCATTTCAAAATTTCATGATAGAAATTTCTTAGTTTCACGCAATAAGTTTATATCATTGCAGAAAATCAATATGTGATCGACATACAATACCAAAAAATACGCTTACTCCCACTGAACTTGATATATACACAATCATCTACTGAATTCATCTTAAAATAAAATGAGATAATTATTTGATAAAATTTGTGATACCATTTCGGGAAACCGCTTAAGCCATAGATGGATTTCTTTAATTTGTAAATCATCTAATGTAACTTAAGATCAAAATGTGTCACAAATGTCATAATTGTCCTTAAAGAGTCTTTCATAGATACTGGAGAAAAGATCTCTTTAATGATAATGTCTTCTTTTTGAGTAAAGTCATTTGCAACAAGATGAACATTATAACTCTCCACATTACCCTTCGAATCCCTCTTGGTTTTAAATATCAAATTACAACTAATGAGTTTCGCACCTTCAAGCAATATTATGAGTTCCTAAACATCATTGTTACTTATGAACTTTATTTCTTAATGCATGACATTAATCCACTTTTTAGAATTATTCATTTGCATGGCTTAATGAAAGTTGATTGATCAGGTCTTCTTTCATTAATCCATTCATCCTTATTTTCTTGGAAAAGACTATAAAATCATCCAAAATTATCTTTCTCCCTTTTATAGTGGATTTCCTTAATGATATTTGTTCATGAGGTTGTTGAGTTTGAATTTCTGGAACAATCAAGAGATTGTATATAGGGGATTTTGTGATGTCGTTTTGATCCGAAATTACTTCTTGAACAAGATCTGGAGTAAAAATTTATCTCTGAACCTGATCATTTTCAATTGCAACCGAAGAAATATATACATATTTTTCATTCAAAGCAAAATCATTAACCTTATAACCTTATCTCCCACGTAAACTCTACATCCTCAAGGAATCGAACATTTTCCTTTCGAAAATCGACTTAATAGTGTGATCTTTAAAATTTTGTAACCCCTTAACAATTGCTTTATTTGGAACTGTGTTGAGAATTTCAGCTGCAATTTTTAGTGCTTCTACCCAGAAAGATCGATGTACTGTGAAATGATTTCACATTCCTCTACGAATTTAGCAATAGGCCCTGGACGTTGTTCTTATGATCCAACATAGCTATCATAATATTCACCATCATGGTAAGATCTAACTTGTTAAATTTTTTTACTAAGTTGGTTTTCAATCTCAATCTTGTATGCCTTGAACATGTCCAGTCCAGTGTTTAGAATTCCTCATATATGAAATATAGGTAGCCATAGTGAGAAAAATTCGTCTATGAACGTAATAAATGACTGTTGACTATTCCAAGAAGCCGAAATGAATGGTCTACATATATCCGTATGAATTAGTTCCAAGACGTCCGAAGTCCTATTGCACCTAATCTTCTTATGTTTATTTGTTTTCCCTCAATGCAATTGACATAAACATCGAAGTCTGGGAAATTTAAGAGAATCAAGAATTCCTTCTAACAAAATATTTTTCATTCTCTTTTGAGAGAAGTAACCTAATCGCCTGTATCATAACAAAGTGGAATTCTCATTTGTTAATTTATGTTTAATACCACGCGGATTCACATATAAGATTTCTGTATAAGAGGCAACTGAATTAATCAGATATAGGTTATCGTAACCGGATAAAGAACTAGTACCCACAATATTTGAATCAAGAAAAAAAAATCAAGCTGACTATTTTCAATTGAACAAGAATAACCAAATTTGTCCAATGTAAAAATAGAAACCAAATTTCGTCCAAAAGACGGTACCGCAAATGTCTCTTTCAAATTCAAATAATAATCAGTCTTTAATGATAATCTAAAGTCCATATAGCCTCAATCTTAACTGATTTGTCATCACCCCCACATAGATGAGTCTTTCAGTATCAGTTGGTTTTGGCAGCTCAGACAACCTCGCATAGACACACTTATTTGAGTAGTTGTACCGAAATTTATCCACTAAGTGTGTCAGGTATTGACACTAAATTTACTTCAAAATAAATCGAAATGAGAAGTGTATTATTATGTACATGCCAAGCGTGGTATTTAGTACAATCTCTCTTTATATATCCCAGATTTTCACAAAAGTTACAGGTACATTTATCATTTTCAAGCTTTTGTTGTTTATTTTAAACCGAATTGAATGTAGTTTTGTTATTTTTTATTACTTATCCTTAGAAGTACTTATCAAATGAGTAATGTCATTTTCATCATGCTTTAGCATTTCTTCTTCTTGCACACCATATGGAAATGAGCTCATTAAGAATCCAATTTCCCCTTTTGACAGCTATAACTGCCCTTAATTAACCGAATTGTGCAGAAAGCGAGATCAATATCAAATGTAAGAGAAAGTCACCAAACAGCTCAAGCTTTGGTCCCTTAAGTTTAGAAGTTGTAACGCCCCGAGTTCCATGAATCCGAATTGCCACGTCATCCTCATTTGTCTAAAATTTAATAAAAAGATTTGTGAAAATAACTAAATTTTAAACATCACATTTATAATTGTAAACCTCATCGGCACAAAATTCATTTGATTAACTTAGGATAATTGTTTAAACTTTAAAACTCAAGTGCGAAATAACTGAAATAACAAAATAAGTTACTAATATTCAAAATGCGTAAATTTCAAAATTTAAATAATTTCATCTATTAAATCGTGCCACCACTGCCCATCAAATTCGATCGTCTCTAAAATCTGCAAATGTTGTTAAAATAACGAAATGAGTATTTCGATGAAATACTCAGTAAACTCATCGCCGATAATTAATTTACAGAATAATTGAACACATAATTATGCAATATATACAGTGACATCATCATCATCATTGACTCATTTTCTTAAAATAAATCATAGGCTCTTTAAAATCATAGTGTGTGCGAAGTCTCGTCTTATGCATTTAAGCATATAAGTTATGCATAACATCATCTTATCTCATAAGAGATAGTATCGTCTCTTCTCATGCATTAAAGCATATAAGTTATGACAAACATAACAACATCATTTATCTCATAAGAGATATTCTCATTTTATGCATTAAAACATATAAATCACGTAAAGTCACATAATACATGCAATTATAATTTAAACTAATTAATGGGGACGAGTCTACCTTAATCTATCTCGAGTCACGTAAAAAGTGGAGTGGGAAATAACTTCAAACTCTTAATCGTCCGTAGGTTTCGTCTAGTAAAAATAGGAAATAAGTATCTAATTAATATTTCGAAATTTTAAAGTTTTAAAACGATAAAATAAAATTTAGGGATTTAATTGGAAATTTATTAAAATTGGAATCTGAAAAGTTTAAGGACTAAAATAGACTTTTCGAAATCAGTGGAGGAAAAATAGGGACTCTAGGGACTGATTTATAAATAACTGAAACTTTAGGGACTGAAATAATAATTTTTAAAACTTGGGGGCTAAAGGGTAAATTTTCAAAAATCAAAATTAACAAAATATCTATCACTCACACACACACACACACTCTCTCTCTCTCTGTCTCTCTCTCTCTCTCCCATTTTCGAACAAGAGCAGAGAGAGAGAGAGAGAGTGGCCCTTCATCCGATTTCGGTGTCGGTGCCACCGTCGCATGGTGGCGTCGAATGCGATGGTGCAGGCGGCTGGGGGGTTTTTGGCTTTTCTTATTTTTTTGGTGGTTGTTTGATGTGGATTTTGGGGGTAAGTGTGGCGGTCGATTGGGGTGAAAATGGTGGTTGTTTGTGTGGGTTGTAGGCGGCTTCTGCGGTAGTGCTTTTGGGGATGGTAGAGTCGGCGTTGGAGGCTCGAATGGGTGGCTGGATCGTGGGTGGCTGCAACTTGCGTTTGGGTTCGCAGTTGGTGATGGTGATTCGAATGGGTTTCGGCTAGGATGTTGTTGGTTGTTGTCTGTGATGGTGGACTCGGTTTTGGCTAGGATATTATTGGTTGCAATGGTTGAAATCGATGATAGTGGACTCGGTTTTGGCTAGGATGTTGTTGGTTGCAATGGTTGAAATCGGTGATAGTGGACTCGAATGGGTTTCGATTGGGTTGAGAGAGAGGTGGCTGCAGCTTGTGTGATGTTGCAGCCTGTGTGTGAAATCATCTTGTTGGTGATGGTGGAAACCCGATTGCAGCTTGTTGCAATCGATGATGGTGGTGTTGTTGATGCTAGAAATTGATGTTCTAGCATCAATCGTGTATTTCCAAAATGAGGGAGAGGGAGATTTTCCTTACCCAGAATGGCTGGCTGTGTGGAGTGTGAAGAGAGGGAGGAAATGAGAGTTTTATGAATAGTAAATTTTAGGGCACAAAGTTCTAGGAGTTAAATGGGTCAAAAATTTGGGCTGTAAAAATTTCCCCAATTGGGTTTAAGTGAATTTGACTAAAATAATCGAGATTGGACTAACAAAATGTTGGGCCTTAAAATAAGAAAATATTGTACTTAAAATTATTAAAATTTGGCTTTAAAATGATAAGGGGTTTGATACTTTAAAATTATTCGGGGTTTGGACTCGATTGGAAATAGATTTAAATTCGTTTTACAACGGCTAAACGAACAAGCTTTCATTTTAACGTTTAGGGTTAAAACATAGCGACACATTTTTCAAGAAAAAATAATTTTTTATATTATTTAAAATTCTTGGTCGCTACAAAAGTAATATGAGACATCTCCATGATGTACTCCCTTATATTCCTCTTGCATTTATACTTTATTGAAATCAAGTTTTGCAAAAGCGTGCTTGTTTTAGCTTTATCGTTTTTCGTAAAACGTTTCTCAATTTCGACAAGAAAGTTTTTGACATTAGTTACTTCTTCAGATACTGCGCCTCTAAAGGCTTCTAGAATACCGCGCTTAATGATCGTTAGACTCATGCCATTTGAGTTATCCCACTTCTCAAAGTTCTCATTTTCATCAGAGGAACTTTCTTTCGTAAAAAGGAACGAGTTGCTCAATCCAGAACGCAAGATCTAGATCATTGCAGCCAAGAACAATTAATATACTCTCTTTCCAATCCTTGAAATTGGTTCCATGTAACATGGGAATAGAGTTGATGTTGACAAATATTGTAGAAGTGAATGAATTAACTGAGTAGAGACTTTATTCCCAATTAACATGTTCACATTGGAATGTGTATTAAACAATTAATTGATTCAAATAATGGTAAGTCCCATTTCAAGATACCTAACACATTATTAATATCAAATCTTTGAACAGTAATATTAATTGTAAGTGGTACTCTTGGTGCGGTGATCAAACATTGACAATACCTCCTGTCAAATAATAAATCATCTTTGGATTGATTTATTATTCACATGAAAATATTATAATTGTCACACGTTTACCACCACAAGTGAGCATGCAATTCAATCAAATATTAACCTTCTTTGGGTCGGTTAATATTACATAAACAAGCATACATACGAATTCCTTATGATATTTTAAGTTAATTAATTTTCACAAAAGAAGTTGCTTTGGCAACATATTGCTTCAATCAATCAACTTTCGAATATTATATTTCTAAATGAGTCATTTATATCAAAATCTGAAAAGTAGAATACTTAATTTTATTTATTTTGAAACTTTAAGTGCCTAAAGGTCAATAATTCAATACTTTATGGATTAAAATTAATTAATTCAAAACTTTTAGGGATTAATAATTAATTATTGGAAAGTTTAGGAGTCAAAAAATCAATTATGCAAAACTTTGGGGCCAATTTAAACCAATTCCCGCCCAGCAGCGCGCTGCCATATAAATTTTTTTTTTTTATTAAACTCGAAATCCGATTTAACAAATTTGTAAATCCTATATTTTTAAAATCCGAATTTTTGAAGAAAGCCTTTAATTATATCACAAATCCATATTCTAATATTCTAAATTCCACAAAATAACTGGAAGATCAAATAACCCAAAAATTTAGAATTTAAAATTTTCAATTTCTCATGAATCCAACCATGGAGTAGTTCTAATACCACTTGATAGAAAATAGAAAATGGATTATAGATTCAAATAATCTATCAAACACCTTATATCAAACTTTTTTCATATATAAACTTTAAAATTCATGCTCCATGTTGAAATCATAAAAATAACAGAAACACAAACATACCTAGATCTATTGATGTCTGATTGTTTGCCTGGTTGGATTATGATCTTCCAATTGATTGGTGATCTTCTCTTTCGATTTCACTCTCTGTTGATGGTGATGCGAAAAATCTCAAGAACACCGTCAAATTGGAGATCATAACCTCATATAATAATAAGATAATAAGTAGTCATTATCTTTCATTTGTTTCGAATTGGCCCATCATCAATCTAAAACAAACTTTCGATCTCCACACTATATTTCCATGAAATATAATACTCATTAGTCAAAATACAGCTTTAACGGATCATTTTAATTGACTAATATTATTTAAATAATAGCACCACACATTTTAATATATTACGTGTGACCCCATATATGTTAGAATTTTCCAACAATGTATTCCTAAATAGTAGACTGATGAAGAATATGTGGTTGAAAAAGAAGAAAGCGTTATTGATGTGATGAAAAATATTATTTTATTGAAGAATGTGTGGTTAAAAATGAAAATGTAGAAAAAAGAGTTTAAAATAATGATTGTCAAACAAAGGTTAAATTTGAAGAAAAATGAAATAAAATTTTCGAGCGTTATAGACACAAAACCCATTCATGAAAGATAGTGATACAGTAATAAATGATGCCTAATTATGGGCCACTCTAATTCCATTGATAGGAATGAAGTAGCAAGTCACGATGAAAATCATTTAAAAGCACCAGCGATACGTGTAATTTATATGCTTATTGAATCTGTTAAATATACATAATATTTGACTATTTTCTACTCATATTAGTGTAAATTTATTTTTGTAGGAGAAATCCTCAATTTTGAAGATAAATAAAGCGAAATGAAGTGAATTGGAGCTTAATTTGGACAAAATGTTTGAATTGCATTAGTGTTGTGAAGTATTGTGGCTCATCTCATATTTTTTGGGAACCAAATTGAACATTTTCAGAACTTGAAGAACCAAAGTTGAAGGTATCGCGAATTTTTGGACAAAAAATGAAAACAACGGGAAGTCAAGAGATTGAGGTTTCACATTCGAGACATGCTACTTCAGCTAAAGCTGTTTGGGGAAAAAATATGTCACTAAAGGTTGCACCTTCAGGACAAGCAAGCTTAGTTGTTAGAGTATCTCCAAGAGACTCTCTATTTTTAAAGAGTATATTCTATCATTTGGAGAACATCTATAAATTTAGAAAGTTAAAATTTTGATGTACTCCAACAAGCTCTTTATATTTAACACTTAATTTTACTATTCCCAAAAAAATATTTATTATTTTTCTTTATCTTTTATTTTAACTAGTTTTTCTTTAGATTATTTTATTGTTTTCCTACATTGAAAATTGAAACTTTTTGAATGTATTTAATTATAGAAACCCACTCTCTAAATTAAAATGTTAATTTAAAGAATCTCTTGAAACATAATTTTAGATGTTGACCCTTTAAAATAAAGAGCATCTCATGTTTAAAGTGTCTCTTGGAGATGCTCTTAGCCGTTAGGCAGTTTCACGCAAGAGTGTTGTTTATTTTCACCTAAATTTGAGGGTAATCTTTATATTTTTAAAGGGTTAATTTCACAAATGGTCACTGAAGTTACCTGAAAATTTCAAAACGGTCACTGAAATTTGAAATTTCTTTCACAAACGGTCACTGAATTTTCAAATTTTTTGGGCAAGTTTGAGGCAATTTTTCGGCAACTTTTGACCACCAAAATCGTCGATTTCGAATATCGTTGGGAAGCCCAGGATATCATCTTCAATTACCACAAAAAATCTCTCCAGCACTCCAAGTGATTCGGCCGGAATAAACCCACGAAGTCGGCAACCGAAAATTGTGAAAATCTGCCCAGATTTTCAGATTTTTTTGGACGAGTTTGCGGCATTTTTTTTTTGGCAACTTTAGACCACCAAAACCGCCAATTTCGAATACCGTTGGAAAGCCCACAATGTCCTCTTCAATTATTACCAAAAATCTCCCCCATAATTCCAAGGAATTCGGCCAGAATAAACCCACGAAGTCAGCTACCAAAAAAGTCCGAAAATCTGCTCAGTTTGGATAGTTGACTTCGTGGGTTTATTCCAGCCGAATCACTTGGAGTTTTGGGGAGATTTTTGGTGGTAATTGAAGAGGACATTGTAGGCTTTCCAACGGTATTTGAAATCGACGGTTTTGGTGGTCGGAAGTTACGGAAAAATTGCCTCAAAGTTGTCCAAAAAATTTGAAAATCTGGGCAGATTTTCACAATTTTCGGTTACCGACTTCGTGGGTTTATTCTTGCCGAATCACTTGGAGTTTTGGGGAGATTTTTGGTTATAATTGAAGAAGACATCGTGGGCTTTCCAACGGTATCCGAAATCGGCGGTTTTGGTGGTCGAAAGTTGCTGAAAAATTGCCTCAAACTTGACCAAAAAATCTAAAAATTCAGTGATCGTTTGTAAAAGAAATTTCAAACTTAAGTGACCGTTTCTGAAATTTTGAAACTTCAGTGACCGTTTTGAAATTTTCAGGTAACTTCAGTGACCGTTTGTGAAATTAACCCTATTTTTAAAGGTACAACTTTCCAAATACACTGAGACCATAAAATATGCATAATCTATGTCAAAGAAAAGATGAAAATTCATTTACTAGGAGAAATCATAGAGAAAAGTCAATGAATCAATAGGGACTCGAGCGTAAAGATGTACGAGCTATTGAAATTGAAGATAGAAAATTAAAGAGATTCATCGTATCTTCTTATTCTTAAATTTATCAGGTGATGTCTATGTCAAAATTTTCTCATCTTGATTTCTTAATCATGTTTCTTTGTTAGGACGAATGATGTAATTAATTGATTTTATTTCATATTTTAATCATTATTTTGGTTTTTTCTTATTAAATCAATTAGATTGACATGATTGAATTGTTTTGTTTTTGTTATTGAGAATTAAGTTATATGATATTTATTGCATGTTAAATCGAAAGGTTGTATATTGAATACTTAATTTTGATTTTCATGAATTTATTATTAAATTGAGAAATTTCTAACTATTCTTGCGGTTGTCTTATTTTCTTATGATTAATCGAAAGTGAAAAGTTTTATATTTAGGGATATGTTAACTAGTAATCAAAGACAAATGTTAACATTTTATCTTTGATTTAATGATCTACAATACAATAATCAAACCACAATATGAATTGAAATGTGGACTGCTAACTATTTCTTTATGATTTCAACCTTGATACTTGCCTTTTTGTATAATAAAGTTTTTAATAGTTAAATTTTAATAAAAATAGGGTTGGAGAAAATGTTGAGACCAAATTAGAAACGAACTATATATATATATATATTCATTTGAATCATTTCTCTTTCCAATTTACACAACATCGTGGCAAGTCGAACTGCATTTCATCACATCGGCGGAAGAGATTCTTTCAAGAAAGAAAAATGGAATTAGTCAATCACTTAAAAGTTTTGCATAATTCATTCTTTATTGTAGGGCTGTGCAGTCGAACTGCTGCAATTAATTTAATGAATTATTGTTATTACTTATTAAACAATTTTTGGTATAGAATGAAAATTGATTTGTATATTCAAATTATGATTATATTTTGTTTATTACTTTGGATTTTTGTAATTTTGATGATTGATAATTTGAATTTATTGTATATTTGATGTTTATTTTTTTTTTATTTGAGTATATATTATTAACTTATAAATAAGGCGCAAGTTTGAAAATCTTAAGAAATGAAATAGAACCAAACCAAATCAAGACCAAATGGTTCAATATCTTTAAAAAAAATCATTTGATTTCATTATAAAAGAATCATCTGCTCGATTCGAGTCTCTTAAAATTAGAACCAAAAGAAACTATGTTCATCCTAAAGAAAAATAAAAAAGTAATTACCAGATAAATTATAAGGATTAAAGACAGGGGTGGATCCCATCCCATTTAAGAGTTATGTACATAAATTATGTACTTCTAACATTGCTCAAATTAAAAATTAAATTTTTTTAAGGTTCTAAGACTTCCAATTTCACCATGTTTAGCCGCTTTAATTCCCCCTAATCAGGTAATCATGCCAACAATTTGAATATTTAATTTGACAACTTTCAAGTATAGTAACAAAATATTTCTATATATAGATTATTTAGATCTCTACGTATTAGAGTCAAAATTACTTTTACATATATTAGAATTACACTGTACAAGAATGCATTGAAATCAATAAATACTCGATTAATTGCACAAGAGGAATGTTATTCATAATCAACGATTACATTAATCATCCTATGTCACAACTTGTTATTTCATATATTAATTTCCTCTATTTTTTTTTTTTTTTGTCTCAAATAATAAGTTGTCACATAAGATGGAAATTGTAGCCATTTGTTAAAAATATCATTACCGATCACACATATCATAGAGTACCTTTATCTTTGTCAAAATTGGGAGTATGCATGGTTTGGTTCGGTTCGATTTTAAAGGGAACCGAACTGAATCGAATACCAATGAAAATTTTAGAAATGGAACCACTGATTTTATATCTAACTATAGAATCGTACTAGAACCGAACCAACAAATTCCAATTCGTTTCGATTCAGTTCAGTTCTTTATGTTGAAAAAATTATAAAAATAAAGTATGAGACTACTTATGAGCTAAAATTAGATAAAAAATAGAGTATGAAATCAATTGTCATTCTTATAATCTAACAATATAAAAAATTAATTAAACAAAACAACAAACAAAATTTCACTCCAAAACACAGGATCAACACAAAAAGACGAAAAAGAATAAATTATAGAACACGTCATAAATGATAGAATCTCGGCGAAAACTAATTCTTACAAAAATTCATATAACAATATCCTGATTATTTCTAGTAATCATCGAGAATCCTGATTCTTGAAAGCCAAGTACTTAGAAAACAACGAGAAATTTGAATTTCTATAATCAACACACACAATTCAATAATTTTTATGAGTAATGATCTCCTAAGCACCGTACTTAGATTACTTAGATTACCCATTAAAGGAAATAAGAAGAAGCGTATGGAAAATAAAATTTTAATGTAAAATAATTTTGTAGTCTAATGTTCAAAGATTTAGTGCATCTTAGTGCAAGCAAAAAGAAAAATTTGGGAAAACCGAATTCACTATTGGCTCTCAAGTATCGAGAATCGGACCAGAACAAATTAGTTCTTGACGTATGGTCACAAAATTTACCCATTTAGTAGAGGAATCAAACCGAATCGACCGATTATATCCGATTCTAGTCCGATTCCACCGATTAAAAAAAAGCCCACAATTAATCAAAATTAATAGTACTCGTAATACGAATACTTCTACATAATGTGCATGTTCGATAGATTTTCTAAGAATATATTTTATGAAAAATGATTTCTTTTTTTATTAAAAAAAGATATGATTGAGAAATAGGAAAATGTTATAAACCCAAATGTAAAACTATTTTTCTAAATTAATGTATGATTAAAAATATATTTAACAAAATAAATTTCAACGAATCTATATCAAATATGGAAAATATTTTTACCTCAGATATTGGAGATTGCAACTCTAAGAACAAGATAAAAATAAAAATAAAAAAAAATCTAGAACATTCTAGTTCCCACAAAAACTAGTTTTAAGGTTGTAAAACACTATACAATATTAGGGTCTAATCACGCCACGTGGCAGAAAGATAAAGCAAAACTATCCTAGTCATCCAATCGTGGGGTCAGAATGAGTTTGGTAATCTTGGGGGAAGCATAAGGGCAATTTCGTCAAGAAAAATGAGTGGTCCCTACGTTGCATTTGCAATAGGTCAGAACTTAAGAGTATCTCAAATTGGGCACAGAATCAATTACAGGCTGTATCCAGCTGTATTCCAGCCCAGACATACTTGACTTAGGTTAACCAACTAAATGCAGCGCCCACCCTATACACCCAACCAAAATTTTCACATTATAATAGAAAACTGTGGTATTAGTCCTCATCTTATGGATTATAATACAATTTGGTCCTCAAATCATATAAGTTTGGGTAGAAACACACGACCTTCTACTTTTGTAGCATTGTTGGTCTCTACTTAATGATTTCTATTTATTTAAATATTAACCATACATGTGCAATGAATATGAGCATTGTTTTGCATAAATAAATATAAAATAGGAAAGGAGAAAAAATGAAAAAAAAAATCATTCTTTTTGACCTCATTTCTTGTTGAGCTCTATAGTTAATCCCCGTATCCCCTATGCCAACTGCAGGCTCCCGTGTCGTTATCTAATCCTAAATTGGTTTGTGTTGCTCTAGGCTCGCACCACATTAGACGCTCCAAGTCTCCAATTATTTTTTTGTTTTATATTAATTTTCTAATGATAAAGAGATGCAATTATAACATTAAACTCAAATTTAGGTGACAATTTAGTGAAGTTAATTACGAATCATGACTCATCCTCTATGCTATTAGATTGATGGGTTAATGCCCCTTAAATTTCCAATTAAATTGGTATTTAACATCAGTTAAGAATACTATAATTAATAGATTTTAAAATACTACAAAATTAAAAGTTGGAAACTAAGTTATTAAGAGAAATAGATTGAAGACTAAGTTAGTACAAAATTAATAAGTTGATGACCAATGGTTTAATTCTCCAAACTGTCATGAGAGAGAGTTTTTTCATTGAATGAACAAACCTAAAAAAGATAGGGTCCCATTCTCCTGAATCCAGATAATAAAAAGATGAAGAGTTTCTTATTTTTTTCAGCATTCAAAAAAAATTGCAGTGAGTGAGTGTGTCGATGAAGAGGTAGGGGAGTAATGCGCACCCTGCCCATCCGTTTCCTTTTCGCACGCATTCCTATGGATTCTTCTTCTTCTTCGTCTTCTATTTCTTCTTTACCCTGTCCCCGCCAGCGCATTTTAGCTGATGTCTTACTGGCATACGCCTTCCTTGTTTCCTTAATTAAACCCAGCAAAATCCTTTGAAGTAAAGTCTTATTCCTGTTAAATACATTGTTTTCTCAACTGGGTTTTTGGGGCTTTTGTTTATATATTTTGATTTGGGGAGAAAAAGTAATGGATCCGTGTCCTTTTGTACGGTTGACTGTAGGAAATTTGGCGTTGAAGATTCCGGTGGCGTCGAAACCGGAGAGGTCGGTGGTGCACCCTTCGTCATCGCCGTGTTTCTGTAAAATTAAGCTTAAGAGTTTCTCGTTACAAACGGCGGTGGTTCCGTACATTCTGCCGGAGAACACTCAGTTCCCTGACGGAAACACACAAACCCTCGCCGCTAGTTTTCATCTTAGCAAGTCTGATCTTGATCGCCTCACAGGGAAGTCCTTGCTGTTTGCCACCTCAAAGAAGCCTGAACTCAAAATCTCGATCTACACCGGCAGACGCGGCACCACCTGTGGTGTGAACTCCGGTCGACTTCTGGGCAAAATCTCCGTGCCGTTGGATCTTGCCGGAACGGAGTCTCGGACCGTACTCTTCCACAACGGGTGGATTGATGTGGGTAAAGTTAAAAGTTCGTCGAGTGCTCAGTTTCACTTGAATGTGAAGTCGGAGCCAGATCCGAGATTCGTGTTCCAGTTCGATAGGGAGCCCGAATGCAGCCCGCAAGTTTTTCAAATTCAAGGAAGTATTCGCCAGCCAGTTTTTACCTGCAAATTTAGTTTTCGTTCCACTGGCGAGCGCAATCAAAGATGCAGGTTCATATTTTTCTCTGAATTTTATTGAATGATTTGATTATATGTTGTTAATCCAATTTTGATTCGGTTCTTGCTGGAATTTTACTGTAAGTGGGTCTAATTAGCGTTAGAATAAATCTGTGGTCCTTTACTCTTTTAATTGAAAACTGAAGGCTGAAAAAAGTAGCCTCTCGTGTTCATAATTGGAGCTTCTGTTTCACTCTCACTTCAAGTTAAAGCAAAATCATATACTTTAATACCAAATCTACTTTTAATTGATTACATTAAGGTTTAGTTCACTATTTCATATAATAGTTTGCTTTGCAAGGGAATCTTGATTGTGAATGAAGTATTGGGTAATTATCTTACTCTGAATCTTTTGAGTGAATTTTACTTGTAGAATTTGTTAATTAAGAAAATTGATGATTTACAGATCATTACCATCTGAGCTAAGTGGTGCGAGAGGTTGGTTAAGTTCATTTGGAAGTGAGAGAGAGAGGCCTGGAAAAGAAAGAAAAGGATGGTCCATCACTGTCCATGACCTCTCCGGTTCACCAGTTGCGACTGCATCCATGGTTACCCCATTTGTTGCATCTCCCGGTTCAGACAGAGTGAGCCGGTCTAATCCTGGTTCATGGCTAATTCTTCGTCCAGGTGATGGTACTTGGAAACCCTGGGGACGGCTGGAAGCTTGGCGTGAACGTGGCTCAACAGATGGACTTGGTTATAGGTTTGAATTGATCCCTGACTCAGCCCCAGCTGGTGCTGGGATTGTCTTGGCAGAGTCCACTCTCAGCTGCAGTAAAGGTGGAAAGTTTGTCATCGACCTGAATAACCGTAATGCCACTAATGGCAATGGGACTGCTTCGGCCAATGGGAGGTCAACACCAAGCAGCGCCACATCTCCCGTTTGCAGTCCACGGGGCAGTGGAGATTATGGGTATGGACTCTGGCCCTACTGTATGTACAGAGGATTCGTGATGTCTGCAAGTGTAGAAGGCGAAGGGGCCAGCGGAACATGCAGTAGTAAACCCACGGTGGAGATAAGCGTGCAGCACGTAAACTGTACGGAGGACGCAGCAGCCTTCGTGGCATTGTCGGCCGCCATCGATCTCAGCATGGATGCTTGCAGGCTTTTCTCCCACAAGCTCCGGAAAGAATTATGCCCTCCTCAGGATTTACTCAACTAATGCAAAAATTCGACATTTTTTTTTCATTTATTTTTTGTTTGAGAGGTAAAAAATTTGTGGGTGATGATGGATTTTGGAGTTAGCTAGTTTTAGAAGTTTACTCACTAACGAAAGAGTGAACGGGAAGAGCTGTGTATAGTAACAGGGCACGCTTTGTTTTTTAAGTAGGTGTGTGGCTGGCTTGTTATCTTTAACCATTGCTCTTTGTTGAGAATTGAGAGTATTCTCATTTTGCATTTGGCAAAAAACGTAACTATATATATTTATTTCTATAATATAAACATGAACCTATGTTGTACTTGAAATGTAAAAATGCTTAACGTTAAAAGAGGAGAAAATTTAAATGATATATCGTCTCGTGTCTTTCTTTCATCTTGAATCGGTTTGCACTGTGTTGAAGGAAAAATTTGAATGCAATCTAGGTTACAAAAACGCCTCCGATTGTCTTCCATTTTTATGATTTTTTTTTTTCATATTCATTTTCAACTGTATCCATATACTCTCTTTGTCCCAATTATATAGGCTGAGTTTTCTTTTGTCTTAAATATATAGACATGTTTCTTAATGTAGAATATTTTGTTATGTACCTTTGGCAAAAAATGTAAAATCTATTTGTGGGTGGGAACCATATGAGACAAAAAGATAACGAACCACTATAAAGTATAACCCAATTTTTTGTAGATCTTAATTGCTTTGGAGTAGAGTTTGAATTTAAATCCACTGGATGAAAAAGTGATTTTGGAGATGTCAATTTATATTAAATTTTGCACCATTATTGGATATGCTCAAAGCAGCAATAGACATGAAAGAGAAAAAGGGCATTGCATGTTCGTGTAAAGTATGAATTCAAGTATTGTCAGTTGCGATAAATAAAATTTGAATATGGAATTTGAAGAATAATAGATGAAGACACTTTGGAAATAGTTGAATAAATTTATGGAAATGGGATAATTTGGGGTTTGGGTAGCACGTTGTGGTTAAGTATTTAGCTGTAATGCTTTTGGAATGGCCAATGGGCATTAGCTGTATAGTGCTTGGAGCCCGATTTATTAATTGGATTTAATTGTTCTTAATCATTTTGAACTTTTTAATTTGGTAGAGTTAAGATATGATTTAATCTAAAAAACTGTTTGAAAATCCACCTAAAGTTATAGATTTATACAAACATACCATTTCTTTTCAAATTTTTTTATAGAAATCATGTTAAACTTTATTTATTTTTTCTTAATGATATGTTTGGAAGTATTATTTGTTAATATGAATTATTTTTTCATTTCTTTTTTTTTTTTCACTATTTTTTGTTTTGAGCGAGCAACAACAATGTTAAACGAAATATTAAATGAAATTACATGTTCTAATAAAATCATATACATTTCCAAAATAAAAAAATCAATTTTGGAAAAGGTGAGATCTCTTTGTGCAAAAGGATGAAAAAGTTAACTATTGTTTTACGAAAATCAACGTTATAATTTTATTAAATTATTTTATAGGAAAAAATGTAAAGTTACAATTTTATCCTTCTTTAATTTGGTCAAAGAAAGTCAAAATTTTAATTTTTGGTCAACTAATGGTCCTTCAACTGCAACAAAAATGAAAGTTTTGAGATTGTAGCGGCAAAAATTAAAAATTTGAGTATAATTTGCAACTAAATGAAAAATTTGGAATCCCAGTTACAATTTTCCCATTTTTTTTTTTTTTTTGGGCTAAACATTGATTTAGTGTATGGATTGTAAAACAACATCAAACTTTACTCCGATTTTTTTATTTTTCATAGAGTTAAGTTTTCGATTTTTCTAGTTGAACTGAGTTGAACATGTCGATCATTGATTGTAATACATAGCACAAGATGGGGATATGATAAACTCTTTAAATACAAAATTTGACTTTCAAATTACTTTATAAATTTTAATACTTTATTCTTCAAATTCTTTAAATCATATTTCAAATAAATTGATCATTATCATATAAAATAATATGTTGAGTAAAATATTATAGAAGGAATCAATAAATAAAGAATCTCTTAAATTGGGATGTGGGGCCAGAAATTTGTAGAGCGTGCGCTCCGTGGAGGAGCCAATGCTAATAATACAGCCTGGCTGGTCAATTCACTCCAACTGAAGCGGTTGAAATTTGGTACCACTCCCCTTTTATTTGAATTAAAATTATCAGAATCCCATTTTTTTTTAATTTTTTTTATTTGTCTAAAGTGTATTTTGAAATAGTGTTTTAAAGGAACATACGTGGTTAAAAAATAAGAAAAAATCTTAGATTTACGTGTAATATTAATTTATTGAAAAATGTGTGGTTAAAAATAAGAGAAATATATTTTGAAAGTAATGAAAAATAATTAAGAGTTCAATTAAAAATTGAAGTTACAGTCAACAATTAATTTTAACCACCACCGAAAAATTCCAATGTAGGCTGCATGTGAATTTTGGTTAGGGCTGGACAAAAGTTTCTAAACCGAACCAAACCGAATTGAGCGGTTCTTCATAAATTAAATACCCGAACGGGTACCCGAATTGAAAACCGGACGGTTTGGGTCGGGTCTCAAGTCTAGACCAAAAATCGAAGAACCGAATAAGACTCGAATTTAAATAATTTTATTTTATTTTTTATATTGGATTAATTAAATTTTTAAAATTTTTAAAAACAAATTAACATATCAATCTAGCCAAATTTATTTTTTATAATATATTTATTTACTAGGTTGTTCAAGTCCATTTGAAAAATTATTTACGAAACCCAATTTGCTATTTAGTAGCATGTTCAAACCCATTTTAAAAATTGAATGTGGATCATCGATATTTTAATATTAGTATCTATTTTTTGATATTTGTGTTAATTGAATTAATTTTATTCAACAACTTGTTATTTATGTGTTTTTAAATTATGCTACGTTAATTTGTAAAAGTTACGAATGAAAATGTCATTAGTTGTATTTATGTAGTGTTGTTGTAAATGTTAAAAAAAATTAATTATGGTATGAAACTGAACTGAACTGAATCTAACCGAACCCGAACCCGAACAGTTCCTAATTATATTTGGACCCGACGGTTCCATTTATTAAATACCCGAAACTTTTGGAACCGAAAAAATCCGAACCGAACCGAACCGGCCCACGGCCAGCCCTAATTTTGGTTCAGGCCAGAGTAGGGACCTAGGTGAAAAATGAGTATATTTTGTTTTCATTGGAGCATAGTCCAAATTTGGAACATGTTTCCTTAAGTTTAAAATTAAAAATAAGTAAAAATTACTTTTTAAGTAATATTTTCTTTCCCTTTTTTTATTCTTCGGAATAAAACTTTTATTTCTAAATATATTTGAATAAGTAACTTTTTAATAAAGAAACTTATTTATTTGAGTAAAACTTTTACACGAATCTAAATCTCATCAATCAAATAATTTATCGACTTACATTTTGATATCTCATTACTATGTAAAATATTATTTATATAGTTATGTACAAGATACATTTTTCATACTCTAAACTTCGTCTAGCAAATTTCTAAAATCAGAAATCCAAAAAGAATGGAAAAAATTCACACGAGGTTAGTCTTACAATTTTTTGATAACACAATTTCAGTATAATTCAATTGACCGTCCAACTTATGTAATGATTTAATGAAATGTGTTGTTAAAAATGAGTTTAAGAAAAACGAAATTTTAAAAATGAAGGTCAAATGAACTTGTATCAATGCCAATATAATGAGCCCAATATTTACATACACATCATTTACTATCATGGAAGTGTCACTTCTTTGGGAAAAAAAAAAAAATAATTTGAAATTTTTAGCACTTAAAAAAAAATAATTTGAAATTTGGTTGCTTAAAAGCAAGTCAAGTCCCGAATAGAATGTCTATGGACGTAACAAAAACAACAACAACAACAACAATAATAAAAGTTTATTGACATCATAGTCAAATTGAAAACAAAAATATATTAACTGATTAATTGGAAAAAAATTATTGAGTGACTTTCAATAAAATTATAGGTTTTAGATTGAAGGAACGTGAAGGTCCCTTTCAGCTAGATGGAGATTGGTGAATTATGGGTGAGCAGGTAATAAAGAATTCCTAATTGTTAGTTTAACTGCTATGGCTGTGTGATAATTACATGCTAAAATAATCTAATTTCAAAGAATACAAATTGTCAACAATATGTCAATTTCAATTGATTTTGAGAAAATAATTTTGAAAACTTTGCAAATAACTTGCTAAAGAGGGACAAAAAATTCCTCCACTATAGAAAATATCAGTGATGGCTCGACTCGAATGGAACTCATATATACAAGGAAAATTGTAGTTGTAATCTTAAATCTTTCGCTTAGTTACAGACTACACTCAAACCTTTCACTTATGGCACCCACAATTCTAAATATTTCAATTCGTTATAGTTGAAGTCTAGATAGAAGATTCCATCCATTCCCTTGTTAGTTGACAAAAGTCAAAGATTTTACCAAAATTTTACCAATTTTAAAAGATGTAAGTCATACGTTCAAATCCGATAAGGGGGTCTGATTTTTTTTTTTCCCCCAATAAATCATAATTTTCAGAAAAAAAAATAGATTTTTTTTTTTAATTTGGCATAAAAAAGTAACTAACTGGTAATACTATCGTTATACCGAGTTAGAGTATAGTAGTTCTAGTTAGAAAGTTGAACAGTTTTTGAATAACTTCTCATTATTATGTGAAATATCGAAATTCAACCTAACTAAAACTTAGGGGGATGAATAGGTGATTTCTGCTGAATTTAAGTTTACCAATATTTAAAGCAACAAATTACAATAAATATTTTATCCAAATGAATTCACATGCAAGTTTAACTTATGTTGAATGACCCAAGTCAGTAAAATCCACTATAGACAAATTGACTTACAAGGTCAAGACTCGATTATCTCCTAGTACTCTCTAGCCTCCTGGATGTAAACGCCAGGGAACTCTTGAGCTGCTTGCTCCTTCACCAACTCGTGATCTCTGGAATCGTCTATCTCATGTAGATTACCGAGAACTCCCACGTTCTCCTCCAACCGGAACTTCGATTACCTTAATTGATTTTCAAAACCCTAATAGATATTTAGGAAGTGGGTGGTTTAGTGTTTTGAGAATTGGGATTTTGATGTTTTCAATGTAGGATTTCCAACAGATAAATACTAGGAAGAATATAATGATCGACCCCCTAATGGACGAAATATAACTTGGGTGTATATATTAGAAGATGTTTGGGGTTGATTAGGACTCAAAAAATTGTTTAAAATGTGATCTAGGGTTTTCTCGAAAAAACTCGAGCAAGACCCCGATGACAGGCGAGCGTCGAGCCGAGCTTGAACAAAACACTAGCGCTAGGAAGGTATTATGCTAATTGTTTTGAGTGCTCGAGCATGATCTTGACGTTGAGCGAGCATTAATGTGGCGACTTTATCTCCTTAGTTCATACTTGAATCTAAGGACTCCTAATTGACCCATATAACCTCCCCATTAACTCTTTGACTTTTATAACTTTAATTTTGTCTAAAGAATTGTCAATTACAAAAAACTTGACAAACTCCTCGTTTGACATTTATGTGACAAAACTAAGTATTACAAATAAAAGTTGAAAAAAACAACTTGTCTACCCAAAATCCAACCAACTCAATTGATGTTTGCTTTCCTCTTCAAACTTATTTCCTGAAATTAAAAAAAGAAACTCAAATACCAAGCGTAAAAGGGCATGAAACAGTTAAGGAAATATATCAATTGAGACATAATACAATAATCATATTAGCTAGATTGAGATGCAGTATCAATGTTAATCAATTCACCAACAATAACATCAAAAATCAAAATAGCTAAAAACATCCTAAAATACATCCACAAATGTAAATGATCTGTAAAGCTATAAATAATTTGAATGTAATGTAATGTCTCAAAATGATCTGTAATACTACAAATACTATTCTCTCTTTTTGTCACAATTGATAAAGGGGCCTATAACCTAATGTTGCTTAAGCGCAAAACCCTTTGATGCATTAAAAATAATTTTGTGCATTGAAAGTCATTCGAATACAATTATTTGATAAAATGTAAAATGATATTTAGACTTGAAAAATGCTTTTTATCTTGAAAAATTAGTTAAAAATACTCTCCAAAAGTTCAAAACCTTCAAATATGAGTAAGTGGGGTTAAAATGTAAAAAAAGGCGAACTGCCCGACAGTCGATTGGAAATTCTCAACGGTCCAAAATTTGACTGTTTCGACATCTAATTTTTAGTGTACAAACAGTTGTAGTGGTCATCCAGACAAGAGGCAGTCATCCAGATGAGTCATCCAAATTTCTAGATTTTTTTGACGTTTTGAAGTCTATAAATACATCCATTTCTTGCATTAAATACAACATTCTTCAAGAGTATCAAAGTAAGATATCTTTTGAGAGATTTCTTTAAGCTCACATTCGCATTCATTTCATTTATTTCTTTCAAAAACATTGATTGATTCAAACTCTTTAATCATCATCTTCATCAAAGATTTTCATCTCTCTTTTTGTACTTAACTTATTTCTATTACTCATAAAAGAGAGACATGTTTTGAAGAAGATCTTTGAACTTACATTGCATATATTTCTTCTACCATTTCATATTGAAAACTTTGATTGCTTGAATTAAACTTGTAACATCATCACATTCATCAAAACTTCTCATCTCTTTTTTGGTACTTAATTTATTACAATCATTCATTAAAAGAGATATATATATTTTGAGAAATTGTTTGAACTTCTATTGCATTTGTTTCTTTTTGATCTTCTCATTGAAAAACTTTGAATGATTGAATCAAATTTCTAATTATTATATACATAAAAAAATTTCATCTAACACTTGATCTATCATTTATTGCTATTCAATGAAGTGTTAGCCTCTCTTAGTGCTTAACTTATTTATATTATTTATTAAGAGAGGAATTTCATTGTAAAATTACTTTGATAAAGTGTGGGTCGTATTGAAACTCAGTAAAGATCAACATTGTATAAGGATCGGTGCTCCTTGTTATGAGTCACTGAGTAGGTCATATTGAGGTTCCGTAAAGCTGAATGTGTGGGTTGTAATGAGGTGTCGTTAAAGCTCAATAGTGAGTCGTGTTGAGGTCCCGTAAAACTCAATATTGTATAAGGATCGATGCTCCTTGTTTGCAAGTCACTTAAAGCATTGTAAAGGGTTGGATTGCACCACAAGCAATCAACATAGTGAATATGCATTGTTCGTACTGGAGAGCTTGATAACGGATAGCGTAGATCACTACTTTGGATCAAACCTCCACAATTACATCGTTTGCATCATCTCTTCCTTTTACTTAGTGCTTTAATATTTGCGCCTATTATTTATTTAGTCTTTACTTACTTGAATTTAGATTAATTTTTCGATTTTTTTTTTTAAAACCAACTCACCCCCTCTTGGTTAGTTATTATTGAGCTTTCAATTGGTATCAGAGTAAGGTATTCATTTTGAAATTAAAATTCTACAATCTTGAGCGATGGCTAATCACATTTTTCAAAATCTTGAGGTGCATTCTACAAATTGTCCTCATTTCTTTGATGGTACTCATTGTAACTATTGGAAAGCTAGAATGACGATATTTATTCAATCAATAGATTATAATATTTGGAAAGTTATTGAATTTGGTCCATATATGCCTAAAACGTTATTAACGAGGATGGTAAATCGGATCAAATAATTTCTAAACCTAGAGAGAAATATATTGATGAAGATAGAAGAAAATTGTATTTAAATGTTAGGGCAAAAAATTTACTTTATTGTGTTTTAGATAGAAACAAATTTAATCGTATTAGTACATATTATTCCACTTATGATATTTAGCATGCTTTAGAAATTACTTATGTTGGAACTAGCAAAGTGAAAGAAATTAAGATAAATCTCTTAGTTAAAGATTTTGAAAATTTCTTTATAAAAGAGAATGAACTGATTGTTGACATGATAATTCATTTTACTGATATTGTTAATATTTTCAAAGGCTTTGATCGAAAATTCACTAACGGTGACCTTATGAGTAAAATGCTTAGGTCACTCTCGTAAGAATGAAGTCCATTGAGAATGTTGATAAAAAAAAAACCAAATGTATCAACACATATCCATTGGAAGAGTTATGAAACATTGATGACATATGAGCTAAAGCGCACTGAGAGAAAGGAAAAACAATGAAAAGCAAGGAAGAGGAAATATGCTAAATTGCTTTAAAATTCGTAGTTGATGAAAGCACTTCAAGTAAAAATATGAATGATTAAGAACTTGATGACTTAGTTCTTCTTGTTAAGAAATTGAAAATTTATCACAACAATCGTCAATTCTAAAAGGAAGAAGAAAGGGCGAAGCAAAGAATAGATTTATCAAAAATAAATTACTTCAATCAAAATGGGATGAGAGTAATAATGATAACCATGAAGAAGATGGAAGTCAAGATGAAATTGCTAACATGTACTTCATGGCTATTGATGATGAGGTAAATTCAAATGACAATTATTTATATGATGAATTTCTTGAAGAATTTCAAAACTTTGTTTTAAATCATTTGGTCCTTAAAAAGAAGAATTCTTTCTTGGAAAGTGAGGCAAAGAAACTTTTGAAAATTCAAAATAATTTTGAAAAAGGAAAGTCGATAACGATTCTTTAATTAAGGAAAATTTCTCTTTAAAAGAAAAGATTTTAGATTTGACTCAAATTCACAAATTCGCTCAAGGCAAGAAAAAACTTGATTTAATACTTGATGAACAAAAATGTGTTTTTGATGAATGAGGAATTGGATACAAACCATTTTTAAAATAGAAGTCTCTTGAAAAATTCTTTGTTAAAGCCTCTATTTCCTATGTTTCAAATGTCACATGTAATTTTTGTAATAAAAACGGGCATGTTGTTTTTTATTGTTCTATAAAAAAGATATTACATTTTGAAGACAACTATAAGTGAATTCAAAAGTCTACTAACACTAACTACTAATGACCCAAGATTATATGAGTACCAAAGACACAAAAAAAAAAAAAAAAAAAAAAAGAATTATCTTTTGTATGCATCAAAGAAAATAAAGAGCAAATGAACTTTGGATAGTGGATATTCAAAGCACATGACCAAAAATAAAGTTTTATTGTCAATATTCAAAATAAAAGATAGTGGTCATAATACTTTTAGAGATATTGCGAGAGGAAAAATCATTGACAATTGAAGTTATTGGTAATAATTTATCTCCCTTTATTGAAAAAAAAAAATCTCTTAGTAGATAACATTAAACGTAATCTACTTAGTTTTAATCAATTGTGTGATGAATGTTATTATATCAAATTTGATTCTTCCAAGTGCCTTATCGAGGATACAACATCAAAATAGATGATGTTTATAGGAATTCGAAATAAGGATATTTTATCATAAACACTAAGTTTGAATGCTGAGAAAAATGTTTATTGATAATTGTGTTTTTGTACACTTATTTAATAACTAAATATATTTATTATTGATAAAAATGAGTGAATTTCTACTTACAATTATATAATTATTGTTTTTGTAGGTAAAAATCACCCAAATGAAAGATAACAAGACAAAAGGAGGAAAACAATGGACTAAAATGTACAAAATTGTGAATTTGGAGACCAAAGTAAATAAAGAGAAAGTTGAAGGATCTTGGATGCAATTTATGAAGGGCTTGATTGAAACGAAAGTCAAAATCTGATGATCAAATTGTACACGATCAAAGTTGAGGGGCCTAACATGCAATTATCTAAGGAACTTGGCTGCAAATAAAACCAATTTATAGTTTTGGATAGAAACTTGGCGCCTGGTGCTGCCACATGGCGTCATGTGGCACTTTTAAAGATTTGGGGACTGTTTTAATTATTTTATAAATTCCAAGGACTTAGGTTGCAAATTTTGAATTGTTTATAGGTTTTAAGTGTGAAATCTTGGAGGCTGCTGCCGTTTTCGTAATTCTCTTTTCATTTTCATTTCTTTTTCTTTCCACTTTTTTTTTTTTTTATTATTATTATTATTTTTTGGAGCAAATCATAGAGCACACAAGGGAGAATTAATCAAGGAGTTGGAGAAATTTTGGAGAAATCAAGAGTTAACTATTATCTTCACAAATCTAGTCAAATAAGGATTTTTATCTATAATCTTGTTATTTCTTCATTCTTCTCTTTTATTGATGATATATTGTATGAATATTCTCCTTTGTTATCACATATATAAAATGAGCTATATTATTTGTGTTGGGATTTATGGTTGAAATTTAAATTAGCTTTAATTAATTTTAATATTTGCCTTTTGATGTTAAAATACTTATTTTCATGTATATTTATTATTGCGTTGAATGTTTTTTCATTTATTTGGTCATTAAATGATTGATTTTAGTGATTTGTATATCGTTTGAGATAAGATTATACAATTTAGACCAAATAGTAAACACTCTAGGTTTGGTTAACCCTATGTGACCCACTGAACTATTTTCACAAATATTTAATGTGGTTGTTTGATTTTAATCGACGTAGAGATATAGTAGGTTAACCAATCAATTATGGTTAATTTCACTCGAGAAAAGTAATTAACTAAACTTTGAAAATCGGGTCTAATATAGTAAATGAGTAATTTATTAATTGACTTGTGGAGAAATTAATTTGGTGACGGTTAAGCGAAACCATAAATCACAACCACGTTTTTCTCTCAAACTTTCGAGTGTTTATGTTTTCTTATTTTGTAGATTTTTAGTTAATTTTCCTAATTTTTCAAAATTTAATTTTATTGTGTGTTTGTTTTTATTGTTAAAATTAAATTAACTAAAGTTGTATAATCGAAAGTAAACATTCCTTGAGGGATCGACAATCCTAACTCAAAAACTCTACTATATTACTTGAACAAGTTTTTTGCACCATTGTCGGTGAATGTTTTTACTTTAATTACCACATTAAATCTTTAATTAATTTTAGCTTTAAAATTTTTTATTTACTTGTTTATTTTTATTTTTGTATATTTAGCTAACCCCCATATTTTTAATTTATCTTGTATTTGTATTCTTATCTTTTACTTTTCAGCTATAGTTGTATTATACTATTATTCCCATCTTGGTAAAGTAACAACGTGTTTGCAATGTTTAATCTCTACGTTGACTATGAAAATATGCTTGGAGGTTCAAGATGTGAAATTTGTCAAACCATTGTACGGAACAATGCTTGTATTCGTGCACCGATACTTCAATGTCGAAAATTATTTGGTTTAGACAATATTTGAAATGTCAAAAACAAATATTGAACAATTTCGATGATAGTTACATGCTCGCGGGAGATTATATACCTGACGATTGGGACGATGACATCAAATTTTCAGGAGATGGTCCTCCATTTTTGAATGAGAAGATAATTGCAAAGAATTACCATGAACTTGCCAAGTTGAATGTAGATGACATTCCTGTGGGAGATTGTGAATATTGGGATGAATTTCAAAAGTGGGGGTATAATCCACTCGACGAAGTTAATAGGAAAGGCTTGCCATTGCTCGTGGAGTTTGATTGTGGACCAATCATTCAACCCGATAAGAGTTTAACCATTGAAGAAGAGCCTAAAATGAGTGAAAATTTAATCACAACAGAGCTAAATGAGGATGTGACAATCAATGAGGAGAAATCAACGTACACTCTTCCAACTTAGTTGATTGCCAAGATATTGATTTTGTGATTAAGCCCCGATGAGGAAGTAGAAATCTTCATAGTAGAATTTAAATTGGATACAATAGGCAAGTCCTATTATATGGAAAGGGGTAATGTCGAGTTTTGGAGATTCTAAAGATGTTGAAGATCAACATGAGAACGAAGATAATGTGCAACGAGATGAAGAAAAATCTTCTAAAGTACAAGTAATCAATCTCTACCTAAGTAACGGAGTCAAACAAACTATATCACGGATAAGCTCAATAAGTTTTAAATGAAATAATTGAAATTAATGAACACTTCAATGAACTTATCAATGAAATTTGACAAAGATGATCAATGTACTTCCATAGACATAACAAAATATCGAAGTATGATCGAATCTCTTCTTTACTTAATTGCAAGTAGACTCGATATTATTTTTATTGTGTGGTTTTGTGCTAGTTTCAACCCAACACTCAAGAATAACACATTAGTGTCATAAAGCGAATTTTATATATATCTTATTGGCATTGAGACATTACATTTATGGTATTCTAAAGGCACCCAAAGAATGATATTGTATTAGAATTTGTGAATATGGAAACTCAATTGGCCGCATTCTTACTAAATCTTTAACATTTGATAGATTTTTATATATTCAAAGAGGTTTGGAAATTGTCGATAAATTTGAAGTATGTGGCTAAATTGATTTCATACTAAATATTCTCATATGATTGATTATATGTGCACAATTGGTTGAAGTTTATTTATATTATATCCAAATGATTTTGCTTTTGTCACTTCATCACTCATGATTTGATTACTATTTTACTATAAAGTGATAATTATCCTATTGTTTAGACTTGCATATATTTGACATCTTGTGCTCAATTGAGGGGGAATATTATTATTTTCTATAGTTGATTTAAAGTACCATAATGTTGCTATCATATTTGCTACATTTTTGCTTATGTTAAAATGGGGAAATTGAGTAAGATAAATTTGAAAAGTATTAAAAAGAGGGAATATGAGTGAGATGATGTGTTTTGAATGATTAAATGATATACTTTGAATCATATATTAATTGATATGTTTTAAACAGACGACGATTGATTTATAAAAGATAAGGGAAATATATGGATTACATGCAAAATTTAAGATTTATATTTCTTATCAATTATTCAATATTACTTTACACAAATCATCTTATTTGTCATAATCAAAAAGAGGAAAATTGTTCACATATGATTGATTATAACTTTTAAGTTTTGATTATAACAAAGAAGTTAATCTTGTTTACTAACAAGTTGAATTCAAATGATTATAGTTTTTCTACGCATACAGTGAAAAATTGATTGATGGTCGTCAAAAGATCAAAAGCTATCATCACAAATTGGACTCATGAAAGGTGTCAAGATCGAAATCATATTCAAGAACTTAAAAGCCAAATTTCGGAGTAAGATCAAATACTTGATTTCTTAGATAAAATATAAAGGTACTAATACATTGATATATAACAATGAATACTTAAGCTCAAAACCCTTCAATGCATTAAAAACAATTTTGTGCATTAATAGTCATTCGAATAAAATGATTTGATAAAATATAAAAAGGACTTTTAAAAATGATATTTGGACTTGAAAAAAACTTTTTATCTTGAAGAATTAGTTAAAAATACTCTTCAAAAGTCTATACCTTTTAGAACATTCAAATCGGAACAAACGGGGTCGAAACGTTAAAAAAAAAAGAAGCTAAACTGCCCGACGGTCGACCAACTGTAAGAGGCAGTGGTGGACTGGATAGCGGTCAACCGGCCAAAATAAGCGGTCAATTGGAAATTTTTAATGATCCCAAATCTGACTATTCTAACCTCTAATTTTTACTTACAAACGGCTATATTATTCATCCAGACAGAATTCGGTCTATCGGACGAGTCATCCGAACTCTGAGATTATTTTTTTGATGTTTTGAACTTTATAAATATATCTACTTCTTACATTCAATACAATATTTCTCAAGAGTATCAAAGTGAGATATATTTTGAGAGATTTCTTTAAGTTCACACTTGCATTCATTTCATTTATTTTTTCATATAAAAAACTTTGATTGATTCGAACTCTTTAATAATCATCTTCATCACAGTTGTTCATCTCTTTTTTGTACTCAACTTATTTTTATTACTCATAAAATAGAGACATATTTTGAAGATCCTTGAACTTACATTGCATATATTTCTTCTACTACTTCATATTGAAAACTTTGATTGCTTAAATCAAACTTATAAAACCATCATATTTATCAAAATCTCTCGTCTCTTTGTTGGTACTTAATTTATTACAATAATTTATCAAAAGAGATATATATTTTGAAAAGATTTTTGAACTTAGGGTCCGTTTGATTGCAAATGTAGAATTTGGGTGGAAAGAGAATGAAATATAGAGAATTGAATTGCATAGAATTTGTTTTACTGAGAATTTTAATTAATTGTGTGACTGATATAATTTTTTACCTAAATATGTTGAAATTTGGTGTCCGTTTGACTTCATTTTTCATGAAAATTGTCCATTAAAGTGATAATTTTCTTTACCATTGGATCTAGAATTTGTTTCAATAGCCAATTTTTTTTTTACCGAATATCATTTTGACTTTGTTTTGCATGAAAATTGTCAATAAAAGTGATAAAAATTTTTTATTATTGCGTCTAAAATATTTTCCAATTGCAAAAAAAAAAAAAACTATTTTCCCACCACTCTAGTGGGAAAACTGTTAGGTTTTAGTTGATTTTGTAATTGGTAAATTCTGTGAACAAAATGACATAATTTGATAGGATGTAAAAGTTCAATGAGTAATGTGCAATTTATTCAAAAGTTAGTTAATAGGTTTAGGGTTTCGAGTTTGGAATAATGATGAAAATGACGCGAATTTTTTCTTGACTATCCTAAAGGGTTGGATCGAGCTACAAAAGCAGAAACAGAGTCGCTAGATCGTCGCTTGGCCATTGCTCGAGCGACAGTACTGTCCGAAAAAATTTTATTTCGCGATTTTAAGGCTTTTTATCCGGCTCATTCGTTTCTTGAACTACCTATAAATATCAGAACTCACCTGCACGTTTTTTTTTCTAAGGTTGAATATTGAGAGAAAAAGTCTAGAGAGTGAATCCTCTACATTATTGCTTTCAACCTTCATCTTGTATGAGATCTTTTGAGAGAAAAACATCAGATCTAATATCCAAATACCAAAAATCACTTCCTATTCATCTGGTCAGAGTTCTGAAGATCGAAAGAAGTTGATAGGAGTTCCTGTTTATGAAGAACATGTCGTTCTTCATGATCCACATGAGATAAACGATTCTACAAGGCTGAGAGTGCTGCATGGTAGTAGATTCCTCGGAGAGCTTTGGCAACACAACTAAGGATTGGTGCAGGGGAGCACGAGATTCAAGGAGAGCTGTAAGGAGTACAGTCTAGTGGTCAAGTAGTACGGGTTGTCTAGTCTGATTAACTATAAGTTGTTAAGATCGTTTATAGTGGATTAACTGGCAAAGTGCCTGGAGTTTTTGCCAGTTGGGTTTCTCTGTGAACATCTCGGTGTTTAATTTACTGCTTTACTATTTATTGTTTATTTACAATTGCGGTAATTCAATTTAGGACAATTGACTTGTATATTTAATCATCTAGTTAAGAATTAAAAGTAACTTGTTGCTATTTAATTCGATATATTTTAAATTCCGCATATTACACATATTCATTACCTCTATGTGTTATTAGAGTCGAATCTGCGTTTCTCAATTGGTATCAGAGTCTTAAATTGATTCTTGACCCTTATTTGTTAAGTCTAAACAAGTCAGTCTTTGTCTATGCCTCCATTTTTCGACGGAAGCAATTATACCTACTGGAAAGTTCGAATGAGAGTTTTTCTTAAGGTTTTGCATGAAAGTATTTGGATAAGTGTGCAAAATGGGTGGACTCCGCCTACAACAACTGTTGATGGTGTAGTTATACCCACTGATATCTCACTGTGGACCAAAACTAATTTGGATGAGTGTAATTGGAACAATAAGGGCCTTCATGCCCTGTTCATGACTGTGTTTGCTGAAGAGTTTAGGCGTGTATCGATATGTGAAACTGTTAAGGAAGTTTGAGATATTCTAGAAACCACATACGATGGAACTAAAACTATTAAGAACTCTAAACTGCAGATGTTAATCACTAGATTTGAAGAGATAAGGATGGCTAATGATGAGATATTTGATAGTTTCTATGCTAAACTCAATGACATTGTCAATTCGAGTTTTAATTTAGATGAGAATATCTCCGAAATCAAAATTGTTAAGAAAGTCCTTAGATCATTGCCTGAGAGGTTTAGACATAAGGTCACTGCTATAGAAGAGAGTATTAACTTGGATGAGGTTAAAATTGAAGAACTCGTATGATCCCTTCAAACTTATGAACTCGCTGTCTCACAACTTAAAAAGGTTAAATCCATTATCATGAATACTATTAGAGAAGCTGAGAGCGAGTCCCTTGACACCGAGACCCTTAGGGATGGCGAAATTGCTTATTTCGTTTAAAAATTTCAGAAGGTGAAGATGAATAAGAGAAATCCTCAAGAGCGGAGTAGTGAAATCCCTAGTAAACTCCCGAGAGATATACGTGAGAAAAACACCTTTAGGACTCCCGTTAGTAAATCTCAATTTGTCCAATGCCATGAGTGTAAGAGATTTGGTCACATTAAGAGTGAATGTTCTAATTTGAAGAAGAGTTCAGGTAAAGAACATCGTAGGACTTCAGCCATGATCGTGAATGATGAGGAGTCGGATTCCAATTCTCAGAATAAGACATCTGGAGGTGAGGATGAACAAAAGTTTATAGCATTCACCTCAACTGCTGCAATCGTATCTGATCGTGATATTGAGAAAGGGAAAGAGAGGATGAGAGTGTTCAGTCTGATGATGAGACGGACATTCACAAGTCCTATCATGAATTGTTTGAGGAGAGTCTCAAAATTAAGAAGGTCAACAAAGCCGTTCTGAAAAAAAGTGAACAAGCTTGAGCTTGAACGTGAAAAATTGTTAAGTATCCTTCATGACTCGTCTAAGAAAGTAAGTGAATTGAAGCTAGTTAATGAAAACTTGAAAATTAAAGTTAAATCATTAACTTCTGATCTTGATAAATCAAATGCTCAACTTCAATTGTTCATTAGTGGCACGTAGAAGCTGGATAATCTGATTGAGATGAATAAGCCCGTAGGTGACAGGCATGGTATGGGTTATGTCCATAACCGTGATGCTATTGTTAGTACATCCAAGACCATGTTTGTTCTTGCCACGAAAAAGCTCGTGAGGTTGCTTATCCGAAACTCAGAGGTAAACATGTCATATGATCGAGACCTACCAAACAACGTAAGGTTAATCGTCCTACTATTTGACAACAACCACCAAGCAGGTTTGAACCTAGATTCATTCCCACTTGCCCACTGTGGTGCACTGGGACACATTAGACCTAGATGTCGTAATCGTGTGACTATAAGCAAGAATCTGGATTTCACTAGCAAGGTTGACTTTCTTGCCAATCAAGTCAGCCACTTAAATGAAATGATGACTCGGTTAACATATTCATCTTTTGTTTCTAAGAAAGTTTGGGTCAAGAGGAGCGACCTGAAAGGTCCTACTCTTCGTGGTAAGGGCATTCAATTTTTGCCCTAATTTGGTGATTATGGGTGGTAAGGGCATTCAATTTTGGCCCTAATTTGGTGATGCATGCATGTGCAGTTCATAGTGTCCATTCATTCATGTATGCATCCCATTTATTTTATGTTATGTTATTTTTATTTTTATGTATTTATTTGCTTCAAATATTATTTTCAAACGGGGAGGACGAGAACAAAACAAGTTTGATTTGGAAACTGTTTTACAGCATGATATACAATATACTTAATTTTGTTGGTTGTAATTAAGAATGCTGTTATTTAGTGAGTTGTAACATACTTTACATGGCTAACTTAGGATGCTTATGGAGTATTGAATATAGGTCGGTTCATATACCATATGCACTGCACACACTATGATCTTGACAGTGAGACTCTACCACGTGTATGAGATTTGGGATGGCAGTCACATGTTAGTAGGATGACTTTGAACATGAATTGATCTTTTTAATTAGACCTAAACTCGATATTATCTTTGCAAGAATCAATTTATGTCGAGAAAAAGAGGCTCAATATCTAAATGCTACTTTTTGAAGTCTATTTGACTTGAGTAATTAAGCTTGCGGGATTTCTCATAACATGATGCATATGGTTAACTGACTTGGGTTAGCCGGTATAAAGCTTATTACATGGGTCATGTTAGTCGCTTAATGGAAATGAGCCTGCACTTAAGATGAAAAAAATATTTATGAACATTCCTATTGAAAGTTGTAATAAAAGATAAATATTTATACTGTAAGTCAAGGGGGAGAAAAGAAATTTTTAATTCTAAAATGAGCTTTCATATATAGGTTCTAATGTGTCTTACGGGTTTGACATTCATAAGTAGAGAAATATATTTATTAGCAGTAATGTTTAACATGTTCTTTCTCACAAAATTAAGGTTTGGAGTCCTACTGTAAGAGGATTAGTGACACTTAACACATATGAGTCACTTATATCATTTACTCCATTGGAACTTTAAGTTTGAGTTGTGGGAAAGATTAGTGTTCACTGCATATACTTGTGATTACTTATACCTATATTACTGTTGTGTGATTTTGTTTTGTCCATTGTCATTGTGTGACAAAAAGGAGGAGAAACAATTGAGTTTTAATTGTGATTGAAATTGCAAAATTAATATCATTTTTTGACTTGCATTTTATGATTTGCATTTTATGTCTGAGGGGTCGTTGGGGGTGAGATATAGATACATTTACCTAGTACTTAAACATTTTGAGAGTTTGTAGTTAGGGGTAGCACATGCATATATGTTTAATTTCAATTTCGCTAAATTAAGTTTTTGATGTTTTGATAATGTTAATGTTTCGTTTTGGTATGTTGGGTTGCATTGATACTATGTTTTAATTTAGCTTGTGATGTAAAACTGAAAAATATGTTTTGTGAGTTACAATTGCTTAAATGACACTTAGAATTGAACAGTTTGAACTGTGATTATCATTGATCCTATTTTCCAAACATTTTACACTAGTATTTGAATTGTCACTGTAGAGTTCATTAAAGACAGTTTGTAGTTGTAGGTTATGTCATTGTTTTTGAGTTTGCAACTTTTATTTGATTACTGTCTTGACATAGATTGTTGTTTTGTCACAGAATGTCAAAGGTAGAGTTTGTCAGGTTTTAGTTTATTTTGTAAATGACAAATTCTGTTGAGAAAATGACTTAATTTGATAAGATGTAAAAGTTCAAGGAGTAATGTGCAATTTGTTCAAAAGTTAGTTAGTAGGTCTAGGGTCTCGAGTTTGGAACAAGGAGGAAAATGACGCGGATTTTCTCTGGACTGTCGCCAAGGGTTGGCTCGACCAACAAACCGTCGTTCCTCCTTCGCTCGAGTGACAAACTGTCGCTGAGCCCTCGCTCGAGCAACAGTGTTGTCCGAAATTTTTTTATTTTGTGTTTTCAAGGCTTTTTACCCGGCTCATTCGTTTATTGACCTACCTATAAATATCAGAACTCACCTGCACGTTTTTTTCTAAGGTTGAATATTGAGAGAAAAAGTCTACAGAGTGAATCCTCCATATTATTGCTTTCAATCTTCATCTTGTGTGAAATCTTTTGAAAGAAAAACATCAGATCCAATATCCAAATACAATAAAAATCATGTTCAACGGACTTTTCTCTTTCAAAATATCACAAAAATTTATGAAAACATGTTTTTGCATATGAAAATTACGATAGCGTATGTCCGGATATCCATTTAGAATTTCTAGCATGTACGTTTTTCCCGTAAGCAATGATGTTCTACAAGATGTCCTGCCGATGACACTTTCTTTGTTGACAACAAAGCAATAAGGCATCATTAAATCTCCAAAATTTGTGTCAACATCTTCCATAAATAACAAATCATCATCACTCGAATCTTCATCAATGAAATTATCGGTACTCACATTATCATCCACATTTGATTCACTGGTCAAACTGTGAACAAAATATATCTCTAGTAGTTATCATAAGTCATATCAATCATTATTGATTCAAATAAAACATGCAATCAAGTATTGAGAAATTAAAGAAAAATTAACAATATCAGTTCTACAAGCAACAATATCACTAATGGTCCGTTTGATTGCAAATGTGGAAAATGGGTGGAAAGAAAATGAATTTTAGAAAATTGCATTGCCTAGAAATTGTTTTACTGGAATTGTAATTAATTGTGTTTGATTGGTTTAATTTTTCACCCGAAAAATGTTGAAAGTTTGGTGTCCATTTGACTTTGTTTTTCATGAAAATTGTTCATTAAAGTGATTCTTTTACTATTGGGTTTAAAATTTGTTTCACTTGCCCAAAAAAAATTTTTAAAAAATTATCATATCGAATAATCATTCGTTTGACTTTGTTTTGTATGAAAATTGTCAATAAAAGTGATAATTTTTTTATCATTAGGTCTAAAATTTTTTCCAATTGCAAAAAAAAAAAAAAAAAAAAAAAGGAAAGGAAAATGAAACCACCTAAAAGGTGGGAAAACAATTTCAACAAAATTAAGGAAAATGTGCACGTGTGAGAGAAAGTGAGAAAAAAAATTTCATAGAAAAATTCTACTATCAAACAAGGCATAAGCTAGAAAATGGAAAAAGAATTCCCAGTTTTAGGGAAAATTAAGAGTATCAAAACCTAAGTTCATAAATGAAAATAGTACATCACCAATAAAGGAAAAAAAGTACTTCAAGCTATGAAAATAACACTGTACTTCAACCTTTCTAAGATAGGTCATCTCCTTACTTCTGACATATTTACAAATGACACCCTGAAATCGGGATCTTTAAAAGTTTTTATTGTTTTCACATAAACTTCATTGGACACCCCTTCCATATTGTTTAAGATGTCCCAACAAAAAAACATTTGAATAATGATCCGGACTATTTGCTTCACTATCCGATTGATTACATGATTTTCCTTGGATCTTTGCACGCTTTTCTTTTAGGTAAAGTGTTTTAAGTTCAGTTTCTTCATTCATCATACTAACTGTAGATAACCACTGTGTCATGCAGACCTCAAGTTTTTCACTTTTACTGATCTTAGATTCCTTATGTTGGCGTTTACCCGATGTACCAATTTTCTCACGCTGACGGGTATTTGAAACCTTATCGACTTCATCATCATTTTCCACACGTACATGCACTCCCATGTTCAAAAAATCATCTTTTAGCTGCCTTTTTTCCTTTGATGTGTTTGGAAGCTGTGTATAGGCATTGTCTAGTCCCGCTAAATATCTCCCCAAGGGTGGTAGTGCTTACATCCTTCCCTCTTGAACATTTTGTAATCTGACTTGTTAACCTACCATTGAAAAAAGAAGCCACATTGTTACAGTGTTCAACGAAAGGGGGTAAAATTGATAAGATAAAAAACTAATGACGAAAATATTCTTTAATAAATATATATATCGTATAAAAGTGTTGCAAAACTTCATTTGCATCATTAACTTTGTTGGTGTTTGGATCCCATGTAACACCTATATGTCCCAAAAGTTCAGAGAACATGCGATAAATCTTAAGTAAGCGATTCCACTTTCTCTTTATTCTATATGTGCCATAATCCATTTTTGCTGAAGTTATCATGGTTTCATTGATCCTGCGTCATTCGTCTCTCGTGAATGTAGAACATTATAATACGTTTGATTTCACTTTCTCATAAAGAATTTCGATAAAAGCGTGTTCATTCTCATACAACCATAACATTGGTTCCTTATTCTTAACTCTTTATGATCACCCATGTTCTATATTGAATATAAATCAAACTATCAAGAAATATATAAGTCCTTCAATAGGCAATTTGAGGACGACATATCAATATATTTAATTATAGTCACATACCACAAATTCTATCAAACATAAAACTAAGAATGGTGATCATATCCATGTACTAATTCTGACCATATCAATGTCATGGAAACAGATGTAATTGGCATTGGCACAATAGAGGCAATTCAATAAAGAACCTAAAGAACTTCATTATAACTAAAAATCTAAAGTTGTTGTGTCCTTGGAACAAATAGTTTGAATTCAATGAATTCAAACTCTAATCTGATCCCAACTGCCCAAATGGATCAAGTCTACATACCTGCAGCAGCCCCAAATAATCCGCTTCCACAAGGGTTTGATCAGGTGAATTTTAATACCAATTTACACCCTGCGCTGCCTTCTTTTTAACAAATATTTTAACAAAACATTTTATTATTCTTACACATCTAGCAATATAATCTCATTATACTTTTGAATGCTTTAAAACAACAAAGGAAAAAAAAAATCCAAATCTGTCCAGAGAAAATAACACCAAAGAAATACCTAGATTTGAAGATAGTATTGAGCAGAAAATAGGAGACGAGGATTAGTCAATTCTTCAATCTGCCACAATAAAGGAATGGGAAGGCAGAGCAAACCCTAGAGAACAACTGCTCTGGAATGAATCTTACGGGGAGAGATAATATGTGAGAGATAAGCTCACTTACAAAAAAAAAAAATTCTAAAATTATAAAAAAAATTCTGGGATGTAACACAGAGTCTTCTACATCAAAATGTTATTCATTTTGGATGGTAATTTACAAGAATTAAATTGGGGAAACATGAAAAATTACAATTGAAATAATTTTCAAGGGACCAATCACATAATGTGAAAAGCTATTTGAGAGGAGAGGTGGAAAATATGGACCAAAGTTAAGGTTAATTAAGAGAGGATGATATATTGAAAGAAAGGGATTGGATTCAGGTGGAAAACAAACCTTCTTAGACCTGAACAATTAATTTATTTTCATATTTTAGTATAAAAACGATGTTATATTCTACATGACGTAATACATAATGACGTTAAATGACAAGTTGTCACTTAATAGAGCCACATTGGATTACCATTAATGTTATAATCTTCTTAAGAGAGTGATCTTTAGAGTAATTGTCCTGAACTTGAGTGATCATTACCGTAACAAATAACTTCATTGACAATGGGTGTAACTACTCTAAACTTTTGAGAGAGTTGATAAAAAATAAAAAAATCAATTATTATTGACCAATAGCGTAACACAAAAAGAAAAAGAAAAAGGAAACTCCAATGCTTCAATTAATTGATAAAATAACATCAATCCAGCAAAAATAATCACTTCAAAAACAAAGCACAAAATCCTAGGCTGCAAAATTATTAACAGAAAATAAAATCCACACATTTTATGTACATATGGATCTCCTTCAACCTCTTCATCAATCAACTTTTCTTATTTTTTTTTTTTTTTTTCCTTCTTCTGATGCATATCTTCATTAGGCTCGATAAAGTGAGATTTATTACATGTGAAAATAGGAGTGGTTTTGATTCAGTTCGGTCAGACGCTAGATTCACGAGTAACCTGAGCCATCCTGACAACTTCTTTGTTTCTCCCTTCTGCTAAACTAGATAAGCATCATGCAGTAGGAATTATGGAGAAAATACAAACTTCTTGATCGAAATGATTTGTTAGAAAATGTAGGGGTCCTTCCTTTTTTCGTTCACGATTAGATACAAATTGGAAATAATAACAATACTTCTGCAAATACTGATTTGGAATGTCCAATCCTCTAGCAATTTGGAGTTTCTCTTGTATTTTAATTATGAAGTTTGAAGAATTCAACAATTTTAAAAAAATTGAAGTAACAGTTCCTAGTAGGAATTCTAATGTTAATTATTTTTTATTTCCAAGTCAGAGGAGAAATTTTATGGACTCATAATTAGTACCAAGTAGTTTGTTTTACCTTCCCATTTACCAAAATAGAAGTTGGGTTGATCCCATGAAAATCTTATTAGTTATGTACATAACAGAGATCATGCTTATAAGCCCTGAAAAACCATTTTTGCGGATCAACCATTCTGGTGGCAACCGGAATGAGATCCGGTCCACTTTGATCCGCATTGGTAGCAAAACTCGTATGTGCACCTGCATGTTATGTGTATACAACCATCGCTCTTTTCGACGTACATCTTGCATTTGGGACATCTCTGCCAACTTTTCTTCTTCGCAAGAGTCTTAACCATCACTTCGTCTTTCCCTCCGCTTTTGGAGTACAACTTCTGGAATTCCTTGCAGGTGAACTCTGGATGCCATGGAACCAGACACTTTGCACAAAATGATCTGTGACATACGAGGCAGTTTACCTCTGTAATGAGGGCCCGAGAATCATTGACAAACATGGCTGAACAGTCATTAAAAGGACAGTACACTTTCTGGGATTCGGGGATCAGTGACTGGCATAGTGACTCATCCCACCGTATGAGTGCTTCGTTTGGGATCATCAGCCTGCATGTATCAGCGTCTAGTATGGTGTTGCAATTGAGTGCAGGGCAGTAGATGATTTTTACCTTGTCTTCTATCCTTGACATTATATGCTTACTAGTGCAGTTGTAGCAAAACGAGTGGGAACAACTATCATTCGTGAACATCTGCCAGCTTTCTTGGTTTTCCAAACAAATTTCACAGAAGCTTATGTGTGAATTCATGACTTCGTTTCCCACCTCCACCGGTTTGGTATACATAATTAGGCCTCCTTGGACGGATGCAGTTGCCGTGTTTTCTATTTTAGAAGCAAGGATAGAAGCCAGTACTGCTTCTTGGAACTGCAATTCTTCTGCATATTCTGCATCAGAAACTGTGAAAGTAGGCGGAGGGAGAGAGGGAGAGAGAGAGAGATTCAGTTCTTGGATACAAAATGAGCAACCTTCAAGTGCACATACAAATAATAAGACCAAAGACAATTTCCTTTTAACAGAAGTAACAAGTTAAAACTCGCATGATCACACCTCAATACCTCTGAAGAGCTGTTCTTACTCAAGTATTCATTACTGCAGTACTGCTGGATAATTTGATTTTCCTCCCACTTCCCCTTCGTGTTTCTTCATCCAGCCATGTTAGCGAAAGACATTTTTGTGACACTATTGGCACTAATCATAGATAGAAATTACATCATGAAGAAATGACTTCCTATTTCTACATCAGCCAGAGAGTTGCTTGCTTATTTATGAGGAATCACTACTAATTCAATGGTTTTTATATATCAATATACTTCATCACAACAGCTGTAACAAGAAAATACGATAAGAAGTCAAAGAAGAGCTTTGCAGCCACATACAGTAGAGGCAAAATCAGGGCAATCAATTTCTAACAGCAAAACCAGGGAGTGGTGTATTGGATAATGCATCAGCATTACAGTAGCAATAACAAAAAGAATGCAAAGGGCATCCTATCCCAGTTCACGATGCATTTTTTTACAGATAATTCATGATAAAACTTGTAGTCTTCTCATAAAACACAAAAGATATTATCATTGAAGGAAGATCAAGTTACACCAGAACAGTGTAGAAAAGTTAAAAAGTCCAAAAGCTAACTGTAAGTGATGAGGTCCATCCATCATCCAGTCGATGTAACATTGGGAAGGAACGACTAGTCGACTACTATGAGCTTGTAGAATGTAATTAAATGTTTGAACTTCCAAAAATTATGGTAGTTAATAAAACACGGAATTATGTAAAACTTTTTAATACTCCTAATTAGTGTAAGTTGATCCCTTCTCATTGTCAATGATGCATTAGGTGCAAGTATTTAACATCGAACATGTTAACCATTTCTTGAAAACCAAGATTGGATTGCATAAAATAAGGCAGAATTCAATTAAGTCCAAGATCAAGGCACTTCATCAATATATATTCAAAAAATACTTATTTGACAAGATACATCCTTTCTTTGCATAGGATTGGGGTGAGAATTGGCATAATGCAATCCAGCGCTAGAAATTACAGTAAACAGAAGCTACATAATGAATTAAGGGCCCCGTTTAGCAGGAGTTTTTCTTTTGCTTTCCGTAAAAGAGCTTTTTTAATTTTTATTTGAAAACTAATTTTTAAAATAGTTTACTATACTGACAGTACTTTCAGTAGAACCTCCTCAACTTCCTCTAGGAACTAATACGAGTAAAAGAAGCATAAAATTAGCCAAACGGGTGCACATTCAGTTTTTGGGCCTCAAAAGCTCGACTTTTCAAAAGTCAGGCCAAACGGGAAGTACAGGTTCGGTACGCAGAAATCAGTTGAATACTATGACGATCTGGATTTTAGCATAATTTTCTTCGTCAACAACGTGCAGTCGTATCCCGTCCTCCCGCCAAACATGGCGCAATAGTTATGCCTAGTGTAAATAGAAATCTAACGATCCTTCACTTTGTGAAAATTGTACCAACTGAAGAACATGAATTGGCCCTTAAAATATAAAAACCCATGGAGTTTCTCTTCCATGAGTTATACCTTTTTTTTTTTTTTTTTTTTGTCATGAAACAAAAAATTTCAACAAGCAAATTCATAAAATTGTCTTAATCCCCTTCAATAAACTTGAAATTTCAAGAATTTTCTTACCGTCGCTGTCCACGGGTTCGAAGGTCAACTCTTCCGGCGAGTCTCCTGCAGCCTCACTCCTAGTAATCATTGGTACAATAACTAAACCATCGATTTTCTTCTTTTTCTTGCAATAAAGTAGCCATGCAGGTAGACTAAGCACGAGAAAGGAACAAGCCGCGGTAAATACAGAAGTAACAGCTGAGTCTGAATGGAAAAAATTTCCAAGTGGTTGGCACAAATCGGTAAGGTTTTGAAAATTGACCGGAATTTCAACGGAAAAATTCATCGCCGGAGGCCAGTTCATGAAGCCCAGATCGCCTATTACATCTCTAAACATTTTGGATTGTCTGGTAGAAGAAAATCTCTCTGTGTATCTGTTATATTCCTCGTTTTACCTTTTCTTGACTCCTGGAGTACACGCTAAAGCGAAAGATTAAAGAAAGATAAATGATTACAATAAGGCCATGTTTGGCTAAGAATTTGCACTTCCTGTCTTAAGAGTTTTAAGCCAGAGTAATGATATTCAATATCTCTGATATCAAGAATAAATTTAAGTGACAATTACATTTATATTTACTTAAATACAGTGTCCAATATTCATATGGGCTTGTTTGGTATATATTTTAATCCAATTAAAATTGAAAATATAGTCGTTATTGGGTCTCACTCGTCTAATAAAAGTCGACAATAACGATCAATCTTTCAATTTTAATCCGATTTTAATCTCTACCAAATGCATTCTATAATTGAACCTATCAAATATGGTAACCTAAACTAATTTTCTAACATTATACTTGTACTAAATAGCATTATTCTTTAAGTAAAAATCATCAAATCGAAAAATCAAATGAAAACACTTGTTAGCCCATGTTTGGTACACATTAAAATTTTCATTATCATTCTTTTATTCATTTTCAACCACACATTTTTTTTAATAAAATAATATTTTTCATCAAATCAATAATTTTTCCTTTTTTTGCAATCACACATTCTCCATCAATCTAATATCATAATTAGGCGTCACATGGACCCGTTAATAGTAGTAGAGGGAGGTAGGGGTTGTTGGCCACTAAAATTTGAGTTTTCTTTTGTTTAGAAAATAAAAATTAAATTAGTCGTTCTATATTCATTATTTTCAAAATACATTTTTTTTATATTTTTTTCAATCACACATTTTTCAATAAAATAATATTACACACAAATTCAAATTTTTTATTTTTATTTTTTAACAACATATTATTTTGAAATTGCGTGATTGAAAAGAATATATTAAAGATTTCATTTTTCTAAACCAACAAAAAAAAACTGAGAACAAAAGAAAAGAAAAGAACAGAAAATTAGTAAAATCTTCTACTTGAACTTGAGTACCTCCTGCGAAGTGGAGGTTGGCGCCTGGCAGCTGCGAAGTGGTAAGTGGAGGCCTGGAGCCCGGAGGCTACGTGTGAAGTGGAGGCACTGGCGCCCTGCAACGATTGTGACTTGCGATTGTGAATGTCGAAGATTGAAGAGGAGGATGTCGTGCGAACTGCGAAGTGGTGGTGGAGGCTGGCAGCTGGAAGTGGAGATGTGGAGGCGATTCATGCGAAGACGAAGTGGAGGGCTCAGGCCGGAAGCTATTCAGGTCGGTGTCTGGTGGCAGGTGATTGGTGCGATTCGTGCGAATGGGATTAGGCTGGAGACGAGTTGTGATTTGGGAATGGAATTGGGATTAAGGAGGTTTAAATATTTTGGAATGAGATTGGGATGGGCCGTTGTATATGTTAGTTTGAGTTTTATCTTTGGGCTGGGATAACTAAAAAAAATTGAGCCCAAAATTTTTGTTTGAGCCCAAAAGTCCATGATGGGTCTGTGCCCATTCTGGGTTGTACTGGGCTCCGCCCCTGAACAAGATGCCCTTTTGAAATCACAAGAGATGCTCATTTACGATGTAATGAAATTTGATACACATGTTTAGAAAATGAAGTTAATATTAGAATAGGTTCTTTCATTGTCATACGAAATAAGTGCACAATTTAGCCCTAATTTGATAGGGATTAAAATTAGATTTTTAGCCCATATTTGGTATACATTAAAATTTTCATTTTTATTCTTCTACTCATTTCCAACCACACATTCTTCAATAAAATAATATTTTTCATCGCATCAATAATTTTTCTTTCTTTTTCAACTACACGTTCTCCATTAATCTATTATTTCAAAATACATTCTTACAAAATAATATTTTTCATCACATCAATAACTTTTCTTTCTTTTTCAACCACACGTTCTCCATCAATCTACTATTTCAAAATACATTCTTACAAAAGAATGTGGCTCAAAAATTAATAAATGGATCTCATGAAAAATATGATTAATTGTTACATTTGATTTAAATTAAAATTACGTCAAAAATCGAGTTGAAAAGTCGAGACACGAGGAGCAATGAGAGGCATAAGAGACAAGAGACAAGAGACGTAAGGCAGAGGATAGTTTGATCATTAGGTTTAAGGTTTTTGGTTTTAATTACTAATTTTCTATTTAATATTTTTTAATTTATTGGGTTGGGTTGGGTTGGGTTGAGTTTTAATAGATAATCCAGAACTCAATCCAATCCGACCTAAAATTTAATTTTCTAACTCGAACTCAACCCAATTGAATTAAAAAACGAATCCAAACCGGTTGTTTTGGGTTGTGTTGATTGGTTTGACTGGTTTGAATTAGTTTTTGCTCAACCTAGTTGTATAAGAGAGTGGAACTTTGTTGATGCCAATTCATTTTGTGCTTTTAATTCGACTAGGAAAAATTTATGTATTTATATTTATATTTTGCATATTTAACTTGTGCATCTATAAATTTGAGCCACGACTTTGCCATTGTTCCTTAGCCAAACGGTTTTGAAAGAAGTATTTTAGGTTTCAGAATTTTAGTAGCGGTTTGAAATCAAATCAAACTATTAAAAAAAAAAAATATATATATATATATATATATATATATATATTGCAAATATTAGACTTTAAAATTACAATATTAAGATTCTTAACCTTCAAAATAAAATATAAGAATAATTCTGTTGGTACAATTTTGCGTTAGTAAATTTGAATACAAAATGTGTAGTTTGGTCAACTGCCTATTACCAAATAGTTAGTTAATTCCTAATTCCATAATCGGTTGTTTAGACTTTTCTTTGAATTTGTTGATATTTAATTATATAGTTTGATATGTATAACTTTTTTATTGTCAATAAAGTATGAATACATCATTGAAATAGTGACAATAGATTGACATAAAAGGGCATGTTCGATATTGCTTAAAATTCAATTAAAATTGAAAATATGGTCGTTATTGAATCACACTCATCTAATAAAAGTTAACAATAACGACTAATTTTTCAATTTTAATCCGATTTTAATCTCTACTAAACACGCCCAAAGAAACAATCTACAATCCAATCGTAGTTTAACATCAGATCAAACCGTTATGTTTGATAAAATCTCAAATCGTTTTAAATGGTATATTTAAAATTTTCTCAAACCATTTAAAATAATTTGATTTGAAATCTGTTAAAAATATCAAGCAAACTAGATTGCTTGTTCCTTTATCGTGTAGTAGTTGAATTGATCCGACCTACAATAATATTTTAACTACTTCAACATGTCTGCGCGTAAGATATCCAAGATGTTCATACATCAATATGCTCAACCCCCATGTAGGATAAATAAATAAATAAAAATAAAACAAAATCTGTTAAAGAAAGTCACGTAGATCGATTCATCACTCTTTTTTTTTTTTTTTTATGTTTATTTTAGATTCAATCAAATCTTGCCACATTTGAAAATTCTGAGCATTTTTCTATTATTCTTCTTCAATGTCATTTTATCTTTCCTTTGCAGTACTTGTACATTGTCAATTTCGTCCACCTTTAACCTGGAACTAAATTTAAGGGAAAATTGCAATAGCGATTCCTAAATTTTCACTTTTTTACGAACTTTACCATAATTTTCAATTTGTGCTAGAGAAAGTTCCTAACTTTTCATAAATTAATGACCGGAGTCCAAATAGATAGATATTTGACCGTTAGTTGACCAAAGACATTGGGTTTGACCAAATTTAATAGAGACAAAATAGTAACTTTAGAATTTATATTTTTTCAAATATTATTAACAATTTAAATAAAAACAAAAAGCAAAATCTGTTCTTCTTCCCCACCCCAACATATGGACATCAAAACGACGATACTTTTAGGTGTAAACCAGTATTGAGCAAAATCAGCAATAACACAGTCAGGTGAAGAGTCTTCCAACAAACAAATGATTATTGATTGAAGCTCGTCGATGGCAATTTTAAGGTAGCAGATCATATCCAACGGTAAATCAATGGTGGCTTCTGCATCTTCGGTAGACGTCGACTTTTGGCAATCGAATCTTGACAAATTCTATTAGATGGGTTCAATTTAGAGGCAGATTGAAAATGTGTTCAATGTTCCTGTAAGTGGAAACAAAGGAGACACTGTGGCCTTTTATGCTATAAGCTTGGTGAGCTCTAGGCATGGAATCAAGTGATTGAAGGCAGGCCAGCCATGGGAACATGAGAATATGCTACCCTGCTCAACCATGGACTACAGTACAGATTTAGAGGTGCAGTATACAAGATTCTCAAAGTTTTTGTTTACATTACGAGGGTTTGTGATTGAGATATTGGTGGTTGAAAGAGGTGAGTGGTGATTTGCGTTGAGGAGCTGTGAGGGATGGTGGTAGTCCAAAAATATAAGCTACGACGACTTTGGATTATGGTTGGTTTGGGGTTTGGGGATGAGACGGGATGGTGTGACATGGGGCCCTTTTTATAATTGTCGTTTTAAATTGTTAATAATAATTGAGAAAATATTAATTCTAAAGTTATTATTTTATCCTTACTAAATTTGGTCAAAATAAATTTGTTTAGTCAACTAACAATCTTTTTATCCATTTGGACTCCAACTGCTAATTTATTAAAGGTTGGAGACCTCCATTGGCACAAACTAAATATTAAGATAAAGTTTGTAAAAAATGTAAAACGTTAGGAACCACCACAACAATTTTCCCTAAATTTAACTTGAAAAGAGTATTGCAAAATATGCTCTAATGTTAAAAAAGTATGTGCCCAAGGAAAATATTAATGGGAGATTTTCATAAATGTCACTAAATTTGAAAATTCACTAAAAATTTGGATGTATATTAAATTTGTTCAAAAATGTCACTTTTTTGTTGTAAAACGTCCAAATTACCATTGAGTTACATTTGTAAGAGCAATTAATACTTGATTGGAATGCCATTAATTGTTTGATGTTATTATTATGTTTTTGTGATTTTATTCATTATATATATGTATATTATATTGAATAAAATGTATTTTCTTCCAAAAAAGAAATAAAAGAAATTCAAAACCTAACATAAACAAACCTTAAACCCTAAATTCTCATCCATTAACACATATTTTCTTCCAAGAACTTCATCTTCTTCATTCATTCCTTCATCAAGAACACATGAATATTTAATTGATCATCCATTTTGAGAGGTTAGCTATCAGAAATTGTTTATATTTCCATCTCTTATCGCATTATTTCGTAAATGTTAAATACAACATGGTGATAATAAATTCCGGTTTTTGAAACTATTACTCATTGATTTCTTTGATTTTTGAATTTTTTTACGGTAAAGGTGTTTAGTTCATTAAATGTGATCGATTTCATATTTAATGAAGCGTTGACTTTTTTTTTTTTTTTTCCAAAATACATTGTCTGTTGAATGAGAATTGATTATCACCATTAATGTTCTACAATAATGTCCTCCTAAAAATTTCTGAAATAACTGTTTTGAAACCAACCTGATAGTTCGTATTGAAATGGTTGAATATAGTGTTTCAAACCGCCGGGTCCCGACAGTTAAAATGTCGAATTCGACAGTTTACGAACTGTTGGGATACACAATTCAACTGTCGATTTCGACACTTGAGAACTATTGAAAACTTTGATTAGCCCTTTTTCCACATTTGATAGTATTCAATGTAGATATATTGATTGTGCCGATTTCTTACAGTTGCAATCCCAACATTTCAGGTATGAATGATGATTTGAGATTCATCGTCTCTTACGGGGGAAATTTCGCAAATGGGGACGACGAATGGAAATGGAGAGGGGACAAAACCACTTCCATTTTATTGCCGACAAATATTACGGTAACCGGACTTGCTTTACAGTTGAAGGAAAAATTTGGTATTGTTGATCCCAGCGGTGAAATTGAATTGAATTTCAGAGTCCCCAACTTAAATGTACCTTCGATTGAAATATGTGAAGACGAAGACCTCAGTTGGTACATATCGATTCATAACGAAACTGCAATCTGCATTACTATTTTAGAAGCCGAGCCCCCAAGTCTTGGCCGGATCGTTTGTTTGTCGTAGGGAATAGGGGTGGGCGCGGGTCGGTTCGGTTCGGTTTTTTCGGTTCCAGAAATTTTCGGGTATTTAGTAAATGGAACCGTCGGTTCCAAATATAATTCTGGAACCGTTCGGGTTCGGTTCGGTTCCATTCGGTTCTGTTCGGTTCCTACTATAATTAATTTTTTTAACATTTATAATAACACTATATAAATACATTTAGAAAATTTTGTCAGTGCATTTTGAATAATTAATCCATAACATATTAGAAAGTTTTCACAAAATGCTAACACTTTAGTACTAGACAATATAGATCACAATTTTTTTTGCTGCTTCCCTCAAACAATTACTGTTCCACTGCTTACCCATCAAAATGTAACATATAAAAGCATCTAACTATGTTCTCCATTTTGAGAAGTAGTACCATAATCATTCCTGTTTTCTGAAAACATTGTGAGAAGTAAGACAATCCCAACGTGCTCAGTACTTTCACCGAGTGAATCTGTGTGTGAATATTGACCAGGTTCAATCTTAGCTTTTACAAATGAACGTAATATTTTAAAGTATTAAAAATACTTACCAACTATATAATGTAATCATCGATTGCTTGACTTGCCATGTACCATTAAAATGTTAACAATTTCTTGAGTACCATGTAAAGAAAAAGAATCCAGTAACTAGAGCTGGAAATCTATGTGCAAAGCTCTTGAAAGGCTTAAAAGACTTGTCATTGTAAACACGATAAAAGAACGAAAGCACTGTCAGCGTTAAGAGGGTAAAATCTCACGTCTCTTAAATATGAAAAGAATAAATACGAGAGTACTCCAGCTTAGTGAAGGAACTAGAAGGAGGGGGACTTCTTCAAGCTGAGAGAAAATGACTCATGACTGGACGAGAAATATGTTGTGCGGCGGGAATGGACTGGAGAGAAAAGAAGAGAAGACCGAAAATTCTAGGGCTCTTTCCCTTTTATATTTAGTGGCTTTTTTTCAATTTTTTTATGTTGGTCGGTTTGGGTTATATTCAATATACTTAAAGCCCAAATGCTCAATTGTAAAAAAAAAAAAAAAATCGGTTCTTATTCGGTTCTTCGGTTCTTGGTCTAGAACCGAGAACCGAACCAAATCCGTCGATTCTCGATTCGGATACCCGTTCGGGTTTTTAGTTTAAGAAAACCCGTTCGGTTCGAACATTTTTCCCAGCCCTAGTAGGGAATGTTCATCAAAATGTACATAATGAGAACATAAGTCATCAGCATAATATCTTAACAGAAATTGCACCCGAAGCTCCGTTTTCTGCTATTGGGGTTGCACCCTTAGATGAGAACTTGGACGACCCGTTAAATGGTAACGATGCCGCTAATATTGCTAAACGGATTACACATGTGAATACATCAAACCTTGCCGAACGGGAAATATTCTTCAGGAAGAAGGAGTTGTACTCGAAGATTCGTATACTCGCATTGCAAGAGAAGTTCGAATTTCGGGTGAGCAGGTCAAGCATGAAGATGTTAACCATGAAATACGTCGACAGTAATTGCAAGTGCATCCTACGTGCCTCGACTGTGAAGAAGTCTGCACTTTTTATGATCCGTAAATTCAACAATCAGCACACATGTTCCATATACATGCGTTGTCACACACACCATCATACCACTAGTTCTGTGATTGCCGAACTTATATTGGGAAAACTAGACACATCAAATAACATGTACAATTATGCTGCTATTTCACGTGACATGGAACATGAGTTCAGAGCAAAAATTAGTTACAGCAAAGCACGTAGGGGGAAGGTGGCTACTTTACTCAAGCTGCATGGTGAACCGGGGTATAGTTTTCATAAACTTGCTTCATACTATCATGTCCTAGGAGAACATCACCCCGAAACTGTAACCCACATCCAAGTCAATGGCCATAATATGTTTACTTATTTTTTTCTAGCATTTGGTGCAAGCATTCGTGGTTACTTGCAATTCTTAAGGCGCGTAATTTGTGTAGACGGTAGTCACTTGAAAGGTCCATGCAAAGGTACACTTCTACTGACAACTGCCCAAGATGCGAACAAACAGATCTACCCCTTAGCACGGGGGATCGTAGATGCCGAAACAAATAAATCGTGGTCGTGGTTTATGTCCATCTTGAGAGATCTTATAGGCGATTAAAATGAACTTGTATTTGTGTCGGACAGGAAAACAAATAAATCATGGTCGTGGTCGTGGTTTACTTAAAGGCAGACAGAGACGCAGAAGTGCATACGAATAGTAAAAGGAGGAGAAAAGAGTATGAGTAGTTCACCGTATACCAAAAGCTCATATTTTTCAGTTTCAAATTGGCTACTTAATTCCTACTCTGCAAGCAAAAATGAACAAGGAAAAAAAACTCAAGCATTAGAATAGACTGAGCTATCTTTTATCAACATAAAATCATCTAGCCTTATGATTTGAAAAAGGTGTACAATAGAAAGTTCCAAATATCTAACCATAATATAATACAAAATAATTAGCAAGACTTGGTAATTCAAAAATAAAATACATGCCCATGAATGCACCCATGCAAAAAACTGAAGCTAAAATAATAAATCAACAAACGAGGAAGCTATGTGAAACTAGACCTCAGATTCCACAGGGTAGCTGGGCACTGTAAGGTTCTTTTGATGGCTAATGCTGGCTTCAACTGTAATGTGAATACAGGTATTGTTACCTTTATCGTAGTCAACTCTAGCAGATTTTTTTGCTTATGTAGATTATTAGTGATAAGACAAAGGAATAAATGACAAAAAATACATAAATAAGATAGGGGGTAGAAAAGGAGAAATTAATCCGTCTAACTTTCAATTTTGAAGGTGAAGGAAAAGTCTACGGGTAAAAAAAAAGAAATTGAGACCACTACTGTAATAATTCTTTTATGAATGGAACACAAATGACAGTCTTCTTCTATAATAATTCCATCTATGAGAATAAAATGAAAAGAAAAAATTTACTTTTATAAATAGTAATGTAACGTATCATATACAAAACATGGGTCAATATTGAATACTTAAATTTGGGCAACCATGTTATTTGAGTACACGTAAAAGTTATAAAAAGAAGTGAAAGGATTCGCATCATCACAGCGCATGTAATCTTATAATCATTGGTTTTAATTTTGAAAAATGCTTCTTGATTAAATTAAATATATGAGCAAAGAAGACAATGTATCTTCTGATTTGTCATATACTTACCTTCCTATTTTAATTTCATCAAGATTTCTCTCATCACCGATTAATAAAAATACAATGGGAAATATAAGAAATTTGGATCAATCAGTTTCTAAATTGGCTCCTCCAAATTAAAAATCTTATTTCGGAAGGGAAAAAATTGTACGGTATAAGCAAGAGGGCAGATAAATATAAAAATCTTGTTCGAACCAAAAAATCATAATGTTCCCAAAAACCCTAATTCTTCGAACCCACTAAAATCCCCACTAAAAATTACATAACCACATAAACTTTCAGGAACAACAAATTCATAAAAGAAATATATCGCACAAATTTTTTGTTCCAAAAACATACCAGGAACATTTCGAGCTATATTCACCAAAGCAGAGTGAGCTGCATCTTCGGCACATGCTGCTTCTACTTTGAGCCTTCACTAGCCAGCCTCATGACGACACGGCATACCGAAGTCAGGAGTTATTTTTTCCTCTATCTATCTCTCTATTTTGTTAGGGTGGAGCACTGGAGGACAAGAGAACTGAGGCTTGGCTGAAGGCTTAATCTATCGGAGTCGGGATTTTGTTTTCTCTCTCTTTCTATTTTGTTCGGTTCATGGAGGCGTAGGATAACAAATGGAAAAAAAAAATAATAAAATAAAAAATAAAAAATTGGGCCACCAAAAAGAGTACAACCCTAACTGACATTTTGTACAAATTTAAAATTTAGTCAAATCTAATTAATGCTAGACTTGTAAGGTATTTAAATTATGCAAAGGGGCAAAAATGTCCACAATTGACAATCTTGAATTTCTTTTTAAAAAGTGACATTTTTGTAAATGTCGGGGCAAAAATTGACATCCAATGCAATTTCCTCAATAAAAATAATTATTAATTACCATAACGGAGCACCTGCCACGGTTAGGTACAACAACTTGCCCAATGTCCAATCACATAGTGATTTAGAGTTTCTAGTTGTCTTCTCTTGTAAGCAAGGCATTATTTTTTTGTTGGTTTATTTCAACGAAATTTTTATTTTTCTGTCTATAATTGAAGTTTGAAAAATTCAATAAATTTGAAAAACTAATCAAATATAATAAAAGATTAGTCATATGAGTTCTAATATTAAGAATTTTTTTTTATCTTTCAATTCAATGAGAAATTTCAATTATGTTTTGAAAATATAGGAAATTTTATTTGTATATATGTTAAACATATTTAATTATGTAAGTTTAATTTTTTCACACGCTTGCTCATGGGCAAACTTAATTCATTATTTATTAAAAGCAATATGTACAATTTTTTGAACGAGACAGTGTGACTTGATCTTAAGATCAATAAAATTTGAAATATTTTATCTCTATCAAAATTCAATCGTAACGAATAATGTTATTCATCCTCATTGGGGTTGATCCCCAGTCTATATGTTAATTACATGATATTAAATGATAGATTCATTTAAATGTAAAGTCAAATAATTAATTTAATTGAGTCTATCATTTAACGTCATGTAATTGTCACATAAACTATGATTTAACCCCAGTGAGATGAATAACATAATTTTATCCCTAGTACAAACAATCAAAGGGTAACTTCGTACACTTCGAGAAATTTGAGTGATTATCATTTCGTAACTACACATTGATCAATAAATCTCTTACCTAACAGCACCTAGTTTCTATCAACCATAAAGGAAAGAAAATCAAACAAATTACTTACTCAAACGACAAAACCTTGTTAACTAATGAGGAATTTGGAGTAAAAATTTACATCATTTGAAAGAGACAGATCTTCTCATAGAAACTGTGAATTCCGTAGTAGGAAAGAACAATATTTATTGGAAGACTTTGAGCCCTACAAAAAATATATTATAAGTGCTTCATCCTAAAAAAAACATATACTCCTACATCCTATAAAGATAGACTTATTTCTACTTTTATATATATTAAGAAAGGATAATTCCTGAAGTACAGGAATATTTTTACAGGTTTTTGACCGAAATTCAAAATTTCTCTCCCATTAGGTGGCCCCACATGATTATAATATTGGCAAAAATTCAGTAATGCTACAAGTGCAGGCCTGTACTTGTAGCATTACTGATTAAGAAAACTTAATTAATATATGTTGAAAATATAAATTTTAGATACATTTTTCCTTATATACCCTTACATTGAATAGTGTTAATTTATATTTGTTGATAACAAAACACATTAAATAGGGTATATTAAAAAATTAAGAGAATAATTATACTTTCAACAAAGGAAAGTGGCATATAATTTGTGACAAACAAAAAATAAAAGCAAGCGTGTAATTGTGGTACGAAGCTAGTAATAAACTTATTTGAAAATCTCGTGTGCGCTAAATTGTATCGTGTTCTTTACCTACACAAATAGATAAGCTCGACCAAGTCAACAGATTTAGACCAAGTTTTCTTTTCATTATTTTTTTCTTGGAAAATGTCAAAGCTGCTAAAATAAAAAAAAAATAAAAAAATCTTTAAATTAATGCTTTTTTTTCAACCTATGCAGTCTCCGTGATTTACATGGATTAATTCAAACTTAATAGTGTATAGCCAAGTCAAAATTAAAAAAAAAAAAAAAAAAAATTGGGCCAAGTCAATATTCTCATTCAAACCTTTTTCTAGAATATACATCATGAATATATTAAAAATAAAAAACTTATTCGAAAGGACGACGTTTACTTTTTAAATTTAATAATCATCAATATTTGGCTAAGCTTAAAATAATTATTTTTTAAGTAAATTATATATAAGTAAAAAATTATCAATGTTGCAGCAATTTGTTATATCTTACGAAGTTTTTTTCTTGTTGCATTTATATCATCAAGAGGAATATGTTCGAGTATTTGCAATATTATTGTACTGTTTGGCAATCAAAAATAGGCTTTAAGTGAAATGATCACATCAAAATCATTCTTAGAACACTAATACTTCAAATTCTATTGGAATAGTTGTAATAAAGCCATCTCTTTTCATTTTTCTGTCTATATATATATTGAAGTTTGACAAATTCAATAAATTTGAAAAACTAATAAAACAAAATAGAAAAAGATATTCATATGAGTTCTAATATTACTTATTGCTTTGTCTTCCCAAGTCAATGAGAAATTTCAACGACTCCATTGCAAAATATTTGTCGCAATGTTTAATATATTTACTTATTTAAATTTAACTTATTCATAGGCATTCTCGTGTGCAAATTTTATTCAGTTTTTACTAAAATTATGAAACATGTACAAATTTCAAAAATGAACAGAGGACTTTTCTCATGATTTTCTCGTTTGAAGTGCTTTATATTGAAAACTTAAACTGGTAGAGAGCATACTGGTCGTGCGAAATTTCACAATAGACGAGTAATATAATGATAATTAAAGTATCGTCCCATGAAACTTATATATTTAATCTAGGATCAATTAATGTTAATTATAATAAAATAGCCAAGTTTGTATGATTTTTTTACTATTTAATTAATTAAACTAATTCTTCTAATGAGCAATTTATGAAAGCTTTTGTAAGATTATATTAAATACGCACTAAGATTTCGAATCCCCCTTATTATTCCAATTTAATGTAAATCAAAATAGTATGTATTCATTCTTGTTGATCAATATCTCTAAATATTATAATATCTCTCCTAAGTAAAATTAAATATAGTATTTCATGTGACGATTATATTCATTTATTTTTATCTTATAATCCAATAGAAATTGAATAGTGTTATATAAAAAAAGGAAAATAAAAGAAAGTAGAAAAGTCAATAGACTTGTGTGTATTTCATTGAGAACCAGAACCTCATATTTAGATGGAAGAATTAAGCCTGGAAGGATACAATAATTAGGACTATAGGGGTATAATGGTCATTCACTAATAAATATATAATTTACAAGGCTCCCCATTTAATGACACATTATAAAATATTTGACTCTTTAAAACATTGTCAAGAAAATTCAATTGGACAAAAATTGAGTTAAGAAAAAAAAAGTACACATGCTCCTCCTAATTTCAATAATTGAAAATTCTTGTATCGAGTTATCTATATCTTGTACATCAATGTCTTCAATATTGCAATTCTTGTAAAGCATATTTCGTATTGTTTTGTTATAGGCTTATAGTCTTCAAGCAATATCGTCTTCATAGATGATATTTATCAATCTTTGTGTAATCACGCTTCAACGTGCCATAAAATTTATCAAATATAATATTACGAATTGTCTTCCACAACGTCAACTTCAAGTTGGAGCATTTACACCTGGCGTGTCATGTATTTTTGATCTATTAATAAATGCATCTAATTGAATCATAATTCGAATTTTTGGTTTGAATTGTCTTTTGTGAGAATTTAGATAATATAATGATGCATTAATGATGTACATAATTTTTTAGCTTCTTAATTTCAATCCCTAATGTGAAAGAATTGTCCAATTGAATTGAAAATCAACAAAACTTGTTATAAAATATCACCATTTAGAGTTTAAGATATTTTATAAGGGTTCAAAATAGATGTGCATTCTCAACGTTCTTTAATGTCATATCTCAGTGCATTGTAGTGGATCATATATATATATATATATATATATATATATATATATATATATATATATATATGAAAAATTTGGCTTTGACCATAGGTCAAATATAGGGGACAACTTTGATATAATAATTATATGAAAATTTTGGCTTTGACCATAGGTCAAATATAGGGGACAACTTTGATATTGGCATGATGCTAATATCATTCCCAATAGGGATAGCAATTCGAACTATTAAAATCGAAAGTTAATCGAACTGAATGTGACGAAAAAATCGAACTGATGATGCAATGTGGTGGTTATGATTTTTATTTTAATGACCCGGTTCGGGGTGAGGCGGGTATGATATTTAGTGACGGTGCCCTGCCCCCGAACCAATTACCCGTTAAAAAAATTAATTGGGCAATTGAGCTTTCCATTTTTCTTTCCCAAAATTAATTGGGCAATTTTGACAATTGGACTTTCCCAAAATTTTGGCCCAATTATCATTACTAGTAAACCCTTAAATCAGTAACCTAACTCTAACTTTACATGTTAAAATTGGAAATTGGAAACCAAACTTACAAAACACTCGTTCACTCAACTAATGAACCAAATCAAATGCGTCGACGCTCTGCTGCCTGTATCTTAGCTTCAAATTGTAGTAATCAACAACAAAGTCTACAATCTTGTGAGCACACTCCGTGAGTTATTCTGCATCCATTGACTTCAAATCATCTTCCTTGTACAATTCAACAAAAACCCAGAAACATTATACTTGATTGCATTTTATTTATAATACTAGTCTATTGCCCGTGCAATGCACGGGCAGTGTGGTTACGAAGGTTATGTTAGCGTTGGAAAAAAAATATAATTCTCTCATTTTTTTGGTAATTTTTCTTAATCATTGTATGTAATAAAGATTTTTTTTTCATACTTAATATAAAATAGGCAAATATGTTGGAAATTGACAATAGAAGAGGAAAAAGACAGAGAGGCAGTCCACGAACCACGTATGCGGAGCTCATGCATGTGTCTCTGCATAATGCGCATGCATCATTTGCGCGGTGTCTCCACATTATGTGGAGACACAGGGACAATGTCTTCGCTTACGGCAAGTAAAAAAAAAAAAAAACCTCCAACGTGTTTCATGTCTCCGCATTATGTGAAGCTCATGCCTGTGTGTCCGCATAATGCGAAGACACCGTCCTTGTGTGTTCGCATTATGCGGAGACACCAAAGCTTTCTCCGCATAATGCGGAGACACCGCACCTTCGTACTCATATCATCTTGGACAAGAAGGGTTTCAGTTGAGACACTAAAAACAATATCCCCAATCCTTGCATCAGTATCAAAGAACCCAATTCATTCCATACATACATATAATAAATTTGAAATTCCTTCCGTCTCTCCGCACTCGCGCCTTTTTTATTTCCTTTTTTTCCAAAAATTCTACTTATTTATATTTTACACAAACTCATTCCATACATACATATAATAAATTCAAAATTTATATTTAGCGTATCAAATATTAATTGTATTGTGAGCCATCGTAAGTTTTTATCTAATATAATATAATAATTAGTAAAATTTAATAATGATAATATTCTAGTAAGATTTAAATAAAGAATTTTTTGTAGCAAAAAATTGTTTTAAGGAAGAAATTAATGGGAACAATATTAATGATTTTTAAGCTTGCTAACGTTTTAAAAATTTTATAGTATACACTGAATAAGGAAGAAACTTTAATGAAAAAGAAAATGAAAAATATTTTCTGATAATATTAAAGACGCCACAGTTCTATTTTTGAGGAGTCGTGCAAATATTGAAGAAAAAATATCATCAAGTATTTGGGAGTAATGCCTTGAATGTGATCGATGTAATTGGTCAGGTTGCGGGGCCGAGGGGACAGCGCCCCTCGTGGGAGTTCGGGGGGCAATGCCCCCGGCGGGGATCAAACTACCGATCAGGTCCCGGGTTTCGAGGGGTAACGCCCCTCGTGGGGGCTCGAGCGTTGCTCTCGAAAGGAACTTTGATTTTTATGTATGTATGAAATGAAATATTTTTTAATATTTTTGAATTAAATTATGAATAAGTGAAATTATATTTATAGTCTGCTTAAAATGTAAATGAGTAGAATTTTTTGACAAAAAAATAAGAAAAAAATGCGCGTCTGATTAGACTATGCACGTTCTGGATTGTTTCCACCTATCTAAGAAGTTATGTCCCAAAAAGAAATTTTGGTTTTCATGTATTACTTCAAATATGGAAATTTGGAATTTTATAAAATATAAATAAATAGAATTTTTGGCAAAAAAAAAAGAAATAAAAAAAGGCACGGGTGTGGAGACACGGAAGAAATTTTGAATTTATTATATGCATGTATGTAATGAGTTTTTGTAAAATGTAAATAAGTAGAATTTTTATAAAAAAAGGAAATAAAAAAAGGCGCGAGTGCGGAGACAGAAGAAATTTTGAATTTATTATATGTATGTATGAAATGAGTTTGTGTAAAATATAAATAAGTAGAATTTTTGGCAAAAAAAAGAAATTAAAAAAGACGCGGGTGCAGAGAGACGGAAGGAATTTTGAATTATGCGGAGATACCAAACCATGTCTCTGCAAGACAGAAACTAAAAAAAAAAATTGTCCCGTGACTTTTAAAAAAAATTATATGCCAAGCCATGTCTCCGCACAGAAACTAAAGGAGTGCGAGCTCCGCATAATGCGAATACAAACGGAAGAATTTTTGAATTTATTATAAGTATGTGTGGAATGAGTTTGTGTAAAATGTAAATAAGTAGAATATTTGGCAAGAAAAAAGAAATAAAACAAAAGCACGGGTGCGGAGACACGGAAGAAATTTTGAATTTATTATATGTATGTAAGGAATGAGTTTGTATAAATGTAAATAAGTAGAATTTTTGGCAAAAAAGGAAATAAAAAAGGCGCGGGTGTGGAGAGACATAAGAAATTTTGAATTTATTATATCTATGTATGGAATGAATTTGTGTAAAATATAAATAAGTAGAATTTTTGGTAAAAAAAAGAAATAAAAAATGGCGTAGAGAGACGTAATAAATTTTGAATTTATTATATGTACGTATGGAATGAATTTGTGTAAAATGTAAATAAATAGAATTTTTGGCAAAAAAGAAAAAAGGAAATAAAAAAAGGCGCGAGTACGAAGACCGGAAGAAATTTTGTTGACATGCATGTATGTTCCTTCAGAAAATTCTCTAAAAATATAGCACCTCATATTTTTTTTACCTTCTTTTTAATTGATGATGGATAGAGAATAGACATTGAGGAAAGCTCTGCATAATGCGGAGTTAGAGCTCCGCAGAAATGCAGACCTCTAACTTCGCATTATGCGGAGTTTGTGTCATTATTTTTTTCTATTATTTTTCGATTCTTTTTACATTCTTTTTTCACATACTTAACACTAATATATTTCAACGTAATATAAAACTAGAAATGTTAAATTGAATATTTATGTTAGAATTTATTGTACCGGACATGATAATTTTTTTTTCTTCCGATGCCATTGAAATATGAGAATAATGAGACTACCGGATTGAAAACTGAAGAAGGAAAATAAAATAGTGCTTCGCAAAATGCGGAGCAACGATGCTCCATGGTCCGCATAATGCGGAGCAAATAATTTTTTTTTTATTCTTTAGTTTTTTACATTCTTTTCTTACATGCTAACACAAAATCAGATCATGAACGGTAAATGATGGGGACAAAATGGGAAAAACATTAATTGGGAGGGGTTAAATTGGTAGTCATGGTTTAGTTGAGAAAGAGAGTACTACTGCTTCATGAACCATAACAACAAAATTTGGACTATCCAAAGAAGCCCAAGAAGTCCTGAACAAAGATATGGAGTTGCCATATTATCCAGATACTTCACTCCAAGGAACATGTGGAAGTGGAGATGAAAATGAAACAACAATAGACAATGGAGGTAGCAATGATGACGAGGCCATAATAGAAGCTCACTGTAGGGACGTTGAAGCTACGTGTGCCATGAATAAATCAGCATCACAAGAGGAACAAAAGGAAGACAAGGGTGTTGATGTCAAAGTTAAGGAAGTTGATACTGATATGGATGAAAATGAGAGATTTAGAGAAGAAAGTGAAGTGCCTGTGATAGAGCTGACTGCCAAAATTTGAAGGATAAGGGCAAAATTGTTGCATTATTGCCAACAAGTAATTTTATTTCTTCTGAAGGTTTGGAGGTTGAAAATATTTCAAAGGAGGACCTAGAAACATTTGGAGAGAATGAAATGGAGATCCAAGTACAAGGGGATTCAAAATTTTCTCCGCTAATCTAGTTAAAGAGCCGGACAAAGTTGAGCTATATTTAGCACGTAAAAAAAAATTTGATTTGCTCCGCATAATGCGGAGTTGCTAGTTAAAGAGCAGGACAAAGTTGAGCTATATTAGTGTTAGCACGAAAAAAAAATAAAAAATTGCTCCGCATAATGCGGAGCAATTGTTTTTTTTTTTTTTTTAAGTTTCTTACTTTATTATTCTATATATATATAATCAAAATTTCTTCCAGGGCCTTTTTTTTCATTTCTTATTTTTTTTTGCCAAAAATTCTACTTATTTACATTTTACACAAACTATAAATACAATTTCACTTATTAATAATTTAATTTATATCAGTATTTGATAGGTTTATTATCAACTCAATTAATTAATTTTTTCAGCTTTGTACTGTAATTTATGGTGGCTGCGTATATTTATTTTGTTAACTCTAAGAGGGCTGCCTTATTTAGAAGTGTATTTAATCATCAAATCAAAATCAAAATCAAAATCACTTACTCTCATGGATTGGTCTTCTAGATAACTAAACAATTTTTAGGTCTGAACTAGCCATTGCAGAGCAAATTGAGGCCACAAGATTGGACTCACTGGAGAATTTGAAGGACACTTCTAAAATTGACAGGTTGTTATGTGCAGTTCCTCCTGGTCTTGATGAATTCAAGAACAATGCATTAAATTCTAGAAGTAGACAATCAAGTGGCAAGTCTAGAATCATTATTCACAGAGTGGAGTCTGGAGGGGCAGGGTACAATATGCTTCTGCTTCAAAAGGAGCTAAGGTCTTGGGGTACAACAAGGAAGCTATAAGCCATATTTCATTTTTAGAGCTACCATTAACAAAAATTTAAGAAGTTACAATATGAGATAGAAAAGCTGTTTGCTGTTCAAGTTTGAGATTAGCTTCAATAAAATAAAGATTTGCAAAAAGGAAAGCAGAGGAGGAGACATACATCTTGGAATGCCCTTGAATGCATGCTTCAAGCATCAAAGCCACCAATACTGTGGGTGGCAGGTGCTTCTTTAGCTGTTTCAGAAGCAACAGTTTCATGTTGAAATGTCTGAGGATCCATAATAGCATCCACAACCCTGTGTGCCACTGCACTCTCAGTGCCAAAAGCCATCCTATGGAATTTGAAGGAAAAAGGGAGATCCATTCAAATCTTTGCTATTATCATTGTTCAACTGGAATTTTTAGCTTGCAAACAGGGACAACAAGTATTATTCTAAGGGAGAGTAAAGGGAAAAGTGAAGGTCGGAGTAGTGATAGGAGTGATGAAAAGAAAGAAAGATAAAATATATGAAGTCGGTTAAACTGTAGAAAAACCAGTTACAATGTGAACCTCATGTACAAAAATGAATAGTGAATATCAACTTCACTCTTTTATAGTAGGAGTGAGATAAGAAAAATCAGAGAAAAATCCAGATTTTTCCAAGTCAACGATCTTAAATATGTTTTGCACGGAACAAGCTAAAATGCAAAAAAATAATAATAATAATAATAATAATAATAATAATAAATAATAAATAAATAAAAATAGTGACGGGGATTGCAAGAACTAAACCACACTTTTCAAACACAGATGGCATAGCAACAAAAGAAAAAGGTAAACAATATCAAGACAAGTTATAAGTAATAGAAAACTCCCAAGTCTCATTCACAAAGTGAATCAGGTATAAGATAATGACATTAATATCTTGTAAAAGTCTACTTATACAAATACATAATGACCAATATTCAAGTACGCTCTATCTTAAAATAATCAATTTGGCAACATCCCTAAACGATAAGACTTTGATACATATATATCTGAATCTTTCAAGAATCCAAAACATTAGCAGTTCATAACAAAAATCGATAAAATTCTATGCCAAGCAAAATCATTCAAGAACAATAGCATTCAAAACCCTGGACCCCGTATTTCCCCAATTAAGGAAGTCAAAAAGAACATGCGCATATAGGCATCAGATGACAGTAATACTTGTCTATATTTCGTCAAAAAAAATGAAAAAGAAACAATTTGAAGTATCTTCGAAACTAAACAGAAACATGTAGAATGAGTAAAACTCAATAAAACATTTAGCTGTGAAAATATCTTGTCATATTGACGGAAAATGAAGAAAGAGAACGGATAATTGATCACCGAAGATACGGTCGGCTCATGATCCCCATGTAAAGCATTTAGATGTATCAGAATTGATACGCTAAAATGATGGGAAGAGAGAATATTTCTGTAGTGTGAACAACGTTGCCATAATTTTTTCCTTTGGTAATATCAAGTGGAGTTTGGCAGTCATCATTCACTGCTAATGCATTTGCTGATATTTGAACCAGAATTTGACAAATGTAGACGGTAAACACAAGATACTATTTGCTATTGAAACACATGAACTAAATTATGGAGAATACAATAATAGATAGTATACACAACTCCATGTGAAATAAGCAACTTTACAGGCCCCTTTTTGCAGCATGATGCAAAGGAGTCCGTGCATGGCGACATTTTAGAAAAGAGGAAAAAAAAAGAACAACTTATGAAGCAGGTTATAGTAGAAATCAAGAACATTTAGCTAACATTGATTAGGAAAATGCTTAGACTGATGATTAGATTTAATGACACACATGAAATGAGAGGGGATGCAGAAAAAATCAATGTGTCCAAAAAGAAACGCCCTTATAATCAAGAATTTTACTCAAATGAGCAATCTAAAGAGAATTAGCTATATATGCAGTCCACTTATTCAAAGCTAATGATATGAATTTTATCTCTATGGTCTAATGAGTAAGATGATTTTAGATAATAATAAAAGAAGATATTTGAATAGGACTCTAGTGTGAAAGACAACTATGATTAGGGAAAATAATAATAGAAACTTTTACTAAAATAATGGATTATAGTTGGCAAAATCGTTTGCCTATTTAATTAAAATAGAAAATGGCAGATTTATTTACCGATGATGTGTGTTAACGTATACAAAGTAAAGGAGCATATGGAACTAAGTATGCAAATTGAAGTGATCAAAAGAGCCAGTATTTTTTACCTGAAGGCTCGTAGAGCTTTTAGTACTGAAATAGGTACCAATGTTTATATTTTATTGTCTTCTAAACTGTTTCCCTGTGTTCTACTCGCTCAGACCCAAAAAATTATTCCTTTGACAATACTTAATCATTCCACCTTTCAGTTCCATAGACATAAACTACAGATCGATAAAATTTGATGTAGAAATAACATTACAATCACATATCATAGAACTAACCACAAATCAAAAATACAAATCCAATGCCAATTTTAAAACCTCAGCATACCAGAATGAAAAAGATATATTATCAATAAACTGTCTAACTAATAATTGACAAACCAAGCAAAAAATTATTTACCTCCCTTCTTGTAGTGTATGGCCCAACACGCATTTTGCACCCACAAGTCTGCTCGAAGGACTGCCAACACCAAACACACAAAAATGATAAAATAATATCAATGATCACTCCAAAATATTTCAATCCAAATAGCATTGCTATGTAGTAATCATAAACCATATCATATTGAAAAGCATTCATATAAATGTGTCTGTACAGATAAATTTGTATCATTAGACCTGACCAAGAATGTGGGCACTTGAGTACCAAAGAATATTACATCCCTCGTCTGCTTCAAAATGAAATAGTTCGAAAAGAAAGATTCTTTGAATTAGTGGTTGCAATCCATGAAACATACTATAAATATATATGATAAAAGATATTTAATATTAATGAAAAACAAATTAACATAGCATGATAAACTCTAATCCGACTCCCATCTTTGCAGCTTTATCAGGATCATAAACACATTATCCACCATGTATGATTGATCGTCGCCAGATATAGGATCACGATAATTTTACCTTTACAAAAAAAAAAACAAAAGAAAAAACATAAGAATGAAACCAAGAAGATTGAAGGAAAAGGGGATTCTAGGTTTCTAAAATGAGGGGAAATGCATTGGGAAGATTCTTTAAAAAATAGAAATTGCATACTTACGGAAAATACCTCACAATATTCCTTTATATACAACAAACAAAAGAAAAAATACGATAATTAGAAAAAATACGTAAAGCATGACTGCTATTTAAAATAAAGAGTCGAAAGTTGATTTATTCTAAGATGAAGTAACAGTATGTAAGGTAATATATACACAAGTAACATTTATATCATACACGGACTTACTGGTTCCTTGCTTTGGATTTGGTTTATCTGCTGGAGGCTTCAAGTAGGGGAAATAAATTGGCATTTCCATAATATCATACTTAACTTGAATATCGTGGGGGCTCGGGGGTAACGCCCCCGACGAGGATCGACCTGATCGGTCAGGTCGTGGGGGTCGAGGGGGCAGCGCCTCTCGTGGGGCTCGGGTGCAACGCCCCTAAAAGGAATTTTGATTTTCATTTATGTATGGAATTGAATATTTTCTAATGTTTTTGAATTAAATTATTACAAAGTGAAATTATATTTATAGTTATGTGTAAAATGTAAATAAGTAGTATGTTCGGCAAAAAAAATATTAAGAAATGGAAAACGAAACACGACAGTGTCCGTGCCTCTACACAATGTGAAGACACAAAAATTACTCCGCATAATGCGGAGACACTAGCACCTGGTGTCCGCACACCAGGTGCACAGTATGCGCCTGTGTCTCCGCATTATGTGGAGACACCAGACTCCTGGTGTCCGCACACCAGGCACACCAGACGCCTGGTGTCTCTGCATAATACGGATCACCAACTCAAGTCAAAATCTGAGAATCTTTTTTTCATATTTCTCTTCTTCTTTTACTCTGCTCTTTCGCAACATTCCAAACAAGAGAATGCATGTAGGATTAACTAATCAATTTACTGGGTCTCAGTTTTCAAACCACATAATAACTTGTTTGATCAGGACAGTACAATTATTGTTGGAAAATATTTTCCAAACAAGATAATTCAGGCTTAGCTTAGAACACACCATTTTTTACTGAGCCTGGACAAAGTTATTTTTGCAGTGTGGCCTCTCATGTCAAAATCTGAGAATTTTTTTTCATGTTTCTCTTCTTCTTTTACTCTGCTCTCTGTAACTCTAAACATTTGTTTCTATTTCTTCTTCTGGCAGTCATGTTTATCCAACCGATTCATGGGTGAAGCTTGGAAATTTCACAGCTGGGAACGTGAAGCATGCTCAAAGATTTGTTCTTGCATAGCCAAAATAGATGACATATCTTAAACTGAATTTATTGAGTCATTATGGTTCAGAGTTCTGGGTGTCTACTTTTAATTTCTTGCAAATGATCCCTTAATTTTCAGTTTTTGTAGCAAGTGAATCTTGAAAAAATATATGTTGGGCCAATGTAAATTATGTAATATTTACAGCATCAGTTTCCAGTGTTGACAGGCTTAAGAGTTAAGACTATGTTAGTCGAAATTCGACTATAGAAATTCACTTGCTTTAAGGACTCGTCTAAAGTAAAATTGAAGTACTTGACTATAATCAGCATACTAATCGAGTATATGATAACTATGCATTAATTTTTATAATATATAGTTTTTAACATTAGTGTTAGCACGTAAAAAAAATAATGTAAAAAAAAAAAAAAGAATGACACGAACTCCGCATAATGCGGAGACAGCTCCGCGGAGCTGGTGCTTTCTACGGAGCACCAACTCCGCATTATGCGAAGTAAGCTCCGCACACTTACTCCGCATAATGCGGAGTATGCTCACTCCACATCACTCCGCTTTCTAAGGAGTGTTCACTCCGATGGTGCCGAGTGACACTCTGCATAATGTGGAGTTTTCTCAACATCACTCCGCATTCTGCGGAGTGTCACTCCTGAGCATGAATGTTGAGAGCCTTGACGGCCTTACTTCTCGACACCCCTGCTTGGGTCATGACCAGATCAATGTCATGAGCCTCAACACCAGTCTCATCAATCTTTTCATCTTCCTCTTACTCGTCTGCCACACTGTCTTACTCCTCGACACCCCTGATGCGGAGAATAAATCTTGAGAGCCTTGACGGTCTTACTCCTCGACACCCCTGCTTGGGTCATGACCAGATCAATGTTAGGAGCCTCAACACCAGTCTCATCAATCTCTTCCTCTTCCTCTTACTTGTCTGCCACACTGCAGTATATCAATAACTACAACAAATAAAACTAAAAATTCATACTAAAAAATCCAAAACTCTCACATAAGACATATATAGATGCAGATACACATATATACCTGGAAGATAAAGTAAGGAAACTTTGATGGAAATGTGTTTTGTTCAAGAGTAGAAGTAGATGATGATTTTCTGGTTCTTTTGCATCTGCAATATAGCAATAACTACAACAAATAAAACATAAAATTCATACTAATTCAAAACTCTCACATGAGAAATATATAGATACAGATACACATATATACATGGGTAACATTAAAATATACTAAACCCATACATACATGAAAATCATAATAATTTTAGGCTGGAAAACAAAAAACATAGCAGAAACTCACATTTGTTTTAACTGACTTGCGTTGTTCAGTTTCAAATTCCATTTCTTCTCTTTGATTTTTGAGTTGATAAAGCTAATAATTTATTTGATGGTTGAAATGATCTGCTTGCAAATAATATCAGATACTGTCTTATTGCAATTGGTTTTAATATATTTGCATGTATATCCGTGGCAAGTCGGTTTGTAAAATATCAGTGACAAGTCGGTTTAATCAAAATATAGAAGTCAACAATTGTGGCTATCTCACTGTAGCAAAATCAGATAGAAACATGGCAAGTGTGAAAACTCGTGTGACAAAAATGAATAGTGAATTTAAGGATAGCTCTTTTAATAAAGGAGTGATTATTTAAATATATGATGCATGGCCCGAAAAATGTGATTTTTAGTCTATTTTGCTTGCTAGTTTATGCGGGTTTCAAGTTTCTTTATGTTCATAAGAAATAGAGAGTCGAATTATTAATTTGGTTACAGATCTGTCAAGCAATTTTTTTTATCGTTATTGTCATTTGCATTTCTTTATTTGGTAAGTACAAGATATTGTTTCTTTATCCCTTTTTAGTGGGTTAGAATAAAAAATCTTGATTTTCTACAAATGTAGAATATAAATTTATTTTTTGTAATATTATCTAATAAACTCTTGTTTTACTCTTTTAAGCAGGTATTTTCAATTTGTACAGTTAATATTTTTTTTTAGAAAAGTGATTGAAAATACTATAAATACATTCAAATTGATTGTATTTTCGCCATAATCATGGTTGAAACCTGATGTGCTTTATTTTTCATGTAATCAGATGTCTTGCCATGGGTCAGCGTCTTCTGTTCCGACTCTTCGCGCTTCAATTGAAGTTGGAGATACCGCTACTGGCATTCGAGAGGATGCATCAAGTATATCGGGTACTTCACAAAATCTAAGTGAGGTAAATGCAAATCCTACTCATATAAATTTAGGTGATGATGAGGAGCCGACAGAGGAAATTTTAAAAAAAATTGACCTCTACACTGTGGCAGCACTTCAAGTTATAGAAAATTAATAATGTACCCAAAGAATTAATATTGTTTTATATTTGTTATTCATGCACTTTCTTTTATTGTTAATTTTTTTTCTCCATTTTGTGTAGAAAATTCTGATCCTTTATCATATTCCGGAGCTTGTGCAGGGTTTAGTGAGGATGACATTGATGAAGATGTACATTTTTTTTTGTTTAAATCTTCAGTTAAGATCATTCTTGATTATGTAGTATGGCTGTATTATTGCTATAATTACATTTCTTATTTACTATATAAGAATCAACTTTTAGTCTTAACTTTTGACTATGCTAGTAAAAGTTGTGGGGAAAAATGAAGATTGACCTATGCTACTAAGAGTCTTAACCTATGTTGATAATATTGTTTGTTAAATTCAAATTTTGCATTTGGAAGTTGAGATATTGTTTGCATTTTCATTTTGGATATTATTTGTTAAATTGGATTAGTATTGTGCTTTTGTTTTTATTGACTTTCCTTCATAATTTTTTTTTTCAATTTGACGGTTGGAGTTTTGACTTATAAAAAATAATTTATATTTGTGATTATTAATCGAACCAAGATATAAATCGAGTCGAACCGAACCGACTTACGTTGTTATAGTGCAGTTATGGTATGACAAAAAATTTGATGATGCGATTATGGTTTTGGTAGAATAGACCCCGAACCTAATTGTTGCCATCCTTAATTCCCAAGACAAAACTAGGAAATAATTTGTTCTCAATAGTAATGATTTAAAAATTAATTGAAAGTATTTAACAAACAATAGTATTAAACTATTTATCGTCATTCCAACTAACATTTATTAAAATGTTGATATTTAGTATTACTAATATTAACAAGACACAACATCTTCATCGTATAATTTAAAAAAGTTATGTTCATAATTTAAAATTTGAGCATTAATTCGTAAAGTTCAGGTTGCGAGTATCATGAAATCATCTAGTAGATGTATCATATTTTCTAGATATATCAACGTGGAGGGTGAAGAAACCCATAGATCATCCTAATTAATTTTTTGAAATATAGGAAATTCAATATCTATTTTAGCTAGTGACAATCAATTACTAATTTCCAATAAAAAGTACAAACATCATATAATCATTCTTTCTATTTAAGAATCTTCTGATTCTTCGTTAAATGTCCATTTCATTTTCATTTCGCATTATTATTGATCAAGTGATGATCTAACTAGACATGTCAAATAATGAGATATAAAAGTTATTGAACTTCGGTTCAATACAATGTTTATCAAAATGGTCACTAGAGTTAATATAGTGTACCAATTAAGAAATATTGTTAAAAATTTTGTAGATTTCTCTTTTATTTAGTGGAGAACAAATTACTATCAATAGTAGGAATATATTCTTCAAGAATAACCACATATTAATTGATTCAAATAATTTTGCAATATTCTTCTGGATTATTCAAATATCTGAATCGTGTTTCGTTCCAGAACAAGTGATTATTTTTCTAGTATATTAATTCAATATAAAAGTATGCTTCTTTTGGAGCAATTAGTCAATAATCTTCTCGAATATTGAAATGGTATTGTCATACTCTTTCGGAACAGTTAATTTTTTTCGAGATATGTGCTACTTCGAGAGAATTATAAAATATTATCATCATCACTATTTTTGTTTGAAAAATGATTTTATTATTACTTTTTCAAGAACAGTGGATCAATATTCTTTTGGAATATTGAAATTGTAATATCATGCTCTTCAAAAGTAATTAGTATTCTTTTGGAATATTAATAATATTGCACTACTTCAAGAGCACCAACAAATTATTCTTTATAAACATTAACTATTCATGAGTATTTTTCTAGCAAAATGTAATATTTATATAGTTGTGCTTTTTCATGAGTAAAAGTATGATATATTATTCATTTAACATTTATAAAAGAACATCTTGGGGTCATTTGAGCCCCATTTTTTTGAAAATTCATTTTCAACCACATAATTTTCAATAAAATAAATTACATATTAATTTAAAGGACTTTGCTATAAGTACATAGGGGGATACATAAGGGTGTCCATAATGGACACCCGACATCCCTCTATTGGAGGAAGTGCCGGACCCACTGGCACTCCCTCCAATAGGGGGGGTGCCGGGTGTCCATTATGGACACCCTTATGTACCCTCCTATGTACCACTATCATTTTTTTCTAATTTAGAATATGCATATGTGCCATCTGCTTCAAACAAATAATAAAGACAATTGAGCAATTATGTTACGGCTATCAAGCGCGTCAAATCTTTGCTGCATGCTACAAAATTAATATACATACAATTACAGAATTGGTGGTTATACTGACACCACAATTTTTATTTGTTATAACATATTTTAATTTTAGTTAAATTCTTCAATTTCTATTTATTGTAGCAATTATTTTCTTAACTTTTTCGTCAAATTCGTATCTCGAACCTTCTATTAATTAATATGTCTTATCCTTGATAATGATTTATATCAAAATGTGTTATTTTCATACTTTGAAATGAGGAAACAAGTATTTTTTTCACTTTTTTTTTTATTAATTTTTTAAAAATATAACGAGAAAATAAGTTGTTTTATTCCATTTCAATGGATTTTTAGACATAAAATTGTTATTAAATACAAAATATATTAACTAATGAAAAGTTTGATGATAAAAATAGCATGAAAAATCATTAGGGACATAAGTGGTATAATGAATAAAAATTAAAAACCTTAATTGCAATTAAAATGTGATGCAAGAAATAAAAATTATGGTATGAATATAATTATCCTTACAAATACACGAAATAATTCAGGCAGTCTTGTTCTTCATTATATAAGCACAATTACGAAAAATAAAATCGAGTGCATGTATATGCTCAATTACGAAAACTATACACAACTATGAATTACCAAATCAAGTTGCTCGTATTCTGAAACGGGAGTTCAGATATAGAGTTTGGGCCACTATGGAAGCGTGATCATGCATTATAAATATATAAAAATTTTGTTATTTTTCGTCGAGTGCGTTTGTGATATGAAGATGAATTTGTTGACGTATGATTGACTTTATCTTCAATATTTTAATCATAGTAAACAAGTTAATTTTGGTTCTAACAATTGAAATTAATCCTTTAAAGCATTCAATGCCATATTGATCGATCAAGGACAAAAAGATCGCTATCAAGACTTTCACATTAAAAATCGGACTCACAATGAAGATAGAGATAAAAGTCGAGCATTCAAATCAAATCATTCGAAACAAAAGCTACAAAAGCCAAACGTCAAAGGAAGCTCAATACACTAGACGCTTCTCTACTTATTTGTAAAGATATAAGAGTTTCAATTCTTAGCAATAAACGATAAAAGTTCAAAAACCATTTTTATATGCTAAAAGCTATTTTCATCATCACTTGCAAAAAATATCTTTTATCAAAAGAAAAATTGATTTTTAAAATTATAATTGAACTTAGATCATATTTTGAAAAATACCATTCAATAGCTTACATTTTTCAAAAGCATTCACATCGGATGAAGCAAAGCAAAAAGGGACTGAACTGCAGACTTTCAGATCAAGTAGTGAGCATCCAGATCGTCCATGCAAAAGTCCAGTTCATGTAACGGACAATTTTTTAACCGTTTTGATGGTTTGTACACGACGGCTAGTTTCGTACTTCCAGACACGAAAGCGAACATTTAGTTGATTGTCCAGTTTCATATTTTTGCTCATTGAACTCTATAAATACATTCACTTTCTATGTTCATTGTAAAACTTTTTAAGATCATTAAAGTGAGACATTCTTGAGCAAAATTATATTGATCTTACATCTTATTTATTATCAAATTATTTATTGTGAAAACATTTTGATTGAATCGAATTCTTCACTCATCTTCATCATCAAAGTTTTTTCATATAACATTTGAGCTTTCATTTACTGTTATTCATTAAAATGTTAGCCTCTTTATCTTATAGTACTTAATTTGTTTATATCAATTATTAAGAGAGAAATTTCAAATTGTAAAATTATTTCTCTCCAAAATTGTGGGTCGTATTGAGGTTCTTAGAAAGCTCAATAGTTTGAGTCATATTGAATTCTTGTAAAACTTAATATTTTATAAGGATCGATAATTTTTGTTTGCAAGTCACTGAAAGCTTTTTAAGACTTTGTATTGCACCATAAGTCAATCAAAATTAGTGAAAAGGCATTGCTCATGACGAAAAGTTTGGTAACAGATGACGTAGATCATTACTTTGGATTGAACCTCCACAATTATATCGTTTTCATGATCTCTTCCATTTTCTTTATCGATTTTGTATTTGTGCATAATTATTTGATTATTTGACTAAGTCATAACTTGATTAAATTTGGATTAATTTCTTGAAAAAGTTTGAAAAGCCAATTCACCCATTCTTGGTTGTTTATTTTTGGAATATAAGAATTAAAATTGGAATTTTTTTGGAACGTAGATAAAGTAATGACACATTTTTTCCTTTCTTAATAGCTAGAGAATGCTATACTTTAAATTATTTTAAAATTTTGTTATCGTGCTAAAACGTGATATAAAAATAGAGCCAAAAAAAGTAGAAAATTCAGTAGACTTGTGTGTATTTCATTGTGTTGGAATTTGAGCGTGACCCGAATTCCTTTGTTGAAGTGTTTGAAGTATTGAAAAATCCTAATTGAAGTGAACGTCAAGGAGAATTCAAGTTTGGAATGTTATTGGAGTCCTATGTTAAGTTGAAATTCTATTTTTGAAGCTTATTGGGAGTTGTAATTTGTTTTGGACTTGATTTTTTTGGTATCCTACTTCATCAACAATTCTATTAGGAGGATTTTGACATTCCCTACATGTTTCCTATTAATATTAGGCTCTTCTATACAATTTAACATAGTGTGAGAAAATAAATTACTAAAATTATAGGATCCATTGTAATTTTTCTCTATTCTCCATTATTCTTGTAGTGCAATAAAATTTCCTAATTCTTTTGTCATATTCTTGTCTTTTATTCTTTTGTTCTTGATCATATACTTTATTATTATTTGTCATATAACTTTAACATCTTAATCCGGTGATTGGTGTCACAACAAGTGGTATCAGAGCCAATGTTCAGCAGTTCCCTAAGCGCAATGTTTGATTTGTTCGAAGTTTTTGTTTGTGATGGCTTCCATGAAGTATGTCATTCCGCTTTTGGATTGGAGCATTAGATTTTCACTATGGTAGGTTAAGATGCGTGTAGTACTCACACAATTGGATTTGGATGATGCGTTGATGGGAATTGACAAGATGTCGACATTTTGACCGCGGAGGAGAAATTACGGAAGGATAAGAAGGCAGTTTCTACACATTCATTTTCATCTATCAAATACCATTATTCAAGACGTTTTGAAGGAGAATTCAGCAGCTGCTTTATGGTTAAAGGTGGAGCAATTGTGCATGACTAAAAGTCTGACAAGCAAGTTGAACCTAAGCAACGTTTATAGTCTCATCGCATGACTGAAGGAGAATCATTGGAAGATCACCTTGCTGTATTTAAAGAGATCATCGCTGATTTGTAAACTTTAGAAGTAGAGTATGATGAAGAAGATTTGGTCTTGATCCTATTGTGTTCGTTGCTCGCTTCGTGTTCTTATTTTAGATACACGATCTTGTATAGTCGTGATACTCTCACCATAAATGAGGAGTATGATATTTTGTATTCAAAAGAGAAGATGAAGCATCTGGTTTCTGAGATCAGAGATAGAGAAGACCCGATTGTTCATGGTGGTTCTGGAAGCGGCAGAACTAAATCTAAGTTCAGTAATCAAATTTGTAACTACTGCAAGAAGAATGTGCACTTGAAGAAGGATTGCTACAAATTGCAGAATAAAAAAAGGATGGCTGCAAGTAGAAATTTAGATACTTCAGGTGAAGAAGACAACGTAGAGAACGTTGTAAGTGATGGAGATCTCTTAACTATTTCTGACATCGAGCTAAATCGAAAGAGGATTGGATTCTTGATTTAGCATATGTGTCCTAATAAAGACTTGTTTGATACGTATGAAACTATTTCCAAACATGTCGTGGTTATGGGAAACGACGCATCTTGTCGGGTTGCTGGAATTGGTACAGTCAGATTGAAGCTTTTGGATGTGACAATTATAACACTTGGCCAGGTTCGACACGTTCCAGATTTGAAGAAGAATCTTATCTCGTTGTTTATCCTTGATTCAAAGGGTTATGAGTTCTTTGGTTGAGGTGGAGATGGAGGTGGAGCATTGAAGGTTTGTAAGGGTGCACAGGTTGTATTGTAGGGACAAAAAATGTCTCTGTTATACATCTTGTAGGGTCGTACAGAATCTAGCAGTATTAATCAGTAGCGTGGTGGACATTCAATTTGTTACAATACCTTTAGGAGCTCATAAAATGGTTGGATTTGAAGAATATTGCTGGATGGAGTTTAGAAGATATGGATAATGCCACTTTGTCACCATCACATACATGTCAGTATATTCAATTGCTAGGGACGGACCCAGTGGAACAAGATATGTGAATGCTGATTTTGTTGAGCATGCTTTAAGTGAAGTAGAAGGTGTACAATCTAGCAAGTGGTTTTCTGTAAAAGCATTTAGTATTGATTCTGCTTTTGGGTATGTTACATCTTATTTTGATTAATTCAAAATCATTGTGATTTTTTGGAATATAAGGTAATTCTGCATTGCAGTGTTTGGATTCATTGGAAGAGGTGGAGTATTTTGTGTTTTGTTGGAGAAATTAATTTTTGGTTATTGTTGAAGAAGTCAGTTCATTCCTTGAATGGAATTCAAGTCAAGATGAAGATTGTTGGAATTTGAGTGTGACCCAAATTCCTTTGTTGAAGTGTTTAAAGTATTAAAGAATTCTAATTGAAGTGCATGTCAAGGAGAATTCAAGTTTGGAAAATTCATTTGTTGAAGTGTTTGAAGTATTAAATAATTCTAATTGAAGTGCACGTCAAGGAGAATTCAAGTTTGGAATGCTATTGGAGTCATATGTCAAGTTGAAGTTCTATTTTGGAAGCGCATTGGGAGTTATAATTTGTTTTGGACTTGATTTTTTGATATCCTACTTCATCAATAACTCTATTAGGAAGATTTTGACATCCTCTACAGGTTCTCTATTAATATTAGGCTCTTCTATATAATTCAACATGGTGTGAAAAAATAGATTATTGGAATAATATGATCCATTGTAATTTTTATCTCTTCTCCATTATTTTTGTGGTGTAATAAAATCTTCTAATTCCCCTGCCATATTCATGTCTTTTATTCTTGATCATATACTTCATTATTATTTACCATATAACTTCAACATCTCAATTCGATGATTGGTGTCACAACAAGTGGTATTAATCCTAACACATTAAGAAGCAAAACCTCATATTTATATGGAAGCATAGCTGCAGGGGATAAAATAATCATAATAATTAGGATTACAGATGTATAATAATCATTCACTAATAGACATTTAATTTACAACAAATAATGTGTAATAATTTATTCAAATCAACAATAATTAGTTTAGATATTAGTCCATACATTATAGAAAATGATTTGATAAACTATGAAAGTCATATTGAATTTTAAGGATTGACAAACACATTTACTCCATATTATTTATATATATTTATTTTTTTATATATGGACATAAATGCAATTTATTTCTTTTAAAAATTTAGAACTGCTGAATAATAAATCCTCTAGTATGGATTGAACTATTTTAAAAATCAAAACCATCCAAAATCGGACCTTTTACATACGTCCAAAATGGTACTTTTAAAAAAACTCGTAACTGGTACCCAAAACTCCCAAGCCCCTTAAGAGTTCTGACCTTATGCTAATGACTCATATGAATAGGAGGTATGTGCGCCAAGATGGATAGTTATTAATGTGTTGTCTCGACCAATTGTAAAATCCAAGCTATGAGAACATTGATCTGATCCCATTAAATTAACACTACAAATATTCAAATAAAAAATGAATAGTAAAAATTCATTTAGCTCACGTTTGACAATCATTATTTGAAAACCTTTTTTTTTTTTAACATTCTCATCTTCAATCACTTATTCACACAATAAATATTTTGCACATAAACTCAAAATTTCTTCTACTTTTTAACTACACATTCTCGTAAAAATCACTATTCAAAATATTGTTTTGAGAAAAATGGCCATCTCATCACACGTGGCGTCTTGTGAAATACAGGATAAGTAACAATATAATGAGTAATGTACAAGTGAATTTCAGGGTTAACTAAATAAACATTTACCTTTGATTGCTACTAACTCAAAATTAAAAAAAAAAAAAAAAAAAATATTAGTTTTTCACTTACTTTTACATAATGTTAACACATCCATCATCTATCTAAACTTCGTTCTTCCTGTTATATATTTATACAATAAATATAATATGTGAAAGAAATAATTAATTAAGATAAAGTGCCCAACTGGTAAAAATGTGGAATTTGTGTGGGAGGTCAGGGGTTCGAGCCACGCCTCACGCACTATGTTAAAAAGTCTTTGATTGGGTCAACTAGCCAGTAAAATATGACTGTTTTAACTGTCCAGTATTTACAACCCATTACCATTGGCCATTAAAACTGTAATTTAATACTGGATCATGGGGTATGCAGTTACCTCTATTTTCTGGCTATATAAACTCACTTCTGGACTTGAGAAAATAACCACAACAAAAAACGAAATTGTCTCTTCATATATATAGTAAAAATATTATACTCAAATTATTTTTTCATATTTCTGGAGTATACTTGAGAGTTCTGAAAACCTTTTGTGTTTGCTGCACAATTGGTTTATTTGATCGTTGTATCCTGGAGGTGATTGTCCACGGAGGTCGCAGCAGTTATCGACGGGCAATTTCGCTTTAGGACATCGTGCTGTCACGAGACTCGATCTATTGATAAGTTTTTCTGCACTTTACCATTATTTTATCCAACACTTCCAAGTGGCAAACATATTACATGCGGCACATGGAAATCCTATGTGTCAATTATATGCACTAAAACTTAAAAGTTAATTAAATGAGTAATTACTTAACTTTACATTTGATTAATACTTGCTCACTAAAAACAAAGATGATTAGATAAAATTTTGTAGAAGAAAAATAGAGTGAGCAACGTGATTTGTAAAAAATCAATCCAAGAATCATGAAAGTGATATAACAAATTGAATAGTATAAAAGCAAAATCGAGATGAAAAATGGATATGTAACATTGTGTAAATATGATTGAGTAATCGGTAACATTTTATTTTCGAGCGAGCAAATAGTAACCAAAGGTAAATGTTATTTAATTTTGCGTGAGCAAATTACAACGAAAGGTGAAATTTAGTAATTACTTTCAAATTTCAACATCGTTAATCGTCACGTAGTATTTTCATCCGTCATGTAGGATATTTTGTCACGTGAACGAACAAAATTTAGATAAATAATGGATATATAACATGATAAAAAGATGAGTAAGCAATCAGTCATATTTTATTTTTGAGCCTTTGAAATTCTCTAAGCCTATATATATTTGTCCTCATTTTTTCAAAAAATTATCTTTTTAAAACTCATTTTCAACCATATTCTCCCATAAAATAATTTTACACATGAATCCAAATTTTTTTCTTATTCTTTAACTATAAATTCTCCAATAAAAGACTATTCCAAAAGTGGAAATTACATTGAACCATAATTTTAGAGATCACAATTCAAAAACCAGACTTAAAGTTTGATTATACAAAAATCAAATATTAATTAAAACTTTTACTATTAATAATAATACTATAAGATTAATTAATAATATATCATACACAATGTGAATCCAAAACCCAATGATATACCTCCCTCTTTCATCTCTTACTCTTTTCTATTCTTTCACCTCTCTCTCTATCTCTCATAATTGAACCCACAGCCGCAGGTGCAGCCATGACAAAAACACGGGCTGGACTTTGGGTGGTTGTGGTTGTGATGTTTAATATTTTCTTATGACCTTGTTGTATCTCTCAGATCTGTTATCTTGAAGCTCATCTTCTGTCATGATAAAGGTAGATGGAAAAATACGAGGTTGTTGTCAATATTCAAATAGTCGCTGCGAGTGGCAGTCGACCGTTGCATGTGACACTCTTAGCAGCACGACGACATCATCATAGTGCCGCTCGCGACGTATTTCGATGAGTTGTTCTTGTATGCGTTGGCGTTTTTTACAGCAATTTTCATTTGTCAAGAAGAAAATCGAGAGAGAAAAGAAAAGGCGGCAAAACTTGTGGTGTGTGGTATGCGAACGGGCTGTACTGCAAACACAGATATTGGTGTTTAAAGGGGTCGTCCGTGGCTAGACTTGTGGTGTGTGAGGGAGAGAGAGATAGGGTGGATTTGATGAATCTATTAGGTGTGGAGATCGAATTGGTGATGAGAGCAGTGGACACTCCATGCAGTTTGCGACGTTTATGATGTTGGTTGCCGTGGCGATGACGATCTGGTGAGTTGGTGTTGGACTTGGCGCGCTATCGCGGCTGCTGCGAAGTCTGGCCTGTGATCTGATTTTTTGGTGGTCTTTGGGAAGTGGTGGTTGGGACCACTGGCGGATCCATGGGGTCCTGGGGCACATGCTGCCCAAACTTTGGAGAATTTTTTAAATATAAAGTCATGTTTGGTATATCAAGATTTACAAAAAAAATTGATTTTAATCTCCATCAAACGGGGCAAAATCAAAATAAATTTGAATTTCGATAACATTCTAATTTTAAAAATTCTCCGACGATCGTACGCTAATCGAATCTACAAATTGCTTAAGTCATCTCAAAACTTATTTCGAGAACTACATTATGGGCATATCGAATAGTCCAAGCAAATATCGAAAATAGTTAAAAATACGTTAAACGTGAGTCTTAAATAAAGACGTCTAACTCGCATTTTTTAAAAAAAAATCAATTATTTCATTCACAGTTATTATTTTTGCGATACAAATTTCTCAATGTAATTTTCATCATTTTTTTAGGAAATTTTATATGGAATATAATATCAAAAAATTTTGAAATTTTACATCCGAAAAAGTCACATCTTAGGTAAATTTTCGGATGCAAAATTACATGGGGTATGATTTTTTTATTGTAAAATTTCTCCTAACTTCTTTTCAAGTTCGATTGTGCCTAGAGGTGTCAAGACGGACGGGCCGACCAGACCCATGAAAATCGGCCCGGATTGACCCGGGACCTCGGGCCGACCCGTGACCCAAGCGGGCGGTTCACGGGTCAAGGAGGTATAACCTGCTGGTTTCATGGGTTGCCAACCTAATTGAGATGTACTTAAACTATAAATTATAGTAAAAGTAGGTACTAACCTAGTTGGGATGTACTTATACTATAAATATTTGATAATAGTAATTAGAAATGCATTTAGTTGTTATTTGTTTAAGTTAAATTTAACTTTTCAAAGTTATAAATAATTCATGTAACATTAAATTGGAATTCTATGTAAATATTTCTTGGTATAAATATGAATTTATCATTTTATTCAATTCTTAGTTTACATTTAAAAAATAAAATTTGCTATAAATATGAAAAATTATATATTTTTATAATTTTATTTATACAATTATACATGTCAAATTGGAACAAATCGTGACCCGTGACCCGTATGGGTAAGCAGGCGGGCCTGAGTTGTAGTCCAAAATCGTGGGCCGACCCGAAACCGGCCCGTAACCCGTAGCGGGCGGGCTTTTTTTCACGCGGGCCGTTACCGGGCTCATATGTTGGCGGGTCGACCCGGCCCGTAACACCCTAATTGACACCTCTAATTGTGCTCTCCTAAATTTAAAGTTCCACGTCCGCCCCTGGTTGGGACGTTGGTCGTGTGACTTAACAAAATGTACCTGTGACTTGCAATTTATTAAGTTGTGATCGAAAAAATAATGTATGACCGATTATTTAATTGATTGTGACCAAATAAATTAGTTAAATTGTCACCAATAAATAATATGTGACTTTAAAAATGTGCTTATGACTCACAATTTATTAAGTTGTGACTGAAAAATAACTCGCGATCAATTAATTTGATAATTTATGTGACTTCTAAAATTTGGGATTTGTGATCCACATAATTTTTTATTTGTGATTGATGAATAAATTATGACCTATAAAGTTTTTAATTTGTAATCGATGAATAAATTGTGACTTATAAGATTTTTGATTTGAACCTATAAATTTTTTAATTTGTGACCAAATGGTATAGAATTGTGGTTTTAATATATTTAATTTATAATATTCTTTAATTAATTATTTCATAAATAAAATTTAATTAATATTTGATTTTCAAAATTTTAAACTTTATTTCTTAATTTTGAAATTTGTCTTACTTAGCCCTTGTTTGAGCTCCATTATTTGAAAAAAAAAAAAAAAGATTTTGGAATAGTATTTTTTTTTAATAATGTGTAGTTAAAAAGTAAGGCGAATTTAAGGGTTTATGTGTAATATTATTTTATTGAGAGAATATGTGGTTGATAAGAGGAGAGAAAAATAAATTAAAATTTAATGGGGCCAAACATGGGCTTAATCTCTTATATATGTTTTTGGGAAGAATTCAAAAATCAGGTATTAACTTTGACACAATTCATTTTTCAGGTATCAAGTTTCAAAATACAAAATTCAGGTATTTATTTATTTATTAAAATTTCTTTTATTAATTAATTATTAAATAATATAATTAACTCACCCCCCTCCACCACCCCCTACCGTTCCGAGAACTATTCCGGTCACCATTCCGACCACCACTCTTCTTCGACGATCGTTCCGGCGACTATTCCGACGACTGTTCCGGTGACTATTCCGACGACCGTTCCGACGACTGCTCCGATTTCGACAATTATTTCGGCGGTCACAGTTCAAAAAATTTATTAGTCACATGTCACATATTTCAAAATTAGTTGGTCACATATCAAAATTTATAGGTCACACAGTCACAGATTTCCAAATTAATTGGTCATAGATTTTTTCACGGTCACATATTATATAATTTTTAGGTTACAGATAACAAAATGATTGGTCACATATTATAGAATTTGAAGGTCACAGATTATATTTTTAGTCATAGAAAACCAAATCACCATATCCTCCACCTCGACTGCCACCACCATGTCAACCCACCACACACCACATCAAGTAAATACCACCGCACACCGACAGTACCACCACCACCGCACCCCACAACACGCACACTCATCAGACATCGCTCTAATAAAAGTACCCAACACCCACAGACCATCCACCAACCAACACCAGATCCACCTAACACCACAGACCATCCACAACCACCAACACACCACAGCCACCAACACACCACACATACCACAACCACACACCACAGCCACATCTGACCAACACACCACACCACAGCCGACCAACACACCACACCACACCACAGTCGCACCGCCACGGTCGAATCGCAGCAGCGGCGCTGCTGTAGGGAATCGCAGCAGTGATGTGCGAATCGTTACTGCGATTCGCATCGCTGCTGCTGGGAATCGCAGCGTCGAGGCGCTTCTGAGCAGCGCCTCGACGCTGCTAGGGAGGGGGATGAGGGAGGGAGGAGGGAGGTGGAGACGCGGCGGTGGCGGCGGCGGCGGACAGGGGAGAGTGGGAAGAGAAATGGTGGGGGAGAGAGAGAGAGAGTTGAGATAGATTAGGGTTTGGATAGATTTAAGATTTGATATATAAAATAAAATACCTAATTTTTGAACAATTAAACTTTCACCCTGATTTTTGAATTGGTGTAAAGTTTACACCTAATTTTTGTAATTTTCCCTATGATTTTTTCTCATTCCAAAATGTATTTTGATAAAAAAAAAAATGGGCCTCAAATATGGGCTAAGTAAATCGAGCCGATTGAGCTCTCCCTCATGTATGGCTGAACTCAAAAATCAAGGAAATACATGGAAAATGTTGGTTGACTTTACCATATTTCCATTATGGCATTTGACCATTAAAAAGAAAGTGAAAAAGTTAAAATTGCGAAGTTAAATATCAAAACTCAATAATACCCTCATCTTATCTTTGTAAAAGTGAAAAGTGAAGAGGGAAGAGGGAAAAAAAGGACAAAAAAAAATAAAATAAAAAATCACAGTCTCTAACAATCGAGATCCAGTTGACATCACTATCCTCACATCCCAATCACCACACAACCCAATCATCGGCGACATTATCTTCAACAAGGTTCGTTTTTTTGTGGATTATGAGATTGATTTTTCGTTTATAATGTTTCAAAATTTATGAATTTTATGATATTTATTTGTGGATTTTATGACATTTATAAGGTTTATTCTTTATTATTAAGGTAGATTATTGAGCGTGGTAGTGATTTAAGTGTTAAAATTACCGGACAATAGCTTATTCTAGTTGAAAATGATGATTTCCCGACGAAAGAAGCTTACGACGACCGTTAACAGTTGGCCCAGATCTTTTTTTTTTAAAAAAAGAATATTTTTATATTTTTTATTATTTTCTTTAATTTATTTTTATTTTTGCGCGTGATTCTTTTTTTTTTCTCCTTTAATTTATTAAATGTTTTTTTTATATTAGCGTCGGTGTAAAATGAATCTGTTTCTTGCGTATATTAGTTACAATTCAGTTTACTTAATTTTCTAAGATTATGTTTTATTCCACCATCTCTTGTTGAATGTTCTAATATTCAAATTTTTGCATGATGTTGTACCTTTTAAGTTAAGATAGATGGTGGGAAAATGTATTTGGAATAGTAGTTTTGAGAGTTTTACTACTGTATTGGAGTTGCTCAATAATTAGTATGGAGATATGCTACTTATGTTCCTCCAATGGCCCCCTTTATTAGTTGAGAGAGGTGCAATACTTCGGGCAGATTATTGATACATTACTATGTCAGCTATTTAGGACAGTCGACGACGATGTCCTCTACTTCGACCTCAGGGGCAAGGTCGCTAGTTTCTTTATGTTTGAGTTTGCGCTGATGATTAGACTAAAGTTTACAGGCAATTGAGCAGCTAACGATGGTATTCAAAGAAGCAATATGTTGTATGATGCGTGTTGACGTTCAAAATTGTATGAACAAGATTAAAGCCAACTAAGAGTGCAGAAAGTAGTCTAAAGGATACAATGAAGATGAACGCTAGATTGTCTCTGTATCAATTACTTCTTTCTTACAGATAGTCTGGAGTATTCAAAGGGTTCACTGGGGTTTTTCTCCTTAGTGTATTCCTTTAGATTTTCTGTCTGCCTCCTCTGCCATCTTTGTTTTCTGAGCCTTTTATAGTAGAAACATAATAACGTCTAATCCTCATGTCTTGTCAACCCAGAGACTGAGCTGAGCTAATTGGTGCGTTGTCCTAACGGGATTGGCGCCCGACCTCAACGTTGTACTGTTGACTGAGGATGATGGGACTTGTTGATCCCGGTAGTAAATGCATTGTCTATTAAAGCAGGCTAAGGCTTCTGGTTGGAGGAATAGGTGGGCGCTGACACAGGACCTTTCCACGTGTATCCCTTTGATTTGATGCCCAAAGATCTTGTCAGTGATCCGTAATCATTAGCCACTGTAGCGTCTTGGAAGACTACAATGGCTTGTTGGGAAAGCTATGCTCCTGCCGATCTGACCTCGCATAACCGAACTCCCATTTCCTTGTCCTCATTGGGATATGACAGTCCGAGCTCAACGACCTCGGAGGTCGGTGTCAACAGTTACCCCCCAGGTCAGGTCTAATTTTAAATGAGAGTCTAACCTTATTGAGCTGTCATGGCACAAGTACCAACCCGCGTAATAATTGCTCCTGCGGGCCGCCAGGTACACCTGTCGCCAAGGGGGTGGCTGGACGTCTTCATCTCTTTTTAGGCATTGATTGACAGCCGCGTGCATTTATTGCTATTTTCTGCCGGTTTACATCCCGCCTTTTGCCATTCCTGAACGCTTCCTTCCGTCTTTCGAATTCCATCCTTCCTTATTCCTAAATTCGCAAACTCTTCGGTCCCTTTCTCTTTCCCAAGTCTCCGAACGGGATAACTGCCCAGGTATTCTTCTGCCATTTTAGAATACCCTTTTCCTTTTGCACATTATTTTCTTTTCAACTCGCTTTTATGAGCTCGGACGAATCTCGTGTACACTCCTGGGGGAATCAACAGGAAAACCCTGCGCCTTCTTCATCTACTCAATCATACAACCCTTCAAGTGCTAGTTCTGACTGTCAGGAGGTCTTTACTCCCGTTCCCATAGCTTCGTTTTACCCCCAACCGCCTTCTCTGAACCCATTATCGAATTCACCTCGAAGTATGGAACAAAGGCGTAAACTGAGGGAGGAGAGGACTCGTGAGGAGAGTAGCAGTAGGGGCGGACCTTGGGGGGCCAGTTCTCTTAGGTCAGTTATACATGAGGGGTCCTTAGCTACAATTAGGGCCAAGTACGGTATTCCCTCAACTGTAGAATTAGTGATGCCTTCCTCTACTGACCGAGCTGACAATCCTCCCGTTGGGTGCGTGGCTTTAAACGGTGCCATACTTAGTGCCGGTCTGCGTCTCCCTTTCCCAAAGATCATTAGGTCGTTCCTTTCCTCTTGGGGAATAGCCCCTACTCAACTATGCCCTAATGGGTGGAGGACCCTAGTTGCGACCTTGATCCTGTGGAAACAACTAGGTTATCCTGAGATGGATGCTTCCACATTTAACTCCCTATTTACCTTTAAAGAGGATGGGAAGAGCACGGGCTGGTGGTATACTAGTGCCAGGCTCAGGACTGGGGGTTCGTTAGTGTTGGATACCCCCTCTTCGGTTAAAGGGTGGAAGGAGGAGTTCTTCTATGTCCTGGGGGAGTGGCAGTTCCACCCTGACGAGGTGGATAGGGGGGATGTAGTCCCTACCCTTTACCACCCTCTCTGTAAGTGAGAGCATTTACAGCTGTTTTCTGATTTTAATCGTTGGGTGAAGAGACTAATTTCTTATCTTTTCTGTGTTTTACAGTTTACCGCCCTTGCCACCTGAGTTCGGCGACCAAAAAGCGAGCTGACGCCATCCGGGCTCTATCGCACAGGGAAAGATCCTGCAAATTCGTAATCACCAACGACAACCTTTTTGTGGCGGGATTACTCCGAGCTGTGCCTCCGAGTTCAGACGTCAGCAGACCCGGAGCTCCAGCGACTGCTCCTTCCCGTAAGGGTTTGTTTTTTCTGGTTATTCCTTCCCGTTTTTAATTTGTCTCTCACTTCTTATCCTTCGCATCCCAGGTCAAGAACCAGAAATGCTGAACTTCCGTGCTGCTAAAGCGGCTAAGGTGGCTGAGGCTGCGAAAAGAAAGAGGGAGGGAGCTGCTGTTATCGAGGTAGTTCGGCCTGGGAGTCCAGAGGCAGATCCTGAAGACGAACTGCCTCTTCAAAGGCGCCGTTCTGCCGACCTTCCTGTTGCCTCCACCCCGCCGGGCTCCCCAGTCCCAGCGACGGCCCCAGCGACTGCCTGTGCTTCTTCCTCCAAGTCTCATGAGAGGTGTCCGGACCTCCAGAGGTCGGGCGTTGAGGATCTGTTTGGGCGCCGACCTGAAATTCTTTTGGACTTCCTCAAGGCTCCTTCCCCAGCTAGGGAGTCAGTTGTCGCCTTCCCTTCGCCCCTCAGAGAATCTGCCGTCCTGATGACGCGGAGCTGGAATGACAAGGAGCAGCAATTTCTGACTGAGATGCCCATTGGGAAGAATGTCCTCACAGCTCAGCTTCATTGTCACAGGGCTGTTCTTCACATGTCTTCCGTGGTGGAAAAGGTAAAAGAGCTTGTCTTTGGGGTCTTGGGTCAGTAGCCTTTTTATGTATCTTAACTTTTATCTCTGTGCCTTTCAGGTTAAGGCAGAACTTGATTCTGTGCTGGAATTCAAAGCCAAAGCTGACAAGCTCTTTTCTGAGGTCGAAGCGGAGAGGTCTGCTTTTGTGGAGGAAAAGAGAGGTTACAAGAGTCAGTTGAATAAGATGGGGGAAGAGCTCGACGCCTGCCTTACTAAGGAGCATAGGCTACTTGATGAGAACAAGGCGCTGCATTTGTGGGGGGAAAAGGCGAACTCCCGAGCTGAACTTGAAAAGAAACGAGCTGACGAAGCCGTAGCTCAGGCAATGGCTTTAAAGGCAGAGACCGATCTGAAGGTCTCTAAGGCTGTGGAGGAGTGGAGAGCTTCTCCAGCTTTTGACGCCATTGCCCAGGAAGCATATGTCCTGGCTATAGGTGAGATCGTCAAATTCATCAACCAAAAAGGCCGGACTGGGATACTGCCTTTTTGGTGGAGGCTCAGGAGGAGCAGGAGAAGGAGATGGATCAGATGCTGAAAGCAGTTGAGGCCCAACAAGCCGAAGCTCCTCCGACTGCACTTGATGAGCTCGCTCCCAATCCCCCCAATCCTTAGCTTTATGTATTTCTTCAAATTCTTCAGCTCCTGTGCCCTTTTATTTCATGAATGAAAACATTTTGTGTGATGTTTTACTTTTGCTTTTTCATAATTTGTGTTCGCAACTCTCAAATGAACTAGTTAATAGAACTTTTCGCTGTTCGCCTGTTTGCGGTATAAGTCGTTTTTGAGTTTTTACAGGAATCTTTTGTAGGAATTTCTCGTATATTTTAAGCTAAGTGTTGCGGCACTTACAACATTAGCTCGGCCTACTGCATGGGTAGGGCTTACAAGAGATTCTGCCCACTTCATGAGTAAGGCTTAGGAATCATGCTAAGTGTTGCAGCACTTACAACATTAGCTCGGCCTACTGCATGGGTAGGGCTTACAAGAGATTCTGCCCACTTCATGAGTAGGGCTTAGGAATCATGCTAAGTGTTGCAGCACTTACAACATTAGCTCGGCCTACTGCATGGGTAGGGCTTACAAGAGATTCTGCCCACTTCATGAGTAGGGCTTAGGAATCATGCTAAGTGTTGCAGCACTTACAACATTAGCTCGGCCTACTGCATGGGTAGGGCTTACAAGAGATTCTGCCCACTTCATGAGTAGGGCTTAGGAATCATGCTAAGTGTTGCAGCACTTACAACATTAGCTCGGCCTACTGCATGGGTAGGGCTTACAAGAGATTCTGCCCACTTCATGAGTAGGGCTTAGGAATCATGCTAAGTGTTGCAGCACTTACAACATTAGCTCGGCCTACTGCATGGGTAGGGCTTACAAGAGATTCTGCCCACTTCATGAGTAGGGCTTAGGAATCATGCTAAGTGTTGCAGCACTTACAACATTAGCTCGGCCTACTGCATGGGTAGGGCTTACAAGAGATTCTGCCCACTTCATGAGTAGGGCTTAGGAATCATGCTAAGTGTTGCAGCACTTACAACATTAGCTCGGCCTACTGCATGGGTAGGGCTTACAAGAGATTCTGCCCACTTCATGAGTAGGGCTTAGGAATCATGCTAAGTGTTGCAGCACTTACAACATTAGCTCGGCCTACGGCATGTGTAGGGCTTTATTAGAGATTCTGCCCACTTCATGAGTAGGGCTTAGGAATCATGCTAAGTGTTGCAGCACTTACAACATTAGCTCGGCCTACTGCATGGGTAGGGCTTACAAGAGATTCTGCCCACTTCATGAGTAGGGCTTAGGAATCATGCTAAGTGTTGCAGCACTTACAACATTAGCTCGGCCTACTGTATGGGTAGGGCTTACAAGAGATTCTGCCCACTTCATGAGTAGGGCTTAGGAATCATGCTAAGTGTTGCAGCACTGACAACATTAGCTCGGCCTACTGTATGGGTAGGGCTTACAAGAGATTTTGCCTACGTCATGAGTAGGGCTTACTGGAGATTCTGCCTACTTCATGAGTAGGGCTTAGGAATCACCCGGCGTGGACACCGTACTTCTTGGAGAGTCATTCTGATAACCATGCTTTTATTCATAGAGGCAGCACATTACAGCAATCTATTGGTAATATTTTTTGAGGTGCTCTGCGTTCCAGGGGTGCGGCAAAGTCCTGCCTTCCATATCTTCCAGTTCGTAAGCCCCTTTGAGCAGTACCTTGCTTACCATGTAAGGACCCTCCCAGTTAGGTCCTAAAGATCCAGCATTTAGTTCTCTTGTTGCCAGGAAGACCTTCCTTAGGACAAGGTTGCCAACCTCGAACTCTCGTTTCTTTACCTTCTGGTTGTAGTATCTCGCATTGCGCTGTTTGTATACCGCATTTCTGACTTCAGCAACATCCCTTCTTTCTTCTATCAAATCCAATTCTTCTCGTAATGTTTGCTCGTTCCTGTCTTCTTGATACATCAGAGTTCTGACAGATGGAATTTCAACCTCAAGAGGAATCACGGCCTCTACCCCGAAGGCTAGGGAGAAAGGGGTTTCTCCAGTGCTGCTTCTAGCAGTAGTGCGATAAGACCATAACACGCTGGGGAGTTCTTCTGCCCATCCTCCCTTAAGAGTGTCGAGCTTTGTTTTCAACGTATGCTTGATAATCTTATTGATGGCCTCAACTTGTCCGTTAGCCTGGGGGTGATTCGGCGTGGAGAAATGTTTCTGTATCCCCAATTCCTCGCAGAAACTTGCAAAGCGAGTGTTGTCGAACTGTTTTCCGTTATCCGTCACTATGGAGTGAGGTATTCCAAACCTGCATATGATTGACTTCCATATGAACTCAGTGGTTTTGTGCTCGGTGATTTTCGCCATAGGTTCAGCCTCAGCCCACTTGGTGAAATAGTCAACAGCCATAATTGCAAACTTTGTCCCCCCTTTTCCCGTAGGCATGGGACCGATAAGATCGACCCCCCATTTTGCGAAAGGCCACGGTGCCATTACATAGTTCAGTTCTCCAGGGGGGGAGTTTGATGTTAGGTGCGAACCGTTGGCATCTGTCGCACTTCATGGTGAATTCCAGCGTATCCTTTTTCATGGTCGGCCAGAAGTATCCTTGGCGCATGATTTTGTGTGACAATGACCGTCCTCCTGCGTGATTTCCGCATATCCCCTCGTGTATTTCTTTCATAGCGCGAAGGGCTTCTTCCTCATCCAGGCACCTTAACAGTGGCGCAGCATATCCTCGCTTATATAAGATGCCGTCGATCAATGTGTACCTTGCTGACCTTACCCTCAGCTTTCTTGCCAAGGCGGGATCATCTGGGCATATACCCGTTTGGAGGTATGTAACGAGTTCTTCCATCCATGTGTGTCTGGGCTCCGTCGCCATGTGGATTTTCTCAGCTTCTTCAATCGCGGGGCGGTGGATTCTCCCAACAGGTATGCTATCAAACCTTTCGATCCCTTCACTGGTTGCCAACCGAGCTAGTGCATCAGCGTGCCCGTTCTGAGTTCGTGGGACCTGTCTGATACGGACATCTTTAAACTTCTGGAGTTCGTTTCTGACGATCTGGAGATATTTGCCCATTCTTTCCTCTTTGGCTTGATAGGTTTCGTTGACTTGGTTTACTATCAGTTGGGAGTCACTGTACGCCATCAGCCAATCAATTTTCATTTCGCTTGCCATCCGGAGGCCGGCTATCAGGGCCTCGTACTCAGCCTCGTTGTTAGAAGCGCTGAAGTCGAAAGGTAACGCTTCGCAGAACAGTTGTTGGTTTGGGCTTATTAGAACTATCCCAGCTCCTACTCTTTCATCCGTGGAGGATCCGTTAACGAACAGTTTCCAAGGGTCATGGGGAGGTGATTGTCCCATAGGGTCTGAGCTGAACTCAAGAATGAAATCGGCCAGCGCTTGAGATTTTATTGAGGTGCGTGGTTTGTACCTTATATCGAACTGGCCGAGCTCAATTGACCATTTTACCAATCTCCCTGAAGTATCCGGTTTCTGCAGTACCTGCCTCAAAGGTTGATTCGTCAGGATCTCAATGGAATGTTCCAAGAAGTATGGCCTCAGTTTCCGAGCAGCGATTACCACAGCATAGGCCAACTTCTCCAGTGGGGAGTAGCGAACTTCGGCGTCGTGCAGGGCCTTAGAAACATAGTAAACTGGGTGATGTACTCCGTCCTCCTCCCTGGCCAACACCGCGCTGACGGCATGCTCCGAGACTGCCAAGTATAGCATGAGTGTTTCTCCTTCTCTAGGTTTGGACAGCACAGGTGGTTGTGATAGGTGTGATTTTAGTTGGTTGAATGCGACCTGACATTCCGGCGTCCATTCAAACTTCTTTCCTCCTCTCAGCACGTCAAAGAAGGGCTTACACTTGTCTGTTGATTTTGACATGAATCTGCTGAGGGCGGCTATCCGTCCCGTTAAGCTTTGAACTTCCTTAGGTCTGGATGGAGGACATATCTCAATGATGGCCCTTATCTTATCTGGGTTAGCTTCAATTCCTCTGCGGTTTACTAGATATCCCAGAAATTTCCCTGAGCTTACTCCAAATGCGCATTTACGAGGGTTTAGCTTCATCCCGTATGTTCTTAGGATCTCGAACATTTCGGCGAGATGTTGCCGATGTTCCCAAGCCTCTGCACTTTTAACCAACATGTCATCCACGTAGACCTCCATGGTTTTCCCAATTTGTTTGGCAAACATGGAGTTAACCAGACGTTGGTAGGTCGCTCCTGCATTCTTGAGACCAAACGGCATAACTTTATAGCAGTACAGACCTCTGTCGGTGACGAATGCCGTGTGTTCTTGGTCCGGTTCATGCATGGGAATTTGATTGTAGCCTGAATATGCGTCCATGACGAATGCCGTGTGTTCTTGGTCCGGTTCATGCATGGGAATCTGATTGTAGCCTAAATATGCGTCCATGAAGCTGAGCAAATCGTGCCCGGCAGTGGCGTCCACCATTTGGTCAATCCTTGGCAGAGGGAATCCGTCTTTAGGGCATGCTTTATTCAGGTCGGTGAAATCTATGCATACCCTCCAGTCCCCATTGCTCTTTTTCAGTAGTACAGGATTAGCGATCCATTTTGGATATTTTGCTTCGCGAATGAATCCATTCTTGAGCAGCTTTTGCACTTCCTTATTGAGGGCCTCATATCGTTCTGGGTTAAGAGGCCTCATTCGTTGCTGTTTTGGCCGTGCTGAGGGATCAACTCCTAACTTGTGGCACATGACTTTTGGGTTGATTCCCTTCATGTCCGCGTGTTCCTTCCCAAGCAAACACGTCGAGGTTTTCCCGGAGGAAACAAATAATTTGAAATCCCCAACTGGTGGCTTGGAGGTCGTGAACCTATTTTTCAGCCCTGGGCGGGAACGCCTAGTCCCAACTTTGATGATGTCCAGCTCTTCCATAGGTTCTCCAACTCGTATTTTTACTCTTGGGTCCAACGTGTCTAGGGGGGATTCTTTTGTACTTGTCATGACGACCTCGTTTAGTTCGGTAACCATTGGATCTATGTGTTGGTTATCCAGCATTCCGACCAGGGGCTTGGGTAGGTCTACATTGCAGGCTCTTGCTTCAATTTGATTTCCACGTATTACCCCTGTTCCATTCGGAGTGGGGAACTTGAGACAATAGTGGTACATTGATGTGGCCGCCTAAAGTTCATGCAATAGGGGTCTTCCCAGTAAAGCATTGTAGTTTGAAGGGATATCAACAACAACAAAATCCGCCAAAATTTTTCTGTAACATGGGGGTTCGCCGAACTCGACGCTGAGTACTATCTGCCCCCGAGCTTCGACCGGATCGCTGGAAAATCCTTGAAGTTTCCGGGGGTACGGTTGAAGGTATTGATCTTGTATAGCCATTTGCTCCAAATTGTTTGGTAATAAAGCCACATTTACCGAGCTCACCATTGTAGTCCACTAGAGTTCGGTGTATGCGGACTCATGTCACATCCATGGCGATGACCAGTGCATCACTTTGGTCTTGCAGAACTCCTTGTGCATCTCTCTCCGAAAACCCGAACCACTCAGAGCCCGGGACAGCAGCAGGTTCCGATGCGGGGTCCCTTACACTAAAGTTTTTGATTGTACGTGGGCATCGCCGCGCACAACTTGGCCTAAATTCTCCTTGACTCTAAATATTGGTTTCCACCTACCAACATTCTGATTTCAGCGCGGGGTTGTGGGTCGCGAGCAGATGATTGCATGATTCTAACTGGTAAGGCAATGAAATTTATGCAATGGATAATCTCTGGACAAATGATGAAGATATGTTTGGAGGATACCCGAGTTGTTATAATTGTTACGCAATGCATTGTACTAGATAGTGTTTGCCCTGGCACTCTTGTTTCAACACGCCGAAACTTATGATATTTAGAGAATATTTAAAGTGTCGGAAGCGAGCAATTGACGAAAACCATGAAGGGCACATGCTGATCGTTTATGATTTTATACCTGACAATTGGGATGAGGACTTCAAACTGGTAGGAGATGGTCCTCCTCTATTTCATGAAAAAGTAATTGCAAAGTATTTTGAAAAATTGGTCAAGTTGGATGAAGGCGATATGCTTTTGGGAGATTGCACGTATTGGGAAGAATTTCGTTATTGGAGGTACAATCCACTTGAAAGGGTCGTAAGGACCGACTTTTCATTGCCTATGGATTTAGATTGCGAACCAATCATTCCACCCGATTGGAGTTCATCAATTGAAGAAAAGCAAAAAACGAGTGAAAATTTAATCACAGTGGAGCTCAGCGAGGATGAGGTGATCAATAAGGAGGAAATCAACTCATATTTTTTCGACTTTATTGATTGTCCAAAAATTGATTTTATGATTAAGCTCGACGAGGAAATACAGATCTACATAGTTGAAGTTGAGTCAGATGGAATAGATAAGTCCTATTATGTTGTAAATGGCAAAGAAGATGTGTGGAGATCAAATGAAAAGTGGACCAAAGCCAAAAGAAGAAAGATGGACAAAACATCAAAAGCTTTCTTTAGGTGCCCGTAATTAACCGTCATACAGTCGAGCTATAGACTATAAACAAGCGCTGGTTGGGAGGCAACCCAACAATTCTTCCCTTTTATTAATTTCGTAAGGAATTTCTTTTTCAAGTTTTTTATAATTTTTAATAAGATTACTTTTTCATCGTCTCTAAAAATAATGTGGACCATGCATAGGCTCTTTTATTACCTGTAGAGACGATGAAAAAGTAATTTTATTAAAAATTATAAAAAACTTGAAAAAGAAATTCCTAATTTAATGCATAAAGCGAAATAAATAAAAGGGAAGAATTGTTGGGTTGCCTCCCAACCAGCGCTTGTTTATAGTCTATAGCTCGACTGTATGACGGCTAATCACGGGCACCTAAAGAAAGCTTTTGATGTTTTGTCCATCTTTCTTCTTTTGGCTTTGGTCCACTTTTCATTTGATCTCCACACATCTTCTTTGCCATTTACAACATAATAGGACTTATCTATTCCATCTGACTCAACTTCAACTATGTAGATCTGTATTTCCTCGTCGAGCTTAATCATAAAATCAATTTTTGGACAATCAATAAAGTCGAAAAAATATGAGTTGATTTCCTCCTTATTGATCACCTCATCCTCGCTGAGCTCCACTGTGATTAAATTTTCACTCGTTTTTTGCTTTTCTTCAATTGATGAACTCCTATCGGGTGGAATGATTGGTCCGCAATCTAAATCCATAGGTAATGAAAAGTCGGTCCTTACGACCCTTTCAAGTGGATTGTACCTCCAATAACGAAATTCTTCCCAATACGTGCAATCTCCCAAAAGCATATCGCCTTCATCCAACTTGACCAATTTTTCAAAATACTTTGCAATTACTTTTTCATGAAATAGAGGAGGACCATCTCCTACCAGTTTGAAGTCCTCATCCCAATTGTCAGGTATAAAATCACAAACGATCAGCATGTACCCTTCATGGTTTTCGTCAATTGCTCGCTTCCGACACTTTAAATATTCTCTAAATATCATAAGTTTCGGCGTGTTGAAACAAGGGTGCCATCGCAAACATTGTCCAGTACAATGCATCTCGTAGCAATTATAACAACTCGGGTATCCTCCAAACATATCTTCATAATGTATGCAGAGATTATCCATTGCAAAAATTTCATTGCCTTACCAAGTTAGAATCATGCAATCATCTGAAAAAAAGTATAGGGAGATAGTGCAAACACGAGATAGATTAATAGTATGGGGTTAGCCAAAAAATAAAAACAATAATAAAATAACTAAATAACAAAAAAAAAGTTCGAATTAGTGTCTAAATAACAAATATCAAATTAATACTCAATCCCCGGCAACGGCGCCAAAAACTTGTTCACGAAAATATGTTTCGGATTTAAATCACCGCAAGTGCACGGTTCGTTGACAAGTAATAAAGTGGAAATCCTAGAATTTCGAGTATCGTTCCCACGAGGATTGATTTAACGTGATTATTATTATCTCGACCTTAACCGAATCTATTAAATTCAATATGATTGTTCTAGATTTTATGATTAAACTATGACTAACATGTAAATTAAACTAAAATTACGACTAAATGCAAGAGTGATGGTTAAATGCAAAAGTTGAAGAAATTGATGTATGAAAAAGCATACTAGGATCCCGAATCACCATGCAAGTTCATTTTTAACTCCTATTTCACAATTTGACAACACGATGAATTGGTTGAAGAATCAATGTTTTTCACTTATTCAATAATCTCTTTCGAGTAGAATTGAACTTATTCTAGCATACCATTTGACTATATTTCTATGACAAATGCAATATACAAGAATGCATGACGTTTTGTAAACACTTAGAGATTCACATAAAGCATAGCGGTATATTTCTATCCCCTATCGGACCTTACGATGATTTAACCTTGTAGAATCTATTTCCCTTCTTTCGAATGCATAAAATAAATCACCCAAACTCATACAACCATTGCGCATATAATTGTAGAGACAAGAAAGTGTATATAAATCATTCAACATCCATCAAACGTGTTTAAATATCAAATTGCAAAATAGAAATTAAAAGTTCACAATACGAGGTTCATCGTTCACCTAGTACATAAAAAGTCTAGCCTAACATGAATAAAATTAAAGAACAATAAAAATAATCAAGAGAAGACATCACCAAAGAATTAGGGTTTAAAGCTTGAATCTTGAATCTTCAATTGAAACCCTTGTTCTCGCCCTTTTCCTTGCTCTTCAATGGTGTTTTTCTCTCTAAGAATGCATAATAACCTAGTCTAGGACGAGTTTAGGCTTTTATAGTTGCCATAGACTCATTACCATAAGAGTTGTAGTTGGATAAGGAAACTTAAGAATTCTCGCCCAGAATACTCCTTGCTATAGCAAGGTACATTTTCATGCTGTAGCATGGGCAAAGTAAAAATCACTGTTGAGGTTTGTGCTATAGCATGGTATAAACTCATGCTATAGCATGGATGAATTTTCGCTTCTAGTTCAAATTGGTCCCCAATCTTCTTTTCATTCCACTTTTTGGCTTTTCTTCCTCTTCCATCTTCTTCTAGTCATCCAAAATATTGACAATTAGATCTTTGGTGACTTTCCATGCTCGGTCATTGTTCGGGTCAACTTATGAATAATTGCGATTTAGTCCCCGAACTTTCATTTCCTTCTATTTTGGTCATTTTCGCCTTTTTTCGCACATATTTCATTATTTCCATCAAAGTAAACCTACAAACACAATTCATATTGGATTAAGCTATATTCAAGCATTTATATCAATAATTAATCATGTTTTGTCGCATAATTAAGTGCGCAAAATGCACTTATCAAATCCCCCAAACTTGAATTGGTGTTTGTCCTCAAACAAGATGATGACCTAACTTTACGCAAAACATGGTTTAACAGCCTATGGTATCTCAGGATTAGAATTCAGTAATTAACCAATGAACAGTTTCCACAGTGTAAACTCAAATCAACCTCCACCTATCACATGCAGAGCTTGATGTGTATGTGTGTGCAATACTCATGCAAAGCATACCAAACTGATGATGGGTAAAAATCCCGACCTGCAGTAGTTAAATTTTTTTTTATTACAAAAGAATTTCTTGATCGATTTAATTTAGTTATTTCATCTTATCAAGAAATCCTTCTTAGCAAAGAACTTTTCATAAAAATTCATCTATTCTTCATTCTTGATAAAAGTTTTCTTTGTCAACACTTATTTAAGTATAAATATCTCTCTATACTTAACTTTGTATTATTTGTTAAGAGATATTCATCGGTTGAAAGTTTTGGTACATCGATCCTTACTATTGCATCATTTATTGTTCATCAAAATTTTACAACTTAAAACACTTGAGCTTAAATATTTGCTATCTATTGAAGTATTATCCTAACTCTCTAAATACTTGACTTGATTGTGTCATTTGTTTAGAGAATTCTTTCAATTGTAAAATTACAACTTATACTTTGTGGTTTCGAGAGCTCTTGTGAACACTCGATTGTCGTTAAGGATAGGTGCTCTTTGTTGTAAGTCACCTAAGGATAAGTTCTCATTATTTGTATGTCACTTAAGGATTGGTACTCCTTGTTTGTAAGTTACCATAATATTGCATTTGGCCTTGCTCGTGACGGAGAGTTTGGTAACGGGGACGTAGAACACATTGTGTATCGAACCATATTAAATTGACTTGTTATCTTTACTCATTGTACTTTACTTACATTGCCATTTATATTGTACCATATTCATACTTGATTTAAGTTATCATATTTGCATGATTACTTATTATATTATACTTTGCATTTATATCTTGTGTATAGAATATTTTTGAGATTTAGCGTCGAAAAAGTTTCAAAACCAATTCACCCCCCTCTTGGTTAATTATTCTTGGGTTATCGATGGAAAATGATAATAGGTGTTTTCGGAAAGAATGGTTCACTAAATTTGATTAGTTTGAGTACAATATAGAGAAGGATGCAATGTATTTGTTTGTATTGCTACTTGTTCAAACCCGATAGAGGAGGTCAAGGAGGTGGACATATATTCACTAAGACCGGTTTTAGGCATTGGAAGGACAAATAGATATTGAAAAATCATATCAGTCTTTTTGATAGTGTTCATAATCAATCTTTCGCAAAGTGTACCAACTTGATGAATCAAAAGCAAAGTATCTCCTACGTTATTTCTGGCCAAAGTAGTAGCCAACAAAAAAGTTATAGGACGAGGTTGACTGCGGTGTTAGATTGTATTAGATTTATCTTGATGCAAAGATTTCCTTTTCGTGGTCATGATAAATTGAAAGCGTCTCTTAATAGATGAAATCTAATTGAGCTACTAGATTGGTATGCAGCTCATTGTGAGAAAGTTGAACAAGTGGTACTCAGTAATACTCCTGGAAATGACCAAATAATTTCCCCAAACATCCAAAAGAACTTGATTAATTTTTGTGTCATAGAGACAACAAGGGCTATTATCAATGAGATGGATGATTCTTTGTTTTCAATTTTGGTTGTTGATGCTCGTGATAATTCTATAAAAGAACAAATGACAGTTGTTTTGAAGTTTGTTGACAAAAGTGGGCAAGTGAAGGAGCGTTTTTGGGCATTTTAATGTCATTGATACTTGTTCCCAATCACTGAAGGATGCTATTGATGCAATATTTTCTACACATAGGGTTGAGCATATCTAACTTGAGAGGTCAAGGTTATGAAGGAGCAAACAATATGTCGGTGAGTTAAATAACTTGAAAGCATTATTTTAAGAGAGAACTCATTTGCTATGTAGGTTCATTGTTTTGCTCATTAATTTCAGCAGGCAATTGTTTCCGTGGCACGTAGGAATGATATGCTTGGTAATTTATTTAACATGGTTGATATTTTTGTGAATTTGGTTGGTGCATCATGAAAGTGTGTAGATGCTTTTAGAGCAAGTTATCATTTTGATATTCTGGAGAAGCTTAATATTGGGAAGCTTTGTGGTGGACGTGGTAAGTTTCAAGAAATGAGTTTTGGTATGTCTAGGTGATACTAGATGTGGCTCATATCTCCTGACAATTACTCGTGTTATTAATATATTTAATGCTATCATAGATATTTTTGAGAATATATCGAAAGATGGCATAAATGTAGATCAGAGATCAATTGCAACAAGACAAATGAATTCTATTCAAGATTTTGAGTTTGTGTTCAGTCTCCACTTTATGTTTGAAATTCTTGCAATTACAAACGACATTTCACAAGCCTTATAGAAAAGGATCAGTATATTCAAAATGCTACGAGGTTATTGAATTTGTGTAGGTATGCATTGCAGAACATGATAGACCATGGTTAGGATATTTTGTTGAGTAGGTTGATTGAGTTTTGTCTTGGTAGACATATTTTAGTGCCCAATATAGAGGATATTGTAGTACTGAGAGGTCAACCTATGAGTACAGCTCAACATGTGACTTATTATTATTGCTTTTATGTTAATTTGTATTGTCCTATAATATACTCAATTTTACAAGAGTTAAATAATTGTTTTCTAAAGAGTACTATTGAACTCCTTACTTATATTTCGTATTTAAGATCAAGAGATTCCTTTGCAGCTTCTGATATGACTAAATTGCTACGTCTTGCTCAATTCTATCATTTGGATTTCAATACTGAAGAGCTTTTATTACTTCGACCTCAACTTGACAAGTTTTCTTATACTTGATAGAATTGACGAAGCTTTCTTTAACCTCAATAACATATCTTGAGTAACTCAGAAGTTGGTTGAAACAAGAAATTCTTGCTATTTTCCATTAGTTTATAGACTGATCACCTTGGTTTTGATATTATTCATGACAACTGCAAGTGTTGAAATGATATTCTTTGCTATGAATCTAATCAAGAGTGACTTGCGCAACAAAATGAGAAATGACTGGTTGAATGACAATTTGGTGGTTTACATAAAGAGAAATTTTTTTGGAAAATTTGAGAATGAGGTAATGTTACAGCGTTTTCAAAATATGAGACCTTGTAGAATACAGTTGTCTAAATTTATAGTTACAAAGTAAGGTTGTATCATGTATTTTCTTAGTATTTTGGATTGTATTGAATTATATTCTCATATGTATATAATTTTTATGTTTTAGTGCATATATAAATATATTTATATATTGAATAATTTTTAATATTATTTAGCCCATGTTTGATGCACATTAAAATGGAAAGAATGCATTTTTTTTGGTAATGTGATAGTGAATATGTGGTTGAAAAAGAAGGAAAAGTTATTGATGTGATGAAAAATATTAGCTTATTAAAAAATACGTGGTTAAAAATGAGTAGAAAAATAAGAATAAAAATTATAATGTAGCTAAAAAACGGGTTTAATTAAATATTAATAAACGATCTCGTTATTACGATCGTTGATTGTCGACGGTCAACGTTAATGGTCCCCTCTAGAGCTAAACTTAAATTCTGGATTCACCCCTGGTTAGGGGTTAACCCTACCCTCCAAGGGGTCTCTTGTCGCATCGTTTTGTTGTGCTTCATAATTGTGTGGTCCTTTGGTAATTATATTTACTATTTTTGCTTATCAAAAAGTAATTAAATTATTAATTTAAAGAAACTGCCTTATCTTGTTGAGGAGCTTACTTTCCTGAAGATTAGAGTTTCCCTCCAAAGCATGGGCGGACCCACATGGGGTCAAGTGACCCCACGAAATTTTTTGACTTTTTTTTCTTTTTCAAAAATTATGTAGTTGCATTTTTTTTCAAGTGTAAGTTTCTTGCTTATGCTCAATGAGTGTTCCTGTTAGTTTACCCGCTTATCCATTTGTTAGCGAAATGAATTATTGAGTTTTGTCTTTAGAAATTCTTCAAATATGAATTTACCTATGAAGAAATAGAGGATAAGGATTTTAAACATGGAAGAATCTTTACCGTTTCTAAATTCTTTTTAGACATTTTGAAGAAGTAAAAATGGTGAGCACCAACAAGATTTTCAGTTCTAAGATCACAATTTATGTGTTGGATCCTTGCAGCATTTGGACGCCTGATGTTCAATTTGTTCATCATATATGATATTTAATTGAAATTAATAAGTTATTATTTTTTTGGTATTATATATTTGATTTTGTATGATTTAGACGGTTGAATATGTTTGGGAAGATGATGGTGTCGTTGAAATTAGTATTTTAGATGGAGGATTTTTTTGAATTCAAGATTTGGGCAATTTTGAAGTTTAACGAAGTTTGGCCTCTTAGGCATATTTGAGTTTGTTCTTTGGCTAATAATGTGTTAAAAATTGAATGTTTAGATTAACGGATTATTGCCCCCAAATTTTAATTTTAATTTCCCGCAAAACCTTTACTTCCATCCATGACTTCTCACAAAAGATGAAAATGTGTAGATTATGATTGTAGTCGTGTATTGACTTATTTTCATTAATACTATGTTGTTTTTTTTTAAAAAAAAAACGTAATTTAATTCTTTGCCCTTACAATACAAAAATTCTGGGTCCACCCTGCTCCAAAGCCACCTCTCCCCTATGTATAGAAGGTACCATTGGCTTAACTGTAATTATTATTATTTCTAATTGTAATTTGATCCCCCAAAGATATATATATTGCAATTAGTTATTTCTATTTTCTATTTATCATATTATATTTTCCACTCCAGAAGTCATTAAAAATTAGTAAAGAAATCCTAAAGATCACCGAAAAAACCCCGAAAGAATTGAGAAAACTCAAGGTTTGTCCCCAATCTTGTGATGTAGACCTCAATGCAAAGTAGATGCTTACTCTCCAATGTTAATCTGATGTTATTAAGGCTCTACCATCTTAGTTCAAGTGCTACCTAACCAAGGTAGAGTTCTCCTCATCTCATACTCTGGTCACGTTAGGGCTTCTAAGTATACTAGGGGACCTAGCCTATCAGATCATATATGATATCACGGGTGTTCTAGTTCAAATAGGACTATACTATAGAATAATATAAATGCACAATCCATGTTCATTATTTAGGTACATTTTGCATTATTCATTTCATAGTCCCATACTTATATTTTCTTTGTTTTCACTATGAGATGTTTATTTTAGGTATTAGGAAGTTTTGTTCGAGGCATAGCTTGTCTCATTCCAAATTCATTTTGTCAATGGCAGATTTACATGTGGTCATGTGGGATCAGCGGACCCCATAGACCCCAGTGTTAGGGAAAATACTAGTGAATCAAAGTATACAATCAAACCGAAGACCCGTGTTTACACGGTTTCCTTAAATCGAATTCGTCGCCTCACCGAAGTGCAAGAGGTTTTTATCGGTGTTCAATTCTCAGGATATAATCGGTTGTCGGTTCACGCTGCACTACGTTAACCGCCTACGAACTAGCTGTGTCTATCTCTCAAGGAATAAAAAAAATCAAACAGGAAAGAAACTAGTTGCTGGAACCGGAAATGAAAAAAAAAACTTGTTGCTGGAAGCTTGTTTGCTTGAAGCTGTATATCACTTGTATTTCTCTCTTATGTTTTCAACCAACCGAGAGCTCTTCTATTTATACACATAGAGGGAGAGTATGGCCATTAATAATTTCTGAAACTGAAGAGTAATGGCAGAATAATGGCTGATTGAAACTGAAGAGGAACGCAGTGGAACGACTGAAATAATGTCTGAAACTGAAGGTCGATGAAAGCTGACTGAAACTGTGAAACTGATTTTCATTCAACTTCAATATCATTATTTTCCAACACCCAGTAATGTAAATGTTTCACCCATGAACAATTCACTATGTATAGTTCTTATTTTCTCTATTTCAATTTAAACATTGTTAGGAATTAGTTTTCTGCTAGCCGAAGAAGAGGCGAGATATGTCTATTTGTATTTTTGACATATTGGAAATTCCATTTGTAAGTAAAAATAAGAATACATGAAAGTTTAGTGCATAAAAAGTGTACATTTTTATTGTTTAAATTTTCTTTCAGTAACTGCATGAATTAATATTAGTTTAATGTTGAGGCTAGTTGTGTGGGTAGAGTTTTGGGCATGAAACTATATACGTTTTGTGATGAGAAGAAAATCCCGTAATTATGATATAGGAACGTTTAAAATGATCAAGGAAGACATTTTTGGAATATATTTGTTGTGTCTGCTTCGGTAAACGAATTTTGTTTATTTTGATATGTTCTAAATGATTTCCTACAGGTAGGGGTGAGCGTCGGTTAGATCATTTTGGTTTTCTACCCAACCCAACCAATTATGTGTTTAAACCCAACCCAATCAGGTTTTGATCGGATTGAGTTGGGTTGATCGGTTTGTACTTTTGCCCAATTGCACACAAACTCATTAGGAATTAAGATATGCATTATACTATGGTCAGTCGAATTCTTCTCGATACACTATGTTGTTTTTAAATTTTAAATTTCCCTTCTATTTTTCTTGTTATTTCTGAAACTCATAGATTTTTTTGTTGTAGATATACCTCTTCGTCTTATATGTTTTCCTTCTTTATCCAAATCTTTTATTCTTCTCTTGTCCTGACTAACGATTGGATGAAAAGAAGAAAACATAGAGAAATTGCCTGAACAAACACAGGCTTCTATCTAAACTCGAACAAAGAGAAGAGTCGAGAAAGAGGCAGAGGCAGATATCAGTAGATTATCAATTTATAAGATCTTGGAACATAAAACAAATGGAGATTAGGGGATTCACCACTAAAAATAACTATTTAAGGGATTCACCACTAAGAACATGAAACAAAAGAATAAAACAAGAACTGGCCGTATTAGCGATTCAGGCAAAAATTGGAAGAGTTTCACCATTAACTAGCTATTGGAGACCGATGGCCAATGTGGGTGAGTGAAAAATGGTGACCGACATAGGCGATTTGGATGGGAAAACATTCGACATTGAGAGAGTGGAGACTGTGGACTTGGGCTTCTAATTGTATATGTGCCTTCTTTGAATCGTTTTCTATTTGATTTGTTTGTTTTCATTTTTTTAAGTAGATGAGTCGGGTCTGGTCGATTTAGACGGATCGTGATGGTTTTATGTATAAATCCATAACCCAACCGTCCAACCCAAACCCATTTTTTGTAGCTTAGAAATCGAACCCAGCCAAAATTTTGTAAAAGAATCGACCCATTGGTTTGGTCAATTTGAGCGGTCCGGTTCGATTTTGCCCACCCCTGCCTATAGGGACATAGCAAAAAAAAAAATTGGTTTAGTAGGGCAAAACAATGCATCTTTAAATGAAAGTCTCGAAAATTTTATATTAAACTTTAAAAACTTTTACTTTTAGTATTTAGCAGTAACCGTACTTTTAACTTGGTTGGTTACAAATGAGGCTTCTTGGGCCTTTTATAATTTCACATCCTTTAAATGGACGATGGAGATTGATTTTATTTTATAGTTCATGTTTTTTGTCTAGATTATATTTCATAGATATGTTTCTACAAATTTGAATAATTTTTTATATCTTATTAAATGGAACATCTAGTTACAAAATCATTTTGATCTCTCTTCTTTATTCTAGAATACTCCAACAAAAAATGTCTCTATATAGCTAAAGTTCTTGTTCGTAAACCCTTCAAAGTTTTGTCAAATATATAGTTCGAGCACAAACACTGCTTACTAGTTTTAATCTTTGACCCATTTGTGTCTTACAAATTCAGATGGTGTAACATACCTTTATCATTTTCAAAAGTGTAAATATTTTAAACAACTCTAACTCTTATATTGAAACCTAAATATATTGCGAGAGATAAATGATGTGATTCAACACATATTTTTAAATTAAAGATGAAAATGAATATGTGGGCAAAATTGGTGGACAAAACTTAAGAATCACCTAATTTTACTTGTTTGCATCCATACATTTTTTGCCCCTAGTCCTTATCGTGGAGATGAGTTCTCCCTTGCACCAAAGCATATTGTGTTGATATCTTTGACTTTCCTTGTAAAATCTCAAGTAGTCAAAAACTGAACCGAATGGGGCAAAAAAAAATCAAACCGATGGTGCAATGGAGTGGTTATGATTTTGATTTTAATGAACCGTTTCATTTAGGGGCAGGTATGGTATTTAGCGATGGTGCCCCGCCCCGAACCGATTACCCGTTAAAAAAATTAATTAGATAATTGAGCTTTCCATTAGTCTTTCTCAAAATTAATTGGACAATTTTGACAATTGGGCTTCCCAAAATTCTGGCCCAATTAACATTAAGTAAACCTTAACCCAATAACCTAGCCCACTGCTAGGTAGCCCAATTTCAATATATCACTTCAGGGGTAATTGCTTTGTTTACAGTTATTGATACCGCTTCAGGGATTATAGTAAAGACTAGATGGTAACACAAGAAATATGGAACAATAAGAACATTATTACTGTCCAACTATATGTTGGGAACCTACTTAGTCATGCGCAGCGAAAGTAAAGCAATTTTCGATTCCCAAACAAGGATCTGCTTTATGTTTAGATAGAAACTGTGATAGAAATAATACATTTGATGAATTCTGCAAACTCTTTTGTTAATTCACTGACTCCAATGATCACGATCTGCAATCCAAGCTGTCCAATTGTCCAGCGTCCAATGACGGCCAGAGTTTTCTTTTCTCGTGCTAGCAAGAATAATGAATAATCTCTCTACAGTTTTTCAAACCCTAACAACCTATTAATACAAGTCCAAACGAGCTGACCCATCTCTTAACTTAATGCGGTCCAACATTTAATTAATCAAATTAATTAAATCCGGTCCATGAATTAATTAATCCAATTAATTAATTCGGGCCTATTAATAAGCAACCCAATTAATTAATTATCCAACACTTGTCAATTAATTAATTGGTAAATCTCATTCTTCTGGTTCTCTTTTGTATGTGACCTATTAGGTTCCCAATCACGATACCTAACGACGTGAATTATTACTTTGATCTAATCAAAATTGATTAAATTAAATTCACCTTTTAATTTATATCCAAGTCACATGCGTCGTTCCCAATTGACATCAGCAATGTGTTAGACAACATATGTGACGAGAAATGTCACGTGGCATGATAAACGAAACTTGTTTGTTTACCGTGAAAACTATAATCCATTCGACAATATGATACGATCAATTACGAAATATAGACGTTTCGTGTCCAATCCAAATTATCGATCATATATCTTTTATCTATTTAGTCAATGTAAGCGAAAACTCTTTTCGACTTATGAGTTCACCCTTGACAAGGATTCATTATCAACTTAACTGGATGAAAATGTAGATCATAATCTCTTATTATCTAAGGAGTGAAGAATCCTCTATTGATCATTCACAAACCTTCCACTACCGAACGTTAGAGACTAACCACATTGATACCCAGATAGTTTTCCATGTGGGATCTCTCAGCGGGTCTCAAATGTTTTGGTCTTTTATAACAAAAACATTTACGTGTTCATTCAAGTGTCACAACACGTTTAACTTTGAGATCAGCTACTTACTCATAAGTAAGAAATGTCACACATGATGGTCTATTCGTAATAACGATACCGTATCTCGTTATTACATACGACCCCGGACGATTTAAGATCAGTTCATAATGTAATTTGTATCTCACATCACAATTCCTTGTGAAATTAAAAAATCACCAAGACTTGATTCTACGGATTCTATTATTTATTAAATTAGAATGTTAAATTCAATAATAGATCTTGCCCAATAAATATGCATCGATATATATATATATATATTAAAAGTGCTTATGTCCAAAGATGATTGGACTTAGGGCATAAACCTTACACTATTAAAGGACTAATTAATGCTGTAGAAGGCAAAGCAAAAACGAAAAAGCCTACTCAATGACACCTGCAAAGAAACAACATATATAAGATGAAGACAACACCATAAACATACTGATAAGGGACCCCAGAAGTAGCTTGTCAATAATTAACACATTTTTTTTTTTCTTCAATGTACATGTTGAATTGGACACCCTATCAAGAAACGAAAACTTTCTGGCTCAAACTCTGTCAAGTAACTCGGCCAAGAAATGGTTAGCCTTCACAATGTATTTTGTCCCAAGCTGCCCGTACCCTGGCCTAGGTGTAAAACTCAAAGGCTTGTTTGAAGAAGGAAAACCCATTTCCACTTGGCATAAGCTGCCTCCATTCCTAACAGACCCGTTAGGTATAGCCGATAAAATAGCTCCCGTCTAATAAAATCAATGCACGGCAGAAAGAAGAATGTCAATTCCTTTATGTTGCAACTCATTCATTACAATGATAGGGTATGCATATATATGTACAGATCTATTCTAAGAATGGAAATATGACGTATAAGGAAAATAAAATATATTATGTGATTGCATTCCTTCTGTGAGATATTTCTGTGATTGCATTCCTTAATTGCTGTAATACTCCCCCTCAAGTTGGAGCATGAAGATCCGTAATGCCCAACTTGGACCGATAGAAGATAAATAACTCACGACCCAAGGGTTTAGTAAAGATGTCAGCTTGTTGTTGAGATGTTGGAACGTAGGAGGTGGCGATGAGACCGGACTTAATCTTCTCACGAATAAGATGACAATCCAATTCAATGTGTTTGGTTCGTTCATGGAAAACTGGGTTGCGAGCGATATGGAGAGCAACCTGATTGTCACAATAGAGCAGCATAGGCTGTGGATGTGGCACAGTGAGTTCCTGTAGAAGAAGACGAAGCCAAACAAGTTCACATGTAGTAGTGGCCATCGCACGATATTCAGCTTCAGCAGAAGAACGAGAGACAGTGGTTTGTTTCTTAGTGTGCCAGGAGATGGGACTATCACCTAACTTGATGAGGAAACCAGTAGTAGAACGTCGCGTGAGTGGACAACTAGCCCAATCAGAGTCACAGAAAGCAGATATCTGAAAACTACATGTGGATGAGAAGAAGAGACCATAACCAGGAGTAGTTTTCAAATAGCGGAGTAGATGGTAAGCAGCATGAAGATGGGGCTGGCGAGGAGTGTGCATGAATTGACTAAAAATGTTGACGGCAAAAGCTATGTCCGGACGAGAGATAGTCAAATAGATCAGACGACCAACCAATCGGCGATAAGAGCCTGGATCATCCAGAAGATCACCATCTGAGTCATTCAGCTTACAATGTTGTTCCATGGGAAAATAGGCAGGACGAGAGCTAAGTTGACCAGAATCCGAGAGAATGTCCAGAATATATTTTCTTTGATTGATGAATATGCCTTTAGGAGATCGAGCAACTTCAATCCCTAGAAAATATTTGAGATCACCAAGGGCTTTGAGTTTGAATGGCTGAGCAAGATGTTGTTTGACAGAGTTGATGGCAGAGATGTCATTGCCAGCGACGAGAATATCATCAACATAAATGAGAACGACTGTAAATATTGTACCCTTGGTCTGAGTGAAAAGACTATGATCAGTTGCAGATTGACGAAAGCCAGCAAGGATGAGATTATGGGACAGTTTTGAGTACCATTGACGGGAGGCTTGTTTGAGACCATATAAAGATTTGTGGAGACGACACACACGTGTCTCCCCCTGACGGCAATATCCTGGCGGTGGTCGCATATACACTTCCTCATCAAGATCACCATGGAGGAAAGCATTGTGGACATCTAACTGTTGAATAATCCAATGTTTGGCTGCGGCAATAGCAAGGAGACAACGAACAGTAACAAGTTTAGCCACGGGAGCAAAGGTGTCATTATAATCAGGGCCTTCTACCTGAGTAAAACCCTTGGCAACTAAACGAGCTTTATGACGTTCAATGGAACCATCCGCATGCAATTTTGTTTTATAAACCCACTTGCAACCAATGGCATTCTTACCAGGAGGAAGATGTTCAAGGGTCCATGTGTGATTATCTTCGAGGGCTTGAAGTTCAGAGGCCATAGCCTGTTGCCAATGAGGCTCAAGAATGGCTTGAGAGTAATGGACAGGATCCTGAACATTTTTAGAGACAGAAGAGAGAAAAGAAAAATGTTGTGGACTAAAAAAACGATAAGAGAGAAAATTAGGTAAAGAGTGAACAGTACCTGAGAAATGCTAGGAATGGGATGATGAACGTGGGTCCTCTGGAGGTAAATCTGAGCAAATATAATCCTGAAGATATGTGGGCCGAGTGATTGTACGACGAGGTCTAGGGGAGGTATGTGGAATAGTGACGGGTTCTGGGTCGTTTGTTGGCCGATCATCATCTGCTGGTGTTGGGATGGAGGAGTCAATGTCTAGTGGGGATGGTACTTGGGGAGGTGAAGGTGGAGTGGCATGTGTACCAGGAGCCAGATGTAAGGGCAAATCGAGGAAGGATGGGGTCTCGGGCAAGATGTGCGGTAATGAGACGTTAGAGGGTGGCATGGTGATAGCGAATGGAAAGGTAGACTCTACAAAATGGACATCACGAGATAAAAATATCTTCTTGGTTTGTAAGTCATAAACACGATAGGTGTGTGGAGTCTGGGAGTAGCCTAAGAATACGCATGATGTGCCACGAGGAGAAAATTTGTCCCGATGAGTGTTTAAAGTGCGCGCATAGCAAAGACAACCAAAAACACGAAGATGATCATAGGTAGGAGATTTGTTGAAAAGGAGGTCATAAGGTGTTTTGCCATTGAGAGAAGGGGTTGGTATGCGGTTGATCAAATAAGTAGCAGTGAGTATGCATTCACCCCAGAAGGAAATGGGTAGATGTGCATGAAACCGAAGACACCGAGCCACATTTAATAAATGGCGATGTTTTCGTTCAGCGACACCATTTTGTTGTGGTGTCTCAACACAAGTACGTTTATGAGTGATGCCATGGTTAAGAAATTTTTTTTGCATACGATGAGAGATGAATTCTTGATCATTATCGGATCGAATATGCTTGATGGGACAATTAAATTGTGTGTGAATCATTTTAATAAATGAAGTGAGACAGGTAAATGTATCAGATTTGAAACGCATTAAGTACACCCAAGTAACACGTGAAAAATCATCAACAATTGTAAGGAAGTAGTGAGCACCAGTTGTGGAGGGTGTCGGATAGCCACCCCAAATGTCACAAAAAATTCGATGAAAAAGAAAAGTGCTTTTATTTTCGACCAGTTTGAATGGGAGGCGTGTTTGTTTGCCTCGAATACAAATGTCACAATTTTTTATTTTATTTGAACTACATAAAGATTTTGGAATGCAAGAATTTGAGGGATGACCTAAACGGAAGTGCCATAAATCTGGGATGGTAGTAGAAATAGCCGTGATTTGTAGAACAGTGGGAGTTGGATGTTTGAAATGATAGAGGCCAACACGTTCTTCACCCATTCCAATCAGCTTCCTCGTACGTTGGTCCTGAAATAAGCAAATAGAGGAGGAAAAGACGACAAAACAATTAGAAGATTTAGTAAGTTGACTGATGGAAATTAAATTAAAAGTGAAATTGGGAACAAAAAGAACATTATATAGACATAAAAGAGGAGATACATATATATGGCCCATATGTGTGACTTGGGCTTTAGAACCATTGGGTAAGAGAATGGATTGAGAATGAGCCCAATAAGTGTGGGCTGTAGACAAATTAGAGATACAGGATATATGTGCAGAAGCTCCACTATCAATTATCCATGGAAGTTGTATGGGAGAAAGATTGCTACCGGAGAAGGCCGAGAGCGCAGCGGTGGTGGGTTGCAATAGTTCCATCAATTGTTGGTAGTGCTCGTTAGAAAGGCCTGGAATTACACTCGAGGTGGAAGAGATTAAGGGTGCAGGCACCGTGTTTGCCGTGGGTGAGTTCGCCAAAGGTGGGCGACTGCCGGCCGAAAATGATGGCCGATTGCTGGCCGAAAACTGGGAGCGACTACCGACTGGGCGACTGCCGACTGAGGAACGACCGGGCCGAACTGGATATCTTGATTTAGCGGCCGTCCAGTGGGGGGGGTAACCAACGATCTCAAAGCAAGATGACTTTTGATGGCCATCCTTCCTACATTGGGTGCATTTCTTGCTGTTACGGGGGCGAAACCCTTGATTTCCTTGAAAGGTGGTTCGTGGGACAGCCATGGCGGTGGTGTCGGGATTGGGCAGTAAGGGTAGTTGCAAGAGTCGTTGAGTTTCCTCTTGGTGTATGGTGGCATATGCCTTAGAGACTGTAGGAAGGGGATCCATAGCTAGAATTTGGCTTCGAATATTGGAGAAGGAGTCGTTGAGTCCCATGAGAAATTGGAATAGCCGTTCAATGTTGACGGATTCTTCCAACCGTTTGCGGGCATCGCAATTACAGGTGTTGGGTTCGGTTATTGCAGTGAGTTCATCCCATAGCCCTTTGATTGTATTGTAGTAGGTGGTGATGGACATGGTGTTCTGCTTGAGATAAACCAAGTCACGTTGGAGACGGTAGAGGCGTGGATGGTTGCTTTGAGAGAAACGGTTATCCAAATCTGCCCAGATTTCAGAAGGTAGTGCGCAATAAATCAAGCTCTGCCGAAGAGATTTATCGATCGAGTTCAACAGCCAAGAGAGAACCATATCGCTGCAACGATTCCATAGGCTGGCAATTTGTTCGTCTGATGGCTTCTTTAGGTTTCCGTCGACGAAAACAAGTTTGTTTTTAGCGTTCAGAGCCATTCGCATGGAGCGTTTCCAGGTGGAATAATTTTCTCCGGTAAGAAGATCCGGCACAAGTACAGCACCGGGATTGTCAGCCGGAGTTAAGAAATATGGAGATGTGAGGTCATTGATTAATTGAGAAGGGGTGGAGGCTGTGGAGTCGGACATGATTCCTGGTGTTTTGATGTTGGCGGAATTTAGAAGAGGTCGCAGTGAAGGAACTGCTCTAATACCATAATAAAATCAATGCACGGCAGAAAGAAGAAGGTCAATTCCTTTATGTTGCAACTCATTCATTACAATGATAGGGTATGCATATATATGTACAGATCTATTCTAAGAATGGAAATATGATGTATAAGGAAAATAAAATATATTATGTGATTGCATTCCTTCTGTGAGATATTTCTGTGATTGCATTCCTTGATTGCTGTAATACCGTCGGCTCTGTAGTAACTCGACTATATGTTGCGGCGTAAGGCCTGGAACTTGGTTGCATAAAGACGCCGGCTTGATCTAATTTTCGGCCACCTCTCCCATTTCTCCTTCCTCTACTTCTTGATGGAGGTGAGGACTGGTTTCGAGTCTCTTGTCTTGGAGGATCTTTATCATTCTGAGTACTCTTGGGACTCTTTTGAACTGAGTTCATGGTTTTCTGCAGCTGGGGTTTAATCATAAGGTGCTGTTCAGAGCTCTCTTTCATCGACTCATGGGCATGATGACGATGATAGAATCTGCTTCCTTAAATTTATATAAAAGCACAAAAAATATGCACTTTCCCTTCTAGTCCTTGTTCACTGCTGTTGAAACATTTACCTTGTGCTAAAATCCCATAATTATTTTTTTTTCACTTTGACGTTTGGAGTTTGGACTTATAAAAAAATAATTTATTTTCGTAGTTATTAACTGAACTGAACCGAACCGAGCCGACCTGAAATACGAATTGAACTGACTTACGTGGTTATGGTATGACCAAAAATTTGATGGTGCGGTTATGATTTTGACCGAACCGAACCGAACCATTGTCATCCCCAGTTTTCCCAAAATCATAGTGTATATCTGATAGTTACAAACAAACCATTACACTAAAACAAAAAAAAAAAAAAAAACAAGGCAACAATCCGAATTCAGAGTTCATAACAAACATTTCATTTCATTTTTTTTAATTTTCTTTTGAAATTTGAAGTTTTAATAGAATAAGCGTAGAAAGTAAACAAATTATTTGAGAAAGAATTATATCTATGTTTTTTATTATTTTATATTTTAAGTTTAAAAATATGAATTTTAAAATTAAAAAATATATATATATATATTAGCGGGTTGGGTCGATATGCAACCAACCCGACCTGACTTTTTAGTGGTTAAAGTTAATAGAACCGAACCGATTTTTTGGTTCAAATCGACCCAAACCGACCCAACTCGATTTGGTTGGCTTCTCGAATTTTTTGCCCACCCTATTTAAATTTATTGGTCCATATTTTTGTAAATAAACTGATATTATGTTATTTAGTGCATATCAGTATAATTATGTTAGATTTACTCATAAGTCCTATGTTAAAACATAATTTTGGATGATTATTTTATTATAATAGTGTTCGCGTATGGTATTTGATAATGGTCCATTATCAAATTGATACATATTTATTGGGAAAAAATTGATAACTCCTATAATTAAAATTACATTTTGAGAAATACGGTACATTTCACAAAATTGCAAAATTCGAGTCACTCTAAAAAAAATATATATATATATTTTTAAGATTTTATGTACTGGAATCGATTTTGTAGGTTTTCTTGATTAGGAAATTCATATGAGAACTAACAGGTGGACATGTGAAAATAATTTATTTCTTTTAAATTTATTCCTACAAATATCAAATTAGTTATTTTGTCTTTAGAAAAAAAGGTAGGCAACACCAGCATTTGAAATCTCTGCAAATTATGAGCAAAAAATGCATTAGTTAGAAGAAAAATTGAAGATATATTGTGATCTCCATGTTGGAATGTAACTTCTACCGTATGATTGTATGTCACCATTGTAATCTTGAATGAGTTGCTTAACAAAAAGTTACTATAAGTCTGATTAATTCTATATCTTAAAATTGCAACATATTCATATGGTAGACTATGAGTTCACATGAGATGTGAAAATAGTTGTGACTTTGACTACTGTTATTTCTTAGAATTTTGACAACTTCACATGACGATTGATCATGTAGATGTAAATAGTTGTCAAATGAGATCATTTTGACATTTGATGAGATTTTAATAACATACAATTATGGCTCATGTGCGTAGTATTCCTTCATATTACAAATTTGTGATCACAAATTTTGTAGTCTTCCGTCCATGTTAGTGGAAAGATAACGATTATCTATTCTTAGTACAAATCAAATGAATAAATCACTTTCTTCATATCATGATAAAAAAAAAAAAATAATAAATAAATAAATAAATAAATAAATAAATAAATAAATATATATATAATATATATATATATATATATATATATATATATATATATATATATATATATATATATATATATCATTTAAATTACTAGAATTTTAGGAATAGTATCGGGGTTGTAAAAAAAAATAAAAACGAAATTATAATTTTTTTAATTAATTAAATTCTTAAACATCTAATTTAAGAAATTTTAATATCAGTTATTTTTTGTCAAAAATATCAAAAATATAAAAAAAATCTATAAACGGAATTTTGAAAAATTAAATTACCATAATTTTTATTATTTACTTAATTTGTTAGAAGGAACAGTTAAATATTCCACTTATCTATTTTTCTATTTATTACTTAATTAATTGATTGAGATCCATCTGAAAAATGAATTAGAATGAAAAAAAAAAAAAAAAAAGATAAACTCAGCCCAATTAGAAGGGGGTCTTCATTTAAAGGGTAGTCAAACCAAATATTAGTTTAAAAAAATCCAATGACTATGTTTTGTGGTTAGAAGGCCTAAATGTATAAAAAAAAATGGAAAATATAATTTGTAAAGGACTAAAATGTCATTAAATACAAAAAAAGACATTATTGCCCTAACTCCCATTTTTATTTTCATTTAATCCTAATTGAATTCTGCCTTCTATTTCTTCTACAAAAATGGGCTCCACGGAGTGCAACCCATTTTCATTTTTCATCAATGAAATCACAAACTCTACATTCTCATTCCCTTAAACACCCATTTAGTTGAAGTGAGTAATAAAATCTTGTAATATTCTTGTTGGGCATTTGGAGAAGAGGGTGATGTAAATTTTCAATTTTTGGGCCACTTTGATTCTCCATTTTTTTTGAATCATTTCTTCATGTTGTTATATATATGTTTCTGATGTTCATTTGTCAACAATGATTTTGAATTCATTTTATAATTGGATTAGAACTTTGATATGGGTTACTTCCGTACATTTTTCTCATTACCCCTTATTTGTAATAATTGGAGTGAAATGTAAGTTGGAAAATGCATGTTTGGCTATTCTTTTCATTGCTCTACTGTAAAACATACATTTGAATTTCTTCTGAACATAAGGACTTACATATCTTATTCTACAATCTATAACAACTTACATATCGTTATCAGTATTGTACGATGTTTGAAATTTGATAAAATTCTTAAATTGAATTACAGTTATGGACATCAGAGATATGGTATGGATATCAGTTTGTTATCCAATTGAATATGAATATTCGCTTAGAAATGAAAATATGCAGGGAATGACAAGGGAAAAACAATGCCTATTCTTGTTGTGAAAACAATTTCTTATGTGAAACTGTATGATAAAGTCAAAGAGGTGTTGAATGTCAATACAAGACTACTTGTCTCTAAATCTCCAGTTGCTCCGACCACAATTGATCGTGACAACAATGTGAAGTAGCTTCTATCTGTCTGTAAAGAAACTTTTCTTTGTGTAACCCTTTCGAATGAAGTTGTTGAAAATCAAGAAGATTTTTAGTGATGAATGATGTTTATTACTAATAGAGGGTGGAGAACAAATTGCAAATATAAACAATGAGAATGAACATGTTCGATCGGACGACGACGACGATAACCATGAAAATGGTAATGAAATATTTGTAGATTGTAATTGTTTTGACGTAAGTGAAGATAGTCCCCAAAGATTAGATGACAAAGATAATTCTCCTGTAGCAGACGACAATGATGTGGAATTACACATGGAGAACCTTATGTTAACATAAGAATAATTAACCAAGAGGGGGTGAATTGATGTTTGAAACTTTTTCGACAATTAGTCGTAAAACTATTCAATACACAAGAAACAAATTCAAAGTGTAATAAGAGAGATAAATATGCAAATTCAATAACTTAATTCAAGTATGAATATAGCACAATATAAATGACAATACAAAGTAAAGTGTAATATTGTAAAGATAACAAACCAATTTATTGGGGTTTGATACACAATGTGTTCTACACCCCCGTTACCAAGCTTTCCGTCACGAGCAATACCAAATGTACTATAATGGTAACTTACAACAAGGAGTACCAATTCTTAAATGACTTACAATAAAGAGCACTTATCCTTATGTGACTTACAACAAAGAGCACATACCCTTAAGTGACTTATAACAAGGAGCACTTATCCTTAGGTGACTAACAACAAAAGCCCATATCCTTATAATCGAGTTTTCACAAGGCTCTCGAAATCGTCAAAGTGTAAGTGATAATTTTATAATTGAAGAAACTCTCTTAACCAATGAAATAATCAAGTTAAGTATTAGAGAGTTAGGATAACACTTCAATATATAGCAAATAGTAGAGCTCAAGTGTTTTTGTTGTAAACTTTGATGAATGATGGATGATGAAATAGTTTGTATCTTTGTATTAAAGTTTTCAACCAATAATATCTCTTAACAAATAATACAAGTTAAGTATGAAAATAGATTTTGCACTTTAATAAAAGTGTTGGCAAATGAAACTTCTACCAAGAATGAAGAATAGATAATGAAATAGTTTGTATTTTTGTATCAAAGTTTTTCAATCAATGATCTCTCTTAACAAATGATACAAGTTAAGTATGAAGAGAGATTTTACACTTTAATGAAAGTGTTGGCAAATAAAACTTCTACCAAGAATGAAGAATAGATAATGAAATAATTTGTATCTTTGTATCAAAGTTTTTCAATCAATGATCTCTCTTAACAAATAATACAAGTTAAGTATGAAAAGAGATTTACATTTAAATCAAAGTGTTGGCAAAGAAAACTTCTACCATGAATGAAGAATAGATAATGAAATTGTGAAAGTTTCTTTGCAAAAAGAATTCTTGATGAGATAGATGAAAATTAGTTTGATCAATCAATAAATTCTTTGTAATAAATGAAATATAATTTATAATCAAGTAAATTAAATGATTTTCAATAAATAAGATCTCTAAATATCTCTTGTAAATTGTTCGAATTGAATGCAAAAAAAATTGATATTTATAGAGCAAAATAGAAAGCTGCAAGTACTTTTGGTCGACCGGAAGTTTTCGGTTGACCAAATGTAGCTGTTGGGAAATCAAACCGTTGAAATTTCGGTTGACTAACACCGAAAATTTTCGGTTGACTGCAAGTTGACCTTTTTTTTTTTTTTTTGCTTTTTTAAAATCTATTTCATATTATGAATGAAAAGTATTTTTATGCAAGTAATGAATTATGAAAATAATTTGAGCTTTATGCACTTATTAAAGATTGACGAGTTAATACCTTTACATATAAATGTACAATGTTTAATTGTCTTGACTTGTCGTTTTTTTGGCTTGTATCTTGATTTGCTTCTTTTGCGAATCTTCAAGTTCCGATTTGATCATCACATGGAAATTGCTGTTGTCACGAATGCTAACTTTCACTTTGATCTTCATTTCGAGTCCGATTTATGATGTGTTCATTTTGACAATTTTTGATCGTGTTTAACATTGAACTATCATCACTCAAAATCAAATGTTAGTAAATAAAATAACTTGTTTGTTATAATCAAAACATTAAAATTATAATAAACCATAAGTTAACACCTTATAGTCGGAATGTAGCGAATGAAAATGATGTTGAATGTAATCGAATGGTATCTACAAGTGTAAGTTCACTCCGTTGTGGCCTAATATCAAAATTGCAGTTGCTGGCTATGAAGTGTCACTTTGAATACAGAGTTAAGAAGTCGAATAAGAGTATTTATGAAATTGTTTGTATTGATGAAAATTGCAAGTGGTGTTTCCGAGCAATCAAGATCGTAGAAAGTCATATTTTCAAAGTTCGAAAGCACAATGGTCGTCACTCTTGTTCCATGAGTGTTTGTCGCAGAGACCATATGCACGCTTTATATATGATCATTGGAAACCACATCGCCCCTAAGTCTCAAGATGTCAATTGAGTGTATAGACCAAGTGACATCATTAATGACATTCGTTGAGAGTTCAGAATAATCGTAAGCTATAATAAAGCATATATGGCTAAACATTTGCTTACAGACTTATTTGTGGAAAACCCCGTGAGAGTTATGCGAAAGGGGCGACATATTGTCATGTTTTGGAGATGCAAAATCCTGGTACGCTGACCTTCATTCATACTATTAATGATTGAACCTTCAAGTACTTTTTTATAGCCTTAGGACCAAGTACATGTGGATTCCTCAACTTATGGTACATTCTTGACATCGAGAATGAAATGTACTATACTCATAGCAATTTATCAGGATGCAAATTTTCAGATATTTCCACTCGCATGGGAAATAGTTGATTCGAAGAATGATGAATCCTGAACTTGGTTCTTCCAGAAGTTGCAATTAATAACAAGTGATACAAATGAGCTTGTAATTATATCTGACCGTGCAACATGCATTAAAAACGGAGTTAGAAATATTTTTCAGTTTGCTCATCATGGTAATTGCACATATCACCTGCAAAAGAACTTGAAGACAAATTTTTCATGAAGTGATCTTGCAATTTTATTTAGGGCAACATCGGAGGCATATACTGTAACAGAATTTAAGTTCAACATGGAAGCTCTATACAGTGAAAAGAAGGGCGTCAAAGAGTACCTATTGGAAGAAGATTTTCATTATTGGGTTAGATCACATTTTACTAGGATACGTTACAATATCATGACTACAAATAATGCGGAATCTCTAAATGGTTTGTTAAAGAGTACTCGAGAATTTTCTATAGTCGGTTTGATTGAATATATCCGAAAGAAACTGCAAAGATGGTTTTATGAAAAACATGCTGAAGCAAAAAAGTGTGCGACCCACCTCACACAACCTTTAGAGAAAAAGATGTACATGAAATATAATGAATCAAATGGGTTGGAGCTAAATCAGGTATCTCCGAACATTTTTTCAGGTTGTTGACAATTTAGAACACCACTTTGTGGATTTGAATGAAAAGATCTATAAGTGTAGGAAATTTGATTTGGATAACTTCACATGCGCGCATGGAATTGCTGTACTAAGGTTTAAAGGAGATGACGACTATAACCTACATAGCCACTTTTATACTAACATTTGTTGGAAGCAAGCATATTCTGCATTCGTATACCCTTTGCCAAGTGAGGTCGAGTGGAGAATTCCCAAACATGTGATAGCTAGAGAAGTATTTTCACCATTAGCATGAAGACTGGGCGTGTGACCATAAAAAAGAGGAAAATATCAACCGAAGAGATGCGTATGCCTCGTAAGTGCAGTAGGTGCAACTAGTCATGTTCGATCCACTTGCACGAGCCAAACATCGGGTAATGAAACTTAAATTTTTAATATTGTCGTGACTTGTAGATTTATAATTTTGTATTTATTCGAAGCACAAGATGATTTATTAAATTTGTAGTCATTATGTTATTAAAATGCTTTCGTACTACTAGAATGAGATTAAAGTCATTTTACGTTTTCATGTTTATTTTTTTCCACATTAAATACAAACGATGTTGATATCGTTACAGTTGATGTAAATGCCGTTCTAGTAAAAAAAAAAGTACTAATTCGAATAATGACAATGAAATCGTTCATTAGACACAAAATGATATATATGTCATTACAATACGAGAATTATAGTGATTAACACATTGATATTGAAATCATTCCTGAAACACTACGATTTAGATATCGTTTCAATATCAAATATACACTGCTTCACTAACTTGCATAATGACATTGAAGTCATTATTAATGTACATATGTTGGAGGTATGACGAATAACCGTGGACGGTCGAATCATCGTTATTATGAATAATGATATAATTCCCATTTTATATGAAAAGAAACGATATCAATGTCGTTGTATTTATTATTTGAACTATAACGATTTTGAACTCGTTAAATTTGCAATGAAATGATATGTATGTTGTTACGTTATTTTGTGGGTTTGACACTAACGATATTATTATTGTTTTATATGAGAAGAAACAACATCTATGTTGTTCTAGTTACAATTTTAACTGAAACGAGTTTAAACTCGTCAAATTTACACTGAAATAGTATGGATATCGTTACAATATTTCATGGGTTTGACACTACAACGCTATTATTGTCGTTTTATATGAAACGAAACGACATTAATGTCGTTTTAGTTACCATTTTAATTGAAATGAGTTCAAACTCGTCAAATTTGTATTTAAACGATGTGGATGTTGTTACGTTATTTCATGGGTTTGACACTACAATGATATCATTATCATTATATTTGAAAAGAAATGACATCTATGTCGTTTTAGTTACGATTTTAACGGAAATAAGTTCAAACTCATCAAATTCTTACCGAAACAATATGGATGTCTTTACGTTATTTCGTGGGTTGACAATACTACAATATCGTTATCGTTTTATGTGAAAAAAGAAACAACATCCATGTCATAGATGATAACCCAAGAATAACTAACCAAGAGAGAGGTGAATTAGTTTTTGAAACTTTTTCGACAATTAGTCTCAAACTTATTTAATTCACCAGATATGGATGCAAAGTGTAATACGAGAAGTAAATATGTAAATTCAACAATTTAATTCAAGTATGGATATGTCACAGTATAAATAGCAATTTAAAGTAAAGTGCAATAATGTAAATATAATAAGCAAATTTAATAGGGTTCGATACACAATGTGTTCTACGTCCTCGTTACCAAGCTCTCCGTCACGAGTAAGACCAAATTCACTATAATGTTAACTTACAAATAAGGAATACCGATCCTCAAGTAACTTACAACAAGGAACACTTATCCTTAAGTGATTTACAACAATGAACACTTATCCTTAGGTAACTTACAACAAGGAGCACCTATCCTTAACAATAATTGAGGCTCTCGAAACCACCGAAATGTAAATGATAATTTTACAATTGAAAGAACTCTTTTGACAAATGATATAATCAAGTCAAGTGTTTAGAGAGTTTAGGATAACACTTCAATCGATAGCAAATAGTAAAACTCAAGTGTTTATGTTGTAAATTTTAATGAATGATGGATAATGAAATAGTTCGTATCTTTGTATCAAAATTTTCAACCTATGATCTCTCTTAACAATTAATACAAGTTAAGTATGAAGAGAGATTTACACTTTAATAAAAATGTTGGCAAAGAAAACTTCTATCAAGAATGAAGAATAGATGAGATTAAGAAAAGTTATTTGCAAAATAGAATTTTTGATAAGATGGATGAAATAAGTTTGATCAATCAAATTTTTTTTTTTGTAATAAATGAAAGAGAATGTAGAATCAAGTTAACTCAATAATATTCAATAAATAAGCTCTCTTAATATCTCTTATGAATTGTTGAAATTGAATGCAAAAGAAATGGATATTTATAGAGCAAAAGAGATGCAATCAGTCACTTTTGGTTGACCAACTTCGGTTGATTGAAAGTGAATATAGCCGTTGTAGAAATCAAACCATTGGAGTTTCGGTTGATACTTCGGATGAGCAGATCGGTCGACCGGTAGAGTTTCGGTTGACCGAAATGACTAGATTTTGGAGTTAGTTTACTATACCAAAAATGTTTATTTTCCAAAATCTTTTTCATTTCTAAAACGTTTTTATACAAGGGATGAATTATGAAATATAGTTTGAGTTTTATGCACTTGCTAAGAATCGATGAATTAATACTTTTACATTTAAGTTCCGATAAACAACTTCTAAGATTTAATCTTCAAAGTTCTGGTTCTTGTTCCCATTGAGTTCAAAGTTCTTGTTCTTGTTTTCTTCGAATTGTATCTTGATTTGTGTCTTTTGTGAAACTTTAAGTTCTAATTCGATCGTCGTATGAAAATCGCTCTCATCTCGAACCTTGTGTCTCCAATTTTATTAATATGCAATAATTAGTATAGACACTTGAAATCAATTTGTTAGAAATAAACGTAATTTGTTTGTGATAATCAAAACGATACATCACCCATAGGTCAATAATGGAAGGACCTGGATGCAATTATTTGGAGGATTCAATTGAAAAGGAAGTAAAAGTCATCTAGACGCATGCCTAAGCCTACTGAGGTGGCGTTCATCTGGGCAGCTACTGAGAGGTACTAAGAATAACCAATTACAGCGTGCAAGCACCTTACCGTAAACTGGGCGCGTGCCTTGTTTGAAGAACGACTTCAATGTCGTTATGTATAGTCATTATGATGTCTATGTCGTTATGAAAATCAATGACGTAGTGTGTGTTTGATACTGAAATAATATCTAATTTGTTTTGTGTTTTAGGAAACATTTCAATATTGTTATGTTAATTAGTGTAATTTTCGTATTGGAATGACATATATATCGTTTTGTACCTCAAGAACGATTTCAACATGTCATTATTAGAATAAGTACATTTTTTTACTAGAACGACATTAAATACTTTGTGAGTTATAAGAACGAAGTGTATATCGTTACGTGAATATGCACAATATCAACATCCTGGGCATGTACAATATGTAAACTTGAAAGTCATAAAAAACCACGAAAATATGTAAGTTTCAATTATATTCAATATCCATAATCATTATAATTGCAAATGCACTAGCTAGAAGCTAGGCAACATGCTAGAAATATCAACATTATGAAAATAGCAACCACTCCAGCAAAAAGAACAAAGTAACTACAAAATATTATCAAAATATCAATAAATATAGCAAAACACAATTGAAGGCTTGAAGTCCCATGCCAACAACTCTGCACTCAATTTCTTCCGCCATATTGGTACATAATCTAATCAAATTGCATTTACATCCATATTCGTTTGCAGAATTTCTATGTATTTCAGTGTAAATATCCCGCAGTCAGATCTACAAAATAGTTGTGTAATTATTGTATTAATTCTCAATAGTTAAAATAATATAGTACTACTAATTATGAAATTAGTCAATCTTACATATTCATTTGTTGGGGAACATCTTTCACATTCACAAATTTGAACTTCTCTGATCTATATTTGTCTTCACTTGTGAAATGAGATTTTATCAGCAACAGATTAACTTCATGTAGACGAAAGCCTAAGAATAGCTAACCGAACGGGGGGGGGGGTGAATTGGTTTTCAATATTTTTTCTAAAATAAACTCAAGTCTTGAAACAATATACTAACAAATATAAAAATTCAACAAATATGCACAAATACAAAGATAATTAAGCACGAGTAATTTAAGTAATATAAAGACGTAAGTAAAAGGAAAGAGAATTCAAATAATATAGTTATGGAGGTTCGATCCCAAACACGATATATGTCCCCCATTACCAAGCTCTCTGTCACGAACAATGCCTTTTTCACTATATTGATTGACTTATGGTGCAATCCAACCTTTTACAAAGCTTTCGATGACTTACAAACAAGGAACACCGATCATTTTACAACTTGAGCTTGCCGGGACCTCAACATGACCCACAATTTAATGAATAAAGTTTCTCTTCTTAATGAATGATAAATTCTAAGTTAAGTACAAGAAGAAAAGTAGGCTAACACTTTAATAGATAGCAATGAATAAAGTTTAAGAGTTAGATTTGAAAAACTTTAATGAATGAAATGATTTTCAAAATTGAGACCAATCAAAAGTTTTTTTCAAACCAAAAATGTTTTGATAATAATAAATAAGATGAGAAATTAATGCAATTTTAGCTCAAAAGAACCTCAATTGAATGTTCTAAAGTTGTTGTAATAAATGACAAGTGAGTTGATATTTATGGAAGTGAAAACGCCAGAATTTTTCAGATGACCAGTCCGATCGATCGCCAATTTCTGAATGACCAATATAATCGTCTGTATAGAAAAATCAGAAGTCAGAACGGTCAAATTTTGGACCGTCGAAAAAGTCCTGTTGACCACCAGTTTTGGCTGATCGACCGAAGCGCCGGCCGGTTGAACGCCCCGGTAGTTTGGCAGTCCTCGTTCTGACGTCTTTGTTTTGCTTTGAGGATTTTGAAAAGTATGGTCTTTCAAAGAGCATTTTTTGCTAACTTTTCAAGATAAAAAAAATTTATAAGTCCAAAATTTATTTTTAAAAGTCATTTTTCACTTGATCAAATCATCGTATTCGAATTGCTTTTTAATGCACCATGTTTTATAATACATGTAACGAATTTGAGCTATTGTCATTCATGCCATATATCATGGTGTTAGTACCTTCACATTCTTAGCTAAGAAAACAAGTATTTGATCTTGCTCTAAATTTGGCTTTTAATTTCTTGAATGTGCATTTGATCTTGACTTTTTTCAAGAGTCCGATTTGTGATGATAGCTTTTGATCTTTTGACAACCATTGATCAATTTTTCTTTGTACGCGTTGAAAGACTAGAATCACTTGAATTCAACTCGTTAGTAAGTAAGATCAATTTGTTTGTTATAATCAAAACTTTGAGATTTCAAATTAACCATAGGTCAACAGTAGAGGCAAAATGTAAGCTTTCAACGCTGCCCTACGAATGTCTTCTGACATTTGAACATAAAATTTGTTCGTTCCTTCAAATCGATTTGAATTGCGAACCAATTGTTGCCGGTACAGGAAATGCACAAATATTTGCAATCCTTCTAAGGTTTATCGAGCTCTGGAGTAGCCCTATCATGTAATTCATCAGACTTTTACTAAAATTGACCTCTTTACTCGGTTGCAACTGCTGTGGGTGAACACGGTTCGATTTGGACGGTTTGTGTTATATTTTTAACTTAAACCATTTCATGCGGTTTGGAATCTTTCCAAACCATCTTATTTTTCAATCCAAACCAAACTATTATTTGCGGTTTGGTTTGATTTTAATCCGCGATTTACTTATTAAATTTATAGTTATATGTTTAAAACAAGTTAACATATACATTTAAACAAGAACTAATAATGTTAAATGTTAAATTATATTCATATTTGTTTAAAATTCAATATATAAACAAAAAGACAAAAAATAGTATCAAGTTAGTATCTAACAACAAGCACTCCAGATTTTACAAGCAATAATATCAGAATAAGTACAAAAGTATTAACCTCTCATTTGATAAAAATTGGATCAATATTCTCTATTGTAACACATGATTCGGCCTCTATATGATATGCAAATATCAAAATATTTATTAGTCATTATTAATGATATTAACAAGTAACTAAGAACAATATGCATAAAATATCAAAATTGATAATAGAAAATAAATATCACATTCCACAGCTGTCTCAGAGTCATCCAATATTTCTACCTCATCCAAATATTGATGAAGTACTATTGGTTCATTGCTGCTACGCAACCAATTCTTCGTGCATATTAAGGCCTCAACTATTTTTCCACTCAACGAACTCCTAAAGGAGTCAAGAATCCGACCACTCGTGGAAAATGTCGATTCTAAAGTGACCGTAGATATTTGAATTGCTAATAAATTTTTTGCAATTTTAGAGACAATCTTGTACTTGTGCGCATTCAATTTTCACCAAACTAATACGTCAAACTTGGGATTGGTCAAATCTTCACAACGATCAGACAAATAATCAACCAAATTGTTCTTCTCGTATTGCATGTTTTGCATAAGTTTAGCTTTAAAAATAGAAGGAATTTGTTTAGAAAGATTGAAAGCAGGTTGTGAAGGACTTTGACTACTATTTTTTATAGCCTCATTTGATGAAGCTGATAGTGAAGTGAATGGAGTCGCTATTTCTTCATAGTATGCATACAACATGTGTAGTGTCTCTTCAACTATCTTAACAACATTTTTACAACTACATCATAAATAAGTTTAAACCCGACTTTAAGAAGTTCCAACTTGCATCTTGGGTCAAGAACTGTTGCAATGAACAACAACTAATTAAATTTTTCAACACGGCCCCAATAGTTATCATATTTTTCCTGCATACTAATTGCCATGGTTCCCATCAGAGTGTAAAGCTCTTTAGCAAATTCATTCAACGTTACATGAATTTCATATATTTCTTGAAAGAAAGAGTTTGAAGTCACATACTTCGAGCTACTAAATTTTAAAGTCATTTCATAGAAAGTCCTCAAGAACCTAGCAAATACTTATGCTCGATCCCAATCGACATGTGTTGGTGGTCCATTTATATTTCTTCCATTGGACTTGTTTTCATTAAAATAATTTATATAATTTCCATCGCTTTCCAAAGCAACAAATGCTTTTTTAAACTTCATTATCAGTTCTAAGTCTTCTTTCAAGTTTCTAGAGAGAGAAAATTGAGGGTTTTGATCTCAATTTTTAATTTCTCTTGTATAAACAAATTATGAAAAAATGTTTCGATACACAAGGAAAATGAAGAGTGGCTCACATTCATAGTTACAGTTAGTGGGGATAGGCAGTTGTGGAGAAAAGACGTCGACGGCAGCAGGTCACAAGCGTCAAGTTGGCACTACATGGCGTGCGTCAGCGCTGCTGGATAGAAGGAGGGAGCTAGGGTTGGGTAACTTTGGTTTGCTTGTGTTTTTGCAAATGTGTAATTGCATATATGGCTGGAAAATATTCACAATTTCACTTTCAATTCATTTTGTAATTATGGGCCTAATTTTTTTATTTTTTTTAACAAATGCCCAACTAAATACTAATGACAACAACTTATTGACTTGTTTGTTATGCATGAGTTATGTTAATTAAATTTGTACCCTCCAAGAAAATATACTACAAATTCTAAAAACTATACTTTAATAAAATCTGAAACCTAAACCAAACCATTTTGAAACGATTTGGTTCAATTTGAGAGAAAAGAACCGCGGGTCTACGTGGACCCAAACCAACGACTTCAGTTTGATTTGCAAGTTCACATTTTTTTGTGTGCATCCCTAGCAACTGCCATGTGCATTGACAACAAATTGATAGAAGAAAGTATTCAATTTGCAACAATCTTGTCCGAATAAATTGAAAATTTTGAAAGCCTTTTCTACTATCTGGTATAGGGCGTCGTTCATAATCTACAAAAAGAAACTAAAATAATATAAACTGAATTCTTGCGTAACATTATTGTAAAATCATTAAAGTTGGATTACTTACACTGCCAGTAATCCAACCATCATCATTCAAAATGTCGATCAATTTTTTTGCTTGAACATTATAAAATTGCAAAGGTATAATTTCACTGCGTATACAACAAAATCAACACAAAGTTATATTTATGTAATAGTATCATTACTTTACATGTACTTGCAACTATATGCAATAATTTACCCAGAAGATGCAGTTTCCACCCATTTGTAAAGAACCTCAACCTTCACGGGACCCACTTCTCGATAAGGATCATATACATCAATGTCTGACAACTTTTTCATATTTGTCAGGTCCGTGAAGGGAGAACACAATAAGTGTGCTTTTCTCTTTAGACGATACTCTCGTCCTTTCGGCGAATCACATCCTACCACATCGATATGTATAGTGTCGCATATATGTTGCAAATACCAATAATTAGAAATCTAAATTTTGTTTAATTGTTTTTTACATACCTTGAATGGATTCATTCACATCTAACTCATTTATCTCAAGCATTACAAAATCAGCGATGCCTTTCTCCACGTCGGGATGCTCATCTTCTACCATTGTTTATTTTCCAATGCCTTTTTTTAATCATTTTCCCTTTTCTTGCTCCTCTATATCACCCCCATATCCAACATTAGCTCCCTTCCCTCCTACATTATTTCTTCTAACCTCATCTTCTAACTTAGAGTCCTTATTAGGCTATTCTACCTTTCTTTCATCTACAGGCGTATCCGTCACATCATCAAATTCAACCTCTTTTTCGAACACACCCTTCAGTTCATATTATGGTACATAAGCTGTGCTACTAGTGGCACCACATGTCCTAGTCACTAAATGGAATCGACCCGCCACAACCAATTCAACCAACCATTAACCTTTTTTTTCCACCCGATCAAGTCGAGTTGATATGACTCTTGTAGCCTTCTCTCAAGTTTTTCCATTTTTCGTTCTCAATAAATATGCTATGTTGATCTCATGAGATATCGGTAGTGGTTGAGATGCTCTAGGAGAGTGTTGGTGGAATGCATGATGTGGCTCGGCATCACGTTCAACCTCATCTCCTTCAGAATGGTGTGAAACACTCTCATCTTCTTTGACGAATGGTGTCAATTCTTTCCAATAAACCTCATCGAGTTCGGCTTCAGTTTGAATCAATGTAGAATTAACCTTCAACTGCAAATATTAAATCGTGCGAATCATTAGTCATTTGTTAAGCTAATTTCACAATTTGTCCCATTAAATTTACAAAAGGGAAATTTTACCTCTTTCGATTTCAACACGTTATCAATGGTGGCAAATGCTAACCTCCTCGACATTTCCCAAGGGACCATTCTTGGAATTGCATCCGGATATTTCGTAGCAATCTTCATTCTTAAAGTTGGAATCGCTTTGAATGCCCAAATCTATTATAAAACAAACATTATTGTCTCATGACACAAATTTATATATATAAAAAATACAAGTCAAGTGTATTGTTTGTTCATACTATTATAGTAAGGGGAAAGCCGTGCAATGAATACCGACAACGTGACTCTCATTCGACATTCGAATTTTTCAATTTACCTGCCATTTCACTTTTGAATACATTCATCGTGTAATTCAAATGAAACTTTTTCCCATGGATACTTCCCGAACCTGTCTAGATCATCCACTAAGTCCAGCCACCATAAATCGATGTAGGTGTTTTCCTCTGTGACCCACAAGACATATGTCAAGATTACGACCAACCCCAACTTATACTTATCACTCTTTCTTTTCTTGCAACTTACAACTGCATTGTAAGCATCTCCCTTCGTAATCTTCCCCCCACTTTTCTTACGATCCAACACTCCGCCTTCAAAGTCTTACCTACGTCGTTATCATCACCCGCATTTAAGCATGTCACTAAAACAAATCCTTCCAATCCAAATCTTGCTTGTTTGTCTCCTATTTTAAACCACATTTTTTTTGCTGGTCTTCATTTTTCGCAATAATAATTGATGTACAATCTGCGAAGCCAACCTTATATCCTTGCAATCTAAGAAGAGATCCGAAGCAGCTCTCACGGAGCTTTTTTTTGTAATTTGTATCTAACTTCTCATAAACATCTTATACTACTTGTAGTCTACATCTTGCTGTAATTATAGCATCAACTTGAATCTTCTCCATAACACTGCAAATTTAAAATATGTACAAATATTATAACAACTAATGGCAGTACACACACACACACACACACACACACACACGGTTTAGAAGAAGATGACATATTTTTTAAATCAACCTTAACCCAATATACATGGTTCAAGAGAAGAAAAATATTTTTGAACTCAACTAATAAAAATTATTATTCGACAATCAAATCCATTTCCTGTGAACTACATTTGAAAATACGGAAAACTTACATTGATTTTCCCAAATGGGAGTCTGTAGTTGGTTTGAAAATAAAGAAGACTAATTTTGAACTCAACCCTCCACTAAAGACGTCGTTCCCTCTAAAACTTTCCACAATCGCCAACCTCAACAAAAAGGAGAAGAGATGGCTAAAAAAAACTACACAATTGAATAATAATAAAAATTAAGAAATTAGGCAGTTAGCATATATCAAATCCTAAATCTGAGTTCTAATAAAAAGTTATATGCCAATTCACGCAAATGTAAATCAAATGAATTGGAACGCAGAACGGTTATTTAAGTAAGTGCATATGAATTAAATGTGAATGAAGCTAAAAAAGAAATTAAACTTAAATTGCTAATACAACTTTTTTACTTACATCCATGGAAATGGATGACAATAATTGAAGGTAGAAAAATCACTAACATTTTTATTAAAAAAGATCAATAAAGGATGCCAACTTCCACTTGTAATTCAAATTGAAAGGTTAAGGTTAATAGGTATCGAATAAATACCTTTTAAAGAACCAAGAAACATTTTACAACTAGAAGCATGTCTCCATAAACACTAGAGACAATTTATAAAGATATAGAGAAATTGGCAATTCATAGGAAGTTGGGGAAAATGAGTAAACTTTTTGATAATGTGATTAAAATGTCAAAAATCTCTTATTTAATGTGCTTCCATTAACAAAAGTGCATGCTAAACATGAGAAATATATGTCAATTTCACAGATAGGTATAGACAACGACATGATGACAGAGAACATGGTTAATGTAATTACACATTTTTATGGTTATTTCTTTAAAAAGACTGCTAGCTCATGTTCTTTGCTTGATTTGCTAAAAAAATGTAGACCAACAAAGATTTATAATGCCCTGGTTTGGAAAGAATCACAATTTTTTTTTTTGTATTAAAGTATAATGCTTACTGAAAATACTACATACGTTCTGACTTGGCTCACATAAGAACCATTATTGATTAGTGAGGAAAATTGTTCACATCCAAGTAATACACATTGATGCTTGACACAAAACAGATATAACCCCTATTCCCAATAACTATACCGTTAAACCCAATAATGTCTCAATTTTCAAATTGAGTTGAATTCAAGAAGGGATATAGTAGAGTATCACATGAATGATTAAAAACACATATCACTAAGATTGCATCACCCGAAGTGTTAGCATACCAGACTTGTGTGTCTTGTTACTGAATAGGCACGAAAAATTTAATTTTAAACTATCATAAAAGATATACTAAAAGGTTAGCAATTAGAAAAGATAAAGGGGCGATTACGTTACCAAAAATTATACAGAATATTCGGCCAAATATGCCCATAATTTATTTTAGCCACCCCACCCCTTTAGATTTGAAGGAGAAGCGTTGGAAATTCGAGGGTTTTTTTAGTTGGAAGGAGAAGCGGTTTATATGTGAATGAATGAAAGAAAAATCTCCAATTCTTTCTTCAATTTCATTTCACAAGATAGGGTAAGAGAATCTCTAAGAGACTCTTTAAATATGATATGCTCTATATTTTAAAAAGTCAACATTTAAAATCATGTTTCAAGAGACTATTTAAATTAATATTTTAATTTAGAGAGTGACACTCTCTATAATTAAATGCATTAAAAAAGTTTCAATTTTCAATATGAAATAAATAAAATAATATAAAGAAAAACTAGTTAAAATAAAAGATAAAGAAAAATAATAAATATTTGTTGGGAGTAGTAAAATTAAGTATTAAATATAAATAATTTATTAGACTATTTCAAAATTTTAACTATTTAAATTTATAAATGCTTTTCAAATGACAGAATATACCTTTTAAAAATAGAAAACCTCTTGAATGCTCCCAGATAAAATATACTTTGTAAAAAGTGAAAGCCTCTTTAAAAATAGAGAGCTGCGGGGTCTTTTTGACTGTTTAAAATAATTAAAATTCCTTTTATTTTGTTAATTTCAATCGAAGGCCTGTCGGACAAAATGTCGACAAGGGATTGCCATCCCCAATTAAAAACCCATGCATATCCAACTATAACCTAGGCGATTTCCCCCTTGGCACCAATTCATCGTGTATCTGTGATTTCCGCTCAACTTCTTCATCAACAAAGTTGGAAGGTAGTGTTGGATTTTTATTAATGTAAAACGGGCTTTTTATGTTGCAATAGCACTCAATCTGACTGTTGTGAATGACTTAATTCAACTCAACTCCTTATAATTTATTTATTTTTCCAAAATTGTTGTTTCTTGATGGTAATCTTCCTCAAGCAACAGTGATTTTCTCGACAACCTTTGTCTTGAATTTTTTATGCGGTTGTTTATGGTGTTTTCCTTGCCTTAAAAAAGTGGCCGCCCCTCAAGAGGTGAAATACCCAGGACCAAAATCCATTGGGGGCAGTTGCCCTCACTACATTCCAGGTGGCTCCGCCCTGGTTTCCTACACTAAGTCTTCTGAACAAAAAGTTTGGAAGATTATCTGTGACCGTTCTTGTACCATGAAACAAAGTGGAGAACAATTGAAGGGATGTGGCGCAACTTGATAGCGCGTTTGTTTTGGTTACAAAATGTCACGGGATCAAATCCTGTTGCAGTAGCAAGAGCGCGAAAAAATGAGTGTTTCTTATCACAACTTTTTTTTGTAGCAGAAGTCGGCGATGTACTATTAAACCAGAATTGGGGTTATCAGCCATCTAGATCGGTTTTGTTAGCTTTGCAAATTTATCACGTACTTGCAGTTTTGCATACAAAGAATCCCATTATGGAGTAGCTATAAGACTAATGGCTCTCTCATAGAATATGTTCTGATGTCCTTGGATAATTCATTTATTCTTTCCATTTTCAGCTGTTGGTTCACTTTGGAGACTTCCAACTTGAAAACCCCTTGATAAGATGTAGTTTCCCATTAATACCTCTATTAAAAATATTCAAATCTTGGACTTGTAAGAGAAATTTGTTAATGTCATTTTAAATTAGACAGTACAGTTAATTTTCATTTTTTCTTCCTATAAAACTTTTATGTTTTCTCATAATAATGATGAGTTTGCTAGTGTGTCCTTGCACTTTTAGGGATTTACCCTCTAATAATGAACTTATTCCTTAATCCAGTTTTATTTTAAATGCTAAATATAAGGCATTTGATCTGCAGTAATTGTAAAATTCATGATATTAGGCTTTCTAGCAATGCTTTATTAGGTTTTTTGGTTGTTTGCTTGTTGATTCCTAGCCCTCGGAATTCTTTGCAGAAATTAGTATTTTGTTGGTTCAGTTTCTGTAAACATGTCTGTTCCATTGACGCCTTCAAAGAGACCATATGATCGGAATCCTAGAGAGTTAAATGGTAGAGGGAAATGGCAAAAATCAGCAGCTTTTGGTTCAGAGAATTCTGCATTGCGAGGATCCCCTGCTAGCAATGTTATACGTTTACTCTGTCCAGCTTCCAAGATTGGTGCTGTAATTGGAAAAGGTGGGGGTGTTATATCTCAGATACGTCAGGAAACAGGGGTTAAGGTCCAGGTTGAGGATACTTATCCTGGATGTGATGAAAGAATCATTGCTATTGTAGGGTCAGATAACGAAAATGAAGTTGGCAGCAGGCACAACAAGCCGGATTGTGTGGAGACTAACACCAACGGAAAGGGTGATGAGGGTGGTGACACAGATGAGCATGGAGAAAATGATGAAGATAAACAGTCTGTTCCAGTTGAGGATTCTCAGTCAGAAAATGTAGTTTCATCTGTTCACAAAGCTCTGTTACTTGTGTTCGAAAGGATCATTGATGCAGAACTAGAGATGGATGGAGGGGATGATGGGGTTAATAAGGTTCCCTCATCTATTGTGAGGTTACTTGTGTTCTCCAGTCAAGTGGGGTGCCTGCTAGGGAGAGCTGGTAGTGTTATAAAACAGATGTCTTCTGAAAGTGGAGCACAGATTCGAATCCTTCCGCGGGACAAATTGCCTTCTTGTGCATCTTCTTCAGATGAGCTAGTTCAGGTATATAGCTAATGATGTTATCTGCACTTTAGGTTTGCTTTCTCTGTTTCAGTACTTTTTATCAAGATTGTCAAAAGTTGCTTGTAACTAAATTTGGACACCAACAACTTCATAAATTCTATTTTCTTTTTCTTTCTAATCTATTTCCTAGAGGACCCACAATCTTCTGTCAGGTGCCATGCCATGTGTTGCTGAATTATAATGTTACAGCTATGTGCTGACATCTACATTCAAACACTGAAGGGCAGATGATTGTTGATGTTAAGAAAGATTTATTAAATACTAGGAGCTCAATGAATTATCTTTTGTACTTTATGCTTTTTTTACTTTTGATATGTTGGAATTTTACTTCCTATAAGTTGGTGGGCCTAAGGTTAGTTCAAAACTTTGGTCCACTGCAGCACAGCTTAACGCATATCCTGTGTGGTCATGGTGTTTGTGTTAGTTTGATAACTAGCGCTTTCTTATTTGTGTGCCTCATTGAATTTGGGACCCAAATATTCAACTGTAGGACATAGAATGTTGTTGTTTCCTTTATTTTTTGCTTTACATCCAAGACACTTTCTTTTAACATAAGAGGCTTATTTTAATTGTCTTGAACAATTTTATGGCAGATTTCTGGAGGGCTTGATGCTGTTAGAAAAGCTCTTCAATCAGTTACCCAGCAATTACTTGAGCATCATGTTCGCGATCAGGACTCTCTCTCTTCAGATCCCAGTGGGCCCTCATCTTCTTCCTTTGGTCCCTCTACTAGACAGGATGCATTTCAATATTCAAAACGTCCTCTCCATGGACAAGGGCCACCACATTCTTCTGGACGTCGTGGCGATGAAGCTGGTTTTCCAGGCAGGATGAATCCTTCTCCAGATGTAGTTAGCTTCCGGTTATTGTGTCCGGATGAGAAGGTGGGTGGGGTAATTGGAAAGGGAGGAACTATAGTCAAGGCACTTCAGCATGAAACTGGCTGTGAGATCAAAGTCCTGGATGGTGTAGCTGATTCTGAGGATCGCATAATTGTCATTTCTGGCCCAGCTGTAAGTTTCATAACTTTTGTTTTCTCTTTTCCACTTTTTGTTGATGCAATGCAGCAATGGTAAAAGTTTAGTTTCTATAATACAGTACCCAGATGAAAGAATATCTGCCCCACAAGATGCAGTACTTCGTGTACAATCAAGAATATATAGGGCTGCACCAGAAAGCAACGAGGATACATTGATAGCAAAACTCCTTGTTTCCTCTAATCAAATTGGATGTCTCCTTGGCAAGGGTGGTGCTATTATTGCTGAAATGAGGAAATCAACTGGAGCTTATATCCGTATACTGGGGAAAGATAAAATCCCAAAATGTGCTTCAGAAAATGAAGAAGTAGTTCAGGTGCAGTTGGATGAAGGAACTAGTGTTTCTTCATATGGTTTTTTTACAGAGCCTGTTTTATTGGTGTTATTTCTTTATTACTTTGTCTAAAGCTTTATCCCTATGCCCCCTTTCTTATGGTGTTTAGGGTACAAGTAAATGTAACACTGGACTCATCTTTGACCTTTTCTTTTTGCTTGGGTTTTATTTGTATGTGCAGATAAATGGAGATTTCGAAAGAGTTGAAGAGGCTCTTTTGCAGATAACTGCAAGATTGCGAGATCATTATTTTCGTGATGCATTTCCTTCTAGGCATCACCATCATAATCCAGGCTTTCTGGACCAAACACCTCAGTTTCCTTCATACATGGGAAGGAGAGAGCTTTCACCTTCAGGAATGTTCTCTTTGGGTCCATCTTTTCACAAGTTTGATGCTCCTGGTGGCCTTCCACCTCATGGTGGCTTGCATCCCCATAATGATCACCCTCCTTTTGCTCATGATTTTCATAGACCTGGCATGCCTCCTCACGTTTCTGAAAGAATGCCATCTGCACCATGGGGACCTCAGGTAAAATCTGCGTATTATTTCATACTGTGTTTCTAAGTAACTCATATTACGCCATAGTGATTGCATGAGCCTCAGATAACTTTTCTTCCTAGTTCTTTTGTCAAATAATGCCTTGTTTCCTTTTCATTATGATTGTTTGAAATGTATATCTACTCTTTAGTTTAAGAGCATTTCAACATAATTGACTAGTATCCAATGCTAACAGTCATTTGTGAGAAAGATAGCAGCAGTTCACGTTTTGATGTCTTACAAACTGTTGCACAGGGGCTTATTGAAGACCCTGGGCCAATAGGCTTCCCAGATTATCCAGGAGCTCCTCAGAGAAGACTTGGTGGATTTGGAGGGTTTGTCCATTCTTGATTTTTATAACTAGTTTATTAGTTTTAGTTTTCATGGATTTTTAATCATACATTTATTTCACCAATTTAGAGGGAATCATCCAGCTATTATCACCAGCACAACTGTGGAAGTTGTTGTTCCTCGCTCTGTTGTTCCTGCAATCTATGGAGAGGATGGTGAATGTCTTAGACAAATACGCGAGGTATACATTTTTGAAACATCCTTTGATGATCAGACTTCTCTCTTCTGCTGGAAAAATGACATTTTCCTTTTGAAACAGTTTCTATATCTTGTACCTTTTATGGAAGAGGAAAATTTGATTTCTATGCATAGTCATGTTGGAATGGCAACTAATATCGTATTACTTCTGGGATTTAGGAAGTATTTTAGTTACTCCCTTGTATAACGCTAATTAAAAGCAAGTTCAATAGATAAAAGGCTTCATGGTTTATCTGCACTATTTGAGTAGATACAAGTGCACTTAACTTCTAAGGCTTCTTAGCACATCTTGAATTCAGGCACCTTTCCGGTGGCATCATAGTGGATGTAAACTTTCACAGGAAAAGATGCCTGTAATTCTTCAAAATGCAGTGGCACACTGCTACTCTTTAGCTTTACTATGAGAATTTTATGAATTCACAGTCATTTCTGAGGATGTGTATGGTTTTAGAAAAAGCTCAAATCATGGAGAAATAATTGTAGGGAAATTGGTGCAAATGGTCTGAAATGTTTGCCCATCTTGCGTTTTTTGTCCAAACCTTCCAAACTTGGCATTGTGGTCCCAGTCCTTTTGGATGAATTCCATCCAAAATGATGGATTACATCCAAAAGGACCGACTATTAGTTTTGCACATGAAATGCACCGTCTTTTAAAGGTAAATTGCATATGTAGTCTCAACTTTGGCTGAAGTAGCAATCACAACTCTAGCTAATTTTTCATCATATTTTTGTTCCTAATCTTTGAGAAATATCAAAGTAAATCCCTTTTTTGTCAACTTTCCCAAATCCTACGGGCTTCCTCCTCCTCCTCCACCTCCACCTCCACCTCCACCTCCCCACCCCAACCCCCAATAATTAGCAAGATAAGACAACCACTCCACTCTGCAATCAGTCATCACCATCTCCCCTGCTCAGCTCGTTATGGCCACCATATCAACACCCATAACCATCATCTCCACCACTGTAACTATCCTCACCTTCTCCACTACTACTCTCAGATCTACTGCAGATCACTCACCCCCAACTTGCATTTGTGCACCACTGTCAGGGCGTGGCAAGATGAACTCTTGACACTGTGCTCTGTCACTATGCGTGGAGGTGGAGATGGAATTCATCTGCCATCAATACAAGCACAATTAGTCTCCCAAAACGATATCGGTCATAACCTATTATTCTTTCACCTGAACAAATTCTTTCATTAATTACTGAGTATGGTTATTAGTGCGAGGACTCCAATAAGGAGTTGAATTGTTCCATGACCTGAATGAGTTGTCAAGGCTTGTTTGGCCGCAACGGCCATTGGCGATGGTTGCTATTGTTGTAAATGGGTCTAAAAATGGTGCATCAGAAGCATACATTTTAATTATGACAATAAATATATATTAGCTAATTGAAAATTGTTAGAAATATGTTTGTACTTGTTTTTAGGGGGTGGAGGCGGTAGTGGTGGGGTGAGTAAAGAAGATGATAAGTTTTTATTTATTCTGTTTTGTATAATCTAGATTCTTAAATTGGTCAAATTCATAGGTTGGACTGACTTTGTTATTTCTCAAAGATTAGGGAAAAACCTACGAAAAATTAGTTAGAGGCAAGATTGCTACATTCGCCAAGTTGGGACTACATATGCAATTTATCTTTAGAAGAATGTGCGGTTCACCCGCAAAACTAATGGTGTTTTTGGACAGAAATCCATTCAAAAGGACCAATTGTGCCAAGAATGCAAAGGTTTGGATACCTGTCCCAAGTTTGAAAGGTTCTAAAAATGCAAGGACTAATGTTTGGGACCATTTACACCAATTTCCCATTATTAAATTATGCTAAGTTCCCAGTTATAGATTCTAGTTTTGGTGAACGGTCTAAATTGTGCCTCTTGCATTATTTTATTTTGACCTTTTAGTTTTATATACAATATGGGTGCATTTTCACATACATTTTAAATTTATATGTTTCAATGGGTGAATTGTCTTGAGTTCGAAGCAGTTAAACGTTTCTGTAATTATTCTGTTTCAGATTTCTGATGCAAGTATTACCATCACTGATACCAAACCCGGAGCGACAGAAACAGTCATCATAATATCTGGGACGCCTGAGCAGACCAGTGCAGCACAGAGTCTCATTCAAGCATTTGTAATAAGCGAGACTGATGCATCTTGATCTTTGATAAAGGTATTTCTTTAGTTTTTATGACATCAAATTAGAAATACATTTTTTTCTCAGAGTTGATTTTTGTCAGGCATTTACTAATTAGCATGTTTGGCTAAGCTTAAGAAGGAAGGAAGTAAAGTTACTTCTAAGTAACTTTTAGCCTCCAAACATGTTTAGAAATGTTAATTTCTCATACTTTTTAGAAAAAACAAAATTACTTATTCTGGAAGTAAATTACTTTCAGAATAAGTAATTTAGTTTAAACTTTGACAAGTCGAAAGAATTATTTAATTTGAAACTTACTTATTTACCTATAATTAAACTTACCTATAAATGAACTTTTTCAACTTAGCCAAACATGCTGATATGTCCTCTTGTATGAGTTGTATGATTTTGTAGTAATTTGGATGCAAGACTTTAGCCCCCTGTTTGACAACCATTATCCAAAAACTCTTTTTTCTACGTACTCATTTCTAACCACATATTGACATAATAAAATATTCTGCACGTAAATTCGAAACTTTCCGCCATTATTCAAAACTTTGTTTTTGCCAAATAATCGCCATCAAACAAGGCCTTAATATGTCTTGTTGATATTTGCGAGCAGGTGAAGCTTACAGTGATTGAAGAATGCAGAACTTCCTACTTTATCGTGTGGTAACAGCTTAGCATATGCCAAGTTTTACTAGGAAAAAACTTGACATTGCTATTTATCTGATCTGGTGGTAAGAATGCCTGCCCGGTATCAGTACAAGGTAGTTTCCTGATCAAATTGTACTTTGGATTGCGGAAGCTTTTAGCTTACGTTTTTAAATGGATTAAGAATTTTGTGGGGATGGGAAGGGAAAAAAAGGTTAATTCTACATGTGTCTTACCCTCGTTGCATGGTATAGTATCTCTGTATTTTCTATGATGCAGACGAGTTCTCAATGGCCCTGTTTACTTATTTTGGAAGACATTGGAGGTCTTTTGGAACATTTTCAAGTATGTTCACCAATTGAAAAACAGACTGCATTTTTTACCTGTTTCTTGAATAGTTTTCTGCAATAAAAAACTTGAATAGTTCTGAAAACAGAAAACATATAATTGATATTTTTTGTAGAAAAAAAAAATGTATAGATACAATATCAAACTAGTGAAGCTTCCATTATAAGGATCCATGTGTCGTAAAATACTTAAAACACCTGACCTAAAAATTTCCGAAAATTCTTTTGAATGATCCTATGTGCACTCATTTTTACATCATTTTGATAATCAAATTTGAAAGAGAAATGGAAATATTAAGCAAGTAAACGTACAAATGAATTGTAATTAGATCTTCAAATAATTTTCCCTACACAAGTTGTAAGAACCCGAAGTGAACAGCGAAAGGACTGCTATACTGTGTGACTGAACTTGAAATGTTTATTGAAGTTGGCATTTGGTAACTAGATGACTTTTGCGAGTTTCAACCGTTTAGGTGTTCATAATTGAACAAAGTATAAAAAAACTGAAAGAATTCAATGAGGTCTGATCTCAGTTTATGTCATTGGGAATAAGCCCCGGGGAAACCGCCAGAGACAGTTTACATGGACTGAAAAGGCAGCCCTTGATTTTTTATTTTTTATTTTTCTCCTTTCAACTTCTAGTGAAAATCTGCCAAGTGTGTATGTCCAAAACCCTGACAATGTAGCACGGTTGATGTCATTGTGAGATATTTGATTTGCTTATTATTAGGTTTTAAGGATGTGTTTGAGCCACATTCTTTTGGAAGAATATATTTTGGAATAGTAGATTGATGAAGAATGTGTGATTAAAAAAGAAGGGAAAGTTATTGAGGTGATGAAAAAATATTATTTTATTGAAGAATGTGTGGTTGAAAATTAGTAGAATAATGAGAATGAAAGTTATAATGCCTACCAAACAGAATAAATTTCAATTTGAAGCGTAATCAACAAAAACTGTTTGAATTCAACGCTTCAGATAAATTTTAAGAATGAATGCTTCAGATGAAGTAGATTTAAATTCAAAGGCTGAGCTTCGTCATATTCTTCCTATAAAAGCCAAAATTATAGTCTTGGTGTCTCATTCTTCTCGTTTGCATTCACATGAAAATGTTTGTGAGTAACATACTCAATGATCATAATCATCAAATGATACACAATGAGCTCATTTTCAAGGTTATGTAAATATTCCAACACTACTATATCACAAACACTATGTTCTTGCATTGTAGTTGCAAATGAATTTTCACTTACAATTTTGCCCTTGTGTGTGTGCGTATTTCTACGGAGCGTAAATCAATTCTCTTTTCTACTTAAAGTCGTATTACCATTTAATATTAAACACAATTCTCAATTTGATAATCTTAACACACACACAATCCCGTGCTACGTTCATTCATACCAAAATAATTTAGATGACATTAACAATTCAAGTTACCGATTGCATTGCAAATTAGTCCCATAAATCACACTAGTTCTCGAATCCAATTATGAACGTCAACATCATCCAATTGTTGTTTAACAACTTAGCACTCCTTGAAATGAATTTTCCATGCCTAATTAATGGACATGTAAATGTTGAAACTATGCAAACTACCAAATTGGACAAAAGTTGTTTTTTGCATTTTAGTTGCTGCCATGTCCTGTTTCATCCATCTTTTCGCACTCTTAATCACATTCAATCTATTCCAAAATTTAAAAACATTTATATAACATATATGTGAAGATAACCATGTCATAAATTCACCACAAGTACGGGTTTTCAACCTCAAGTTGAGTCTTTTTTATATAATGATGAACCTGACCGTTTCTGGTAAAATGACAAGTCTCTCAACTATGAGGTGGCTTCTTGTGGTTAAATTCTAAATTTGTACCTATCCTTGGATGATTTGTATGAAATTTATGGATGATATACTGAATATATATAAAGCCTTAAGAGAGTTGTAAACGTCAAATGCTTAATGGTGAACGAATTGACCATTACAATGACAAATCAACAAGCATAAGGTGTATTAAGCATGAGGTGCCCTTGTAGTAGAAATCTGATTTTACCTATCCTTATAGGTATAAATCAAGCGTCCCTACTTATTTTAACCGTTCATTTAATTACTTACCCGATTGACACTTGATTTTCGATCGATTTCAACAATTCGAACCTCAATATTTATAAAGTCATATAAAACCCATATTATTGTGTAGTGATCATGTCACTTCATGCCTCACGTCCTAAATATGTCAATTACCTATCTAGGGTTTACGTTGACATTGATCAACCGAATGGAAGGCTAGAGCCTTTATCGATACTAATTCCGACCTTTTCAAGATTCCAATTGCTTAACAAGTCAATCTCCAACATCTAGATTAACCTAATTTCTCTATCATAGCTCAATGTAGAATTCGACACCTAGAGCAAGGAGTCGAAGGCTAACACCATATAAAGATCTTAAGCTCTCAATAATTGAATGTACCATTTTAAAAGAAAGCAATTAGGAAACTTGATGCAAATTGCAGGCATGAATCATATTTTTCAAAGGTGTAGTGTGAAGTTTGAGGTATTACATCTTCCCTTCCTTATAAAATCTTGTCCTCGAAATTTGCTTACCAAAAAGTTAGAGCTATTTAACCCGCATTTCATCTTCTCTTTTCTAAGTGGCCTATTCTATTGACTGATTTCGCCACAACACCTTAACCAATGGATTTTTCTTGCTTCTAAGTTGCTTTATCTTTTGTTGAAGAATCTCCACTGATTTTTCTTCATAAGTCAAATCTGGTTTTATCTCCATCGGTTCGTTCTTCAATATATGAGAATGATTTCCAATGTATTTTCTTAGCATGGATACATGAAATACATTGTCCACCTGAGACATTGATGAAGGAATATCAAGTTTGTAGGCAACATTTCCAATTGTTTCGGCAATAGGAAATGGACCAATATATCTTGGGCTTAGCTTTCCTTTCTTTCCAAATCGCATAACTTCTTTCGGTGGCTCTACCTTTAAAAATACTTGGTCTCCGACTGTGAATTCTACTATTTTTCTTCTTCGGCCGGCATAAATTTTCTGTCGGTCTTGAGCCGTTTGCATTCGCTGATGTATTTGCGTCACCACTTCAACCGTTTCACGAACCATATCTGGTTCCAATAGTTTTATTTCTCCAACCTCATCCCAATAAACTGGAGATCTACGTTTCCTACCGTATAATGCTTCATAAGGAGCCATTCCAATCGTAGCCTGATAACTGTTGTTGTATGCAAATTCCACCAAAGGCAAAAATTTACTCCATTGGTCTTGAAAATCTAATACACAAGCCCTCAATATATCTTCCAATATTTGTATTGTTCTTTCTGATTGTCCATCGGTTTGAGGATGATAAGGCGTGCTAAAAGATAACTTTGTTCCCAAAGCCTTATGTAAGCTTTTCCAAAAGAGATAAAAATTAGAATATCTGTCTGAAACAATAGAAGAACAATAGAAAGTGACACTCCATGAAGTCTAAACTATTTCTTGTACATAAAGTTGAGCATATCGGTCCATGGAATAAGTGGAACAAACTGGAGTGAAATGAGTTGATTTAGTCAACCTATCCACAATAAACCAAATACTATCGTATCATTTAGTTGTTTTTGATAATCTCACCACAATGTTTATTGTGATTCTTTCCCATTTCCACTCTGAGATGGGTAATGGTTGTAAGGTTCCTACCAGCCTTTGATGTTCTGCTTTTATCCTCGACACGTTAAACATTGTCTCACATATTCTGCTATCTCACCTTTCATGTTCGACCACCAATAATGCAACTTCAAATCTCTATACATTTTAGTAGCTACCGGATGAATATAATATGGTGTCCTGTGTGCTTCAAATAGAATATCACCTCCGATATTCTTTGCATCAGGTATATACAATCTCCCTCTAAACTACAAGATACCATTTTTCGATATCTGAAAGTTTGAAGCTTTTCCATCACGTATATCATTTCTTCACATTGGAACAATAATCTTCATGTTGTTCTTGTTGGATTCTATTTAATAAAGTTGGACGAAGTGTCAATGCTGCAAGTTTAGCCTCCACAAATTTTGACAATTTCAATATTCATTTTCTGTAAGTCCACCCACTCTGGTTTTTGAGTCAGACTCATAGTTGCAACCTTAGATATCGATTTTCTGCTCAACGTATCTACAATGTTAGCTTTACCAGGGTGATAATTGATAACACAATCATAATCTTTTACCAACTCTAGCCACCTTTTTTTGTCTCATTTTCAATTCCTTTTGTGTAAACAAATATTTCAAACTTTTGCGATCAGTATAAATCTTGCACATTTCCCCATACAAATAATGCCTCCATATTTTAAGTGCAAATACAATGACGGCAAGCTCCAAGTCACGTGTAGGATAATTATGTTCGTATTCTTTGAGTTGCCTAGATGCCTATATAATAACTTTACCATTTTGCATCAATAAACATCATAAAATCCTCTTAGAAGCATCACTGTAAACCACAATGTTCCCAGTACTAGATGAAATTGAAAGGATAGGGGCCGAAGTCAATCTTTTCTTCAATTCCTGAAAACTTTGCTCACAAGCATCTGTCCATTCAATTTGCATACCCTTTCTCGTCAATTTTGTTAAAGAAGAAACTATCTTTGAAAATTCTTCCACTAATCTATGGTAATATCCCAGTAAACCCATAAAACTCCGAACTTCTTATGGGTTTGTAGGTCATGACCAATTATTAATAGCCTCTATGCCCCAAAAATATGACTATGTCTAACCAAAATTCACATTTCTTAAACCTGGCATATAACTACTTGTCCTTTAACACCTGAAGTACTATCCTCAAATGTTTAGTATGTTCTTCCCTATTACGAGAATAAATAAGGGTGTCATCAATAAATACAATGACAAACTTATCGAGAAAATCCTTAAATACCTGATTCATTAAATCCATAAAAGTCGCCGAGGCGTTTGTCAACCCAAATAGCATTACTAAAAGATCATAATGATCGTATCTCATACTAAATGATGTCTTAGAAATGTCATTTTCCTTTATCTTTAGTTGATGGTATCCAGATTGCAAATCAATCTTCGAGAATATAGCTGCACCCTGAAGTTGATGAAACAAATAATCAATCATTGGTAGTGGATATTTATTCTCAATTGTTACCTTATTCAGTTCTCGATAATCTATACACAACCTCATTGTACCATCCTTCTTTCGAACAAATAATACTAGTGCATCCTACGGTGAAAAGGTAGACCTAATAAAGCCTTTTGTCTAATAACTCTTGTAATTGTTTCAACTCTTTCAATTTAGTTGGGGCCATTCTATATAGGGCTTTGGAAATTGGAGATGTTCCTGGAATTAAATCAATTACAAACTTTGTTTCACGATCTGGTGGTATCCCAGGTAAATCATCGGGAAATACCTCCGAAAACTCCTGGGCTACTGGTGCATTGTGCTTCAATCGCCATGACACTTACCAAGTAACTCACACACCCACATCTAGTAACTTTTGTGCTTTTAATGCTGATACAATTGGGAATGTAAAACCTTTTCCAATCCCATTGAATGTGAATGGTTCATCCTCCAAAGGTTGAAAGGTTACAGGCTTCTTCTTACAATCTATAGTAGCTTGATATTTTGATAACCAATCTATCTCCAAAATAATATCACAATCTCTCATATCCAACACAATTAAATCTGTATAGAGTTCTTGATTTTCTATAAGGATCATACATGCTCTTAAAAATATATTGGTCTGTTGTATATCTCCAGATGGAATAGTTACAAAATAATTAACCTCTTGTATATCAGGTATCCTACCCAATCTCCTCACATACTCAGTAGATACAAATGAATGCGTAGCTCCATAGTCAAAAAGTACAAGTGCTAGACTACCAAAGGGAGAGAATTTACCTGTTACAACTAATGGATTTGTCTCAGCATCTGCTCTGTTAATAGTAAACACCTTAGCTAGCACCTTTTTCTGCTCCATGGGATCTGGATTACCTAGGCATGCTCTAGCAAGATGTCCCATCTTTCCACAAACATAACATGTCCTAGACTCTGTAGGACATGCTCCTGTATGCTGTCCACCACATCTGGGACAAGCTGCTTATGTTGTTGGGGCCTTGCCTTGATCTATATTTAGACGTTTACTCTAATATCGTTGTTATTGTCCTTGCCTTGGTTGAAACATTGGTTTCCGACTATGTCCTTGGAATGCTCTTTTCTTATCATTTTTAGGCCAACGATGTCCCTGACCTTGTTTAAACTGTCGTCGAGCTTCCTGAGCACGACTACTTCTTTGCTTGGCTTGTTCTGCAACTAATACACTTTCTGCTATTTGTGAGTATGACATCCCTTGGACTCCTGCCATGTTTACATTTCTATAAATTCTGGCCTCAATCCTTCAAGAAATCTTTCTACTTTAAGCACGTTAGTATTAACCATATGAGTTGCAAATCTAGATGATTGTTCAAATTTTCGAATATACTCTCCTGGTGTCACTCTTCCTTGTCTCAGCTGTATGAATTCGTTCATCTTCATAGCTTGAACTGGGGCTGTAAAATATTTATTAAGAATTAACTCTTTAAATCTATCCCAAGTCATGACATTCACATCTTCAATGCTACTCATCGTTTCCCACCAATGTCCAGCACTACCTCACAACATAAATGACGGACAAACTACTTTATCCACTTATGAGACTCTACTATATCTAAACATGTTTTCTAAAGTTCTCAACCAATCATCTGCTGCTGTTGGGTCTAATGCATCCTCAATTATTGGAGGGTTTAATTTTCTAAATGTTTGCCCAACAGTCTCAATTTGTTCAGTTCTTTGTGGTGGTTACACAAATTCAGCCCATTGTTGTTCTCTCATTTCTCTTTGTTGAATAAATTGTTGAATTTGCTATGCCTGGTGCTTTACCAGCTCCGTAAGTCTATCAATAATCACATCCCTATTATTATCTGTAACACTTGCTTCTTGCCTTAGAGCTCTAGTTTCTACACTTCTTTCACTTCTAGTTCTTACCATGACCGTGATATCTATTTATAAAACAGGCATAATAAAAATTGGCTGATATTATTCATGAAGTATGCAAAATGATTGCAACAGAATAAAACTTACTGGCTTAGCTTGGTCTTTCGTACTCCGAGATCATGTAAATGGTTGCATGAAGTATTTTCTTAATCCTTAAGAAATATTCACGACCCCAATCCCTTTAGGACTCTATAAATACCCTATATTAAGATATTTTATCCCTTCAAGTTATCCCCAAGTTAAAGAGAAAGAAAAGAAACGGAGGGAAGCAGAAACAAGGAGTTGGGAATTGAAATCCGAGATATGTGAGTTTAGCTCTTGGTTTTGAAGGTTATTTCATTGTTTTCTTAAGGTGTTACAATCTTGTGAACCTCTGAAATTGCTTGATATTATATTGGGGTTGGTGTTGGGGATGTTATTATGTAAAAAGAAAGAAAATTGTTGGAGATATATGTAGTGAAACAACTAAGGACAGAACTGCATAGTTGTTGGATTTTAATTGTTTCGCCTTTGGTGTTATATAATATTTTGAATAGAACACATATTTATCACTTTGGACATTTGGATATAAGAGTGATAAGGTATAGAAATGATCCTTAATAGGCTAGGAACTGATTGATGGCATAATAAGTAATGGAAACCTAAGATCATCACTGGAAATACCCGGGTTCATCGTGCTATAAAAAGAACTCAACTTGAAGCTGAAAACCCTATACTTATTGAAAAAAAAGGCTTATGTCCAATTTGATAGTTTGCAAGTTTCAACCTTTACATGTCCATTAATAATATCTTAGGCATGTAAAATACATTTTAAGGAGTGCTAGGTTAAACAACAATTGGATGACGTTGACGTTCATAATTGTACTTGGTAAATAGTGTAATTTATAGGACTAGTTTGTAATGCAATCAGTAACTTGAATTGTTAATGCTATCTAAATTATTTTAGCATGAATGGACGTAGCACGGGATTGTGTGTGTTAAGATTATTAAATTGAGGATTGTGTTTGATATTAGATGATAATACAGGTGATTTTCTAACTTTAAGTGGAAATGAGAATTGATTTACGCTCCGTAGAAGCGCACGCACACATAAGGGCAAAATGTAAGTGAAAATCTACTTGCAACTACGATGCAAGAACATAGTGTTTGTGATAAAACAGTGTTGGAATACTTACATAACTTTGATAAGGAGCTCATTGTATATCATTTGATGATTATGATCATTGAGTATGTTACTCATGAGCATTTTCATGTGCATGCATGATACGTCGAAAATGTGTTCGACTTTGATTACCGCAAGTGTACAGATCGTT